>CM046327.1:6920065-7520065 GCA_025403435.1 Artocarpus heterophyllus | reverse complement strand
GCCTGCCGGCAAGCTAGGTCCAGTCGGCTGAACTTTTCCAAGTTCGGCTTGCCGAACCCATGAATCCGGCCTATCAAACTGGAAAATTCCAAAAATTTTCAGGCATGGTTCTCCGCCTCCCCATGTCCAAATCCTCATTTTAACATGTTTTTCCTCAATTCTCAGGCATGGGAAACATCAATAGGTGATAGAAAAACATTATAAAACACTTTTGAATCAATTTAAACAAGATTTTGGACAAATATTTTGAAAAATCCTGAAAATAAAGAAAAATAGAGAAAAATAAAAAATCTTGATTCAAATCCGTTTTTGATCAAACAATGCTTAGATTCCAGATATTCTAAGTTCCTCTAACCTAGATTGATGGTTTTTTAAGCTTAAGAAAACTCAAATTTCAAAATGCTAAGAAATTTGAAAAGTTTAGAAATTTTGAAACTAACCTCGGATCGAAGCTTTGAATCGTGTTTTTGGTTGCTCAATCATGTTCCCGAGCCTCCAATCCACTAATCTGAAGCTTGGGCTTGATTTTAAAACTCAAAATTTTGAGAAGAGAAGAGAGAGAAAGAGAGGCAGAGTAAAGAGAGAGAGAGAGAGGAGCATAAGAAAGAGTGAGAGAAGAGAGAGAACAGGAGTGAGGGAGAGACAGAGAGAGAGAGGGTATAAATAGGGAGAAAAATGAGTGGTCTCACTGTGTGGAAACCGTGTGCTGCCCACGGTTTTGTAAAACAAGATATGTTTGACTTCTAACAATTTGTGTTGTTTCCAAAATTCAAAATAAGAAACAAAAATAATTAGGAGTAATTTAAGAATCGTCAAGATAAAAATAACAATTTGTGTGGAAACCGTGTGTTGCCCACGGTTTTGTAAAACAAGATATGTTTGACTTCTAACAATTTGTGTTATTTCCAAAATTCAAAATAAGAAACAAAAATAATTAGGAGTAATTTAAGAATCGTCAAGATAATAAAAAATAACATTAATTTAGAAATACCACAAAATAGCCAAATTAAGTTTGAAAATACATCATGGCACACTAGTTTCACCATTTTACTTACTAATATCACTTAATTAAATTTCAAGGCGTTACAGCTCTCCACCCCTAAAAGAAATTTTGTCCTCAAAATTTGAAAATCATCTTAAGTACAAAATAAATACGAATATGACTCCCACATGATCAACCCTGATTTTCAGGTTGTCTCATCAACCTTGTGGTGCTATCATACCACATTCATTAATGGAATCTCACAACGCCTCAAATCTATCACTTTTCGATCGGGAATCTGAGCCAGCACCTCTTAATAGGTCATGTCTTCCTAAATCTATGCATTACGAATCGAGACGATCTTGCTTGACTTAAGCAAACATTCTAAAGTACCGACATGCAAAATACGACGTGAACATGAGAGGGTTTGGGAGGAAGATCAAAGCAATAAACGATCACCCTAATGCGTTAAGAATCTCAAACAACCCGACCTAACTTGATGCATTTTCCCCTCGCACACCTAAATGCAAAACTCACTTACACCGTGAAGCCTTTAAGAGAACAGAATCCCCTACCTCAAATTCTAAAGGTTAGCGTTTCCCATTCACATAACTCTTCTACCTGCCTCAGGCTGCTCTCAACCGATAACGTAACACAGTAGCCCCTTTTTGTTGTTCTCTCTCTGGGTTCAATAACGGTCTCGTCTTTCGGTCCTACTGAATCACCGGCAATCGACACGACCAACCACATGGCACTTCAAATGATATCATCCTAACGCCTACTCGACAGTTACTGTTGTACCCAACTCTACCAGACGCAAATGTTGTTTCCAATTCCTACCAAAATCCAATACACGTGCATGCAATGTACCTCTAAAAATATGAATACCTCGGCAAACCGCCTATCAGTCTGAGAATGAAAAGTTGCACTGGAACCCAAGTCTATGCCCAAAGCTTCCTAAAAGCTCCTCCAAGAACTCGTTGCAAACACTAGGACCTAATGGGAATAAAATACACCAATCTCGTCGACTTGCCAATGACGACCCAAATCGTATCATGTCCTTGCTCCGTCCTTGACAACCTTGAGAAGAAATCCGCCACGACATGCTCTCATGTTGAACCTGACCAACGGGCTCCTGATGCTTGGCTGCCACCTACAGGCAAATCACGCACTTGGCCATGTACACTTAAACATCTTTCTCCAGGCTTTTCCACTAGTACTACTCCCGAAAAACACGATGCATCTTTGTGCTCCCCGGATGAATGGCTTACTGAAACTTGCAAACTTCACTCATCAAGGCTTTCATCACTCCCTCGATTGTTGACACTGCCAGACGTTCGCTGAGACTATAATGGTCCACTGGTAGGAATACCTTTGGTCTTCAATCTGCTCCCCGGCCCACATTCGCGTCCACGCTCCCTGAAGATATTGGTCTCGCCACTAATTTTGCCTCACCACTCCAACAAGTGCTGAATTCGAATCCTTGAGATACGCCGACACCGAATCAAAGTCTTCATAGTACTACGGCCCATTCTTGCTCACAGTAGCATCTCTCACCAGTCTTTTAGTGCCATATATATGCGAATCTCCCAAGACCTCCTATTGAGTGCGTCGGCAAACACAATGACCCTATTTGGATAATACTAGAGCTAGATATCCTGGTCCTCTATACATTTCACCTACCATTGCTGACTCATTTCAAATTCCTCTGACTGAACGAATACCTTGAGCCCCTACGATGCGAGAACACCTAAAACATCACTCCAGCAAGTGGCTTTCCTAGATCCCTCGAAGCGTAAATCACTACGGTGAGCTCTAATTCATGAGTAGGGAAGTCCTACTCACAAGGCTTTTACTGTTGCAAACCATAAGTCACCACTCGTCTATGTTGCATCAACACATATCTAAGCCTTTGTCCTACTACAGTGGTGTAGATCTCATAAAACTCGTCATTGCTCAATGTAGCCAGCATAAGTGGTAGTCAACCGATCCCTCAACTATTGGAAAGCGCATCTACATCCCTCATCCTATTCGAACCTATCACTTGTCCCATCAACTACGTCAATGGAGCCGCTACCTTTGGGGAAACTCTTCATGAACTTTTCTGCAGTACTCGGCAAGTCCTAAAAAGCTGTGAATCTTGGTCGCAATCTTCAATCGCCCCTACCATACTATAGCCTCAATCTTAGACGAATCTACTGAGATGCCTTACTTAAAATGATATGCTTTAAATTCGACCTTCTGGGCATGCAGCTAGAGCCTCCAGATCACAAACCTATTCTCGAGAAATATCAGGAACTTCCTAGCTGGTCAAATAACTCATTGATTTTAGGTCTGGGATATTCATCCTTCTCGGTGTCCTGATTCAGCTACCAATAACCAATGCGCAACCTGAGTGTACCATTGTGCCTTTTGGCAAACGAAACTGACGTATCCTATGCAGTCCTGAATATATCTTTTACCTACAAGTTCCTGAAGCTGTTTCCTTAATTCCCTCACTCTTGCTAGTGCCAAATGTCATGGTGCTACAAAAATCGAAGCGGTCCTCGGGAATAACTTGACACCAACTTAATCCTCCCAATGTGATGTTGATCATGATAACTCATCGGGAAGACATCCTTAAACTTATTAGCCATCGATGTTGCTACATTTCTTCTTTCGGCATCAGATTCCTCTCCTAGATCTAAAAGAAATATATGTATGTACGTGTTTTGATATATAGTATGCTAGGTCTCCCTCGTACGCCTAAACACATTTTCATGAGTTACTCACTCATTACTCGATCATTACCACCCTGATAAATGATTATCGTCCCTTCATCGATCCTTAGGGTTACCTATTTAGCGCGACAACTCCAGTTGCACATTCTTAGACAACTCGTCCATTCCTAAGATCAATCATAAGTACTCATGGGGATCATAACCAAATTACTTCTCGAAGTCCCATCCCTAATCATTACCTCACAAGGTTTACACCTATGGTTCACATACACACCCGTTCCAAGGGTGAAGTACTTACTAAGGGTTCATCAAATTCTTCTATTTCAATTTCCAAGGTATGTACAAATGAACTCAAAACAAGAGAATGAATGGCACCAATATCAAAGAAAACCAAGACTAAAGACTAAGAAACTGAGACCGTACTATCAACCATCACGTCACTGGCCTGAGTATCCAAACTCCCTAGAATTACTTTACAAACTCGAACTGGAGCCTTTTCCTTTTCCTTTGCTGAAGCTGCCACGTCTTGGGTTCATCGGCCAATACTGTTGCGGAAGAAACTAATGAAGTTGAAACCGTAGAAGTCGTTGAGGTGGAAATAAAGGCTGAGGTTGAGGCTGACGGCTTGCACCTTCTCCGGTCTGAGATCCTTGTCGAGCATTTCTTATTGGACAGCTCCTCCCGATGCGTCCCGGCTATTGCAGAGATGGTAAGGGCTGCTTCGTCTGCTGCTGGATGATCTACTGCTTCCATTGCTACGCTGCCATACCGATTCTTTACCTAAGCTTAACGATCGCTACCTCTCCCATTGCTCCGCTAGGGTCTTCCTGATGTTCTCACCCGATCCTCGCGGTAGCGAGCATGATCTACTCCTATCATAAGGCTGACAACTCTAACTACTAGAATCCCGAAGTCGAAAGACCACCAATTGTCGTTGAATGAATGCCTTAAGCCCTTCCTGAAACTTGATACACCTTTCACATTTAGATACCACGGTGAACAGAACAAACTTGGCCAACTCATCAAACTGAACCTCGTGTTCCCGAGCCATCTTATCGTCCTATTCTAACTAGTAGAATCCAATGATCCTTGATTTCTACACCCCTACGAAAATGACGCTCATGAAACAATTCCTTGAATCTTTACTCGTCGATACCCCCACCATTCTCTAGATGCTTCGCTTACTTTTACAAGTATCAGCACTACCGATCAACTTACAAGCCATAAATTCCACTCGACACACTACCGATATACCAAGGGTATCCAGACATTTTACTACTGAGTCTAACTGGTTTTCAGCCACCTGTGAACCCTTATTTTCCATCGAAAGTCTGGGTAAACACACGGCTAAGCTCCTTAAGGCACTCATGCTCGTGACTACCCTTAGAAATTTTGGGCCTAACCCTGGCTGCCATTTTCCAAAAAGCGGCAAATGATGTCCCTATCATACATTCCTCAATTGTGGGACTTACGTCAACCACAACTGGATGACGCCCAGGTGTCATTCTCTCTCAATCCTAGAGACAAAATTAGAATGTTAGAGGCTTTTCACTATCGTACCTATGTGTGCATAATTCTCAAGGTTCATACCCTTGAGCTTTGATACCATTTTGTCACGCCTCGGAGTACGGGAGATGACGTGGCAATTGATTAAATTAATTTATAGAGTTTTTATTAAAAATTTTCAGTTTAAGGAATTAATTAGTTATATTTAAAAAAAGCAATACAAATTAAAACTTTTGATCAGTTATTAAAATAGTAAAAATGGATAAGAATGAAATAAAAGAAATAAAATAATAGAGAAGGCAAAGAGGGTACGTATTGGGTCCCATCGGGCCCACAACGTGTGCACACACATAGTATCGACAATAAATTATTACAGTCACAGTCCAACATGAAAAATAAAATTTAAATAATACATGTCTTGATTTACTACAACTACTATCCTACTCAGGATCCTCTATTCCTCGCGAATCCGAATAGCGGACTCTCCGTCAGTCCTAAGCTAGGTCTCACCTAAAGGGGAAAAGGGGGTTGAAAACAAGTAAAAAGTAAAAGAAATGCTCAGTATGACTATGTTTTAAAACAAATAAACAATTTAAACATGAAATTCACCTTTTAGGGAAGTGATTAGAAGAACAGGGTTAAATAAATAAATAAATAAATTCGTTTAAATAAATCTATCAAAAATAGTCCATCCAGAGAGTACCTTTTTCTCCTTTTTGGGCAAACCATATTTATCACTACCGTGGTGGCCCAGCTGGGTCAGGACCTGCCTCAAGGTCGCTCGCTACATGACCCAATCTCTGATTATGACATCATGCCCTTATGTGTATTTATTATTATTTAAATCCCGTATTACCGAGTGTTCTTAATTACATCTATTATTCGATTCATTATTATCATACAATTCTTGACAAGTAATGAAAATGGTTATGAAGCTCATCTAAACCATTCCTTGAAATTCATTCTAAAGAAAAATCATTTTGAAGGAAATCATTTTGAAAGAAATTATTATGCAGCCAAAAGCCCCTTTTTGAAGACATTTAAAACATTATATCATTTGTTGCAAACATTTTAAAATAAAATCCTTTAAGGCTAAATCATTTAAAACTTGGCTACCAAGAAAGGGGTAGAAGTCCTACCTCAATACTGTGTCGGTGTCCCATATCGTAGTCCCAGTCCACTACATGTTAGCTTCGCGGAACCTTGAACAACTTTAAACATAAACTAAGCTCATCAATTTCTAGCTTAGGATATTTTACATTATTAACCTATCTCATGGCGTCCTAGTGTGCCATTTGCTTCGCAAAATCATGTTGGAAAAATAGTACGCAATGGAATTTTAAAAATTTTACATCAGAGTATTTTCTAAAACACAAGTTTGACATGCTATATGCATAAATTAATAAGATCTTACTAACCTTTGTGTGCCGAAGAACCCTCGCAAAATGTGAAGAGAAGTAACGTTCTAGAAGAGCCTCAACCAACTGATTTTTTTTGTTATTCTCTATCCACGACCGGAGTGAGTGTGGGCTCACATGTACAGCTCTTCCACCAGGTGACTCTCCTTCCAACTAATCGAGAGAACCCAAAGCTAGTGTTCATGATTTGTGAACAAAAGCTCTAAGGGAGTTTTTAGATTCTCACTAGCAAAGTATCACTCTTAATCTCTCAATTGATCTAAATAACTCTTAAGACTTACTCCCTATTTATAGAGGTTGGGTTTAGGGTCAGTCCTTATAAGATTAGGTCTTAAAATTTGAATCAGAATCAAGTTCAGATCAATATTTGATAAGATCTGCGTAAAAATACGTGATCTTATCATTCGCTCATCCACAAGCCGATCAGGATGATCGGCAGGCCGAACAGCCCCATCGACAGGCCGAACACGTAGATTGGCTGGCCAAACAGCCAAATAAATATCTCCGTAAATCTTTTATTTTCCACCCAAGATTCTATAGGATAAAGTCTCAGTTTTAATTCAAATAACCCAATAGAGAAGTTATCTGATCAAAACAACTTTATCTAGATAATCTCTAAAAAAATAAATGAATTCCCAATAATTCTACAAGTTTATCTTGATCTAATTTATCCAAAATTAAATCAACTGATAAACAGACAAGAATTATCCGATCTCAATAATTCAACAAGTTTATCTTGAATCAATTTTATCACAAAATTAATTCAACCGATAAACAGACATGAATTATCTGATTCTTCCAAATTTTAACCAATCTGATAAATCTGATATAAGTTACCAATTATTGGAAAAGCACGTTGTATCGTTACAGGATGTTGTAAGCTAGCAAAGGGGACCAAATGGACCTACATAGTTCAAGCTTCTGATAATTACGAAACCCAATATCCCAGATATACATTTCATAATTATCAACTCCAACGCTACACCACTAAAAGCTTGGAGCTGCACTCTCAAACTACATAGAATTACGAAGCCCATAAAGTTAAGTCCCCATGGTATATCATAGTGTATCGTATCTCCATATGATTATCCATAATCGACTTAAGGACAAGTTCTGTCGTACCTTCCTGATTATTTTTGTCTTACGTTCCATTATCTCACCAACGAAAAACTTACCATCCAAAGACAATATACCATTCAGTTGCACCTATGTATTCAAATGGTTGAGCGCTCTAGCTTTTCAATTATAGGATAATGCATATAAGAGGATATCATTACTCCTAAAGAGTAGCTATAGATTCCATATCTATGAATAACAAATCTACACTATCAAGAGTCATGCCTCCAACATACCGGCATGCATACCACTATTAAGATGTGGATGTCACTCTTTGGTACATCAAAAGACACAAGTCAAGACAACGGGCCCACTATTCATCTCAGGATTAAGATACAAAACAAATGATTGTCTAAAGTGAATTGATTTACTGAGACAGAATTATTAATCCAAATCAATTCACTTTATGTCCCGATCCAACACATCAACACCTATGACAACGTACCAATTCACGGAGTCCACCTCCGATGGTCAAGACAAACCATCTCCCAAAAGGGATATAGACAACATAACAATCTTTACATGAATAAAGCACCCAACTTTATTCCTTCGATTACGGATCATATGATTTAGACCATCACTTAAGAATCGTGTCTTCTGCATAATCTGTCCATCATATGCTCAATTCTTTAAGGTTTAGACGACAGTCTTAGACTATTGTTTGCTTAACATACATTCAACAAATATGAACATAAAGAGGACAAGATTTTGTATATAAATAATGAATAAATTCTTTATTGATAAAAATATCTCCAAAAACTTATTACATTTTTACTCCTTAGGGCATACATGTCTAACAATCTCCTACTTGCACTAAGTGAGTAAATATGACAAATCTCGTATCCTCATAGCTTCCACATGCCTCTTGAAGACTCTCCCAGTAAGTGTTTTCATAAATGGATCATCTAAATTGTCCTCTGACGAGATCTTACACACCGTGATATGCCTGCCCTCAACGAAGTCCTTCATCACATGATACTTCCGATCAATATGCTTATGCTTCTTGTGAAATCTTGGTTCCTTAGCATTAGCTACCACTGCACTGTTATCACAGTACAGTGATACTGCCTTATCTATACCAGGAACTACCTCAAGATCCCTAAGGAACTTACGGAGCCATACTGCTTCTTTTGAAGCACCACTAGCTACCACATAGTCGACCTCCATGGTTGAATCTAAAGTGCAATCTTGCTTGGCACTTCTCCAACTAATGACATCGCTGCCTAGAGTAAACACAAAACCCAAAGTCGATTTCCTAGAATCCAGACAGGATTGAAAATCTGAGTCAGTATATCCTAGAGGAGTCAAGTCCTCACCCAAATATACAAGCATATATCCTCGAGTCCTTTTCAGGTACTTGAAAATATGCTTACTGCAACCCAGTGGTTCGGTCCTGGATTCGCCTGAAATCAACTTACAATCTCGACCACATAACTAATATCTGGTCGTGCGCAAAGCATGTCATACATGAGACTACCCACTGTCGAAGCATAAGGCACCTTCTTCATCTATTCTCCTTCTTCATAAGACTTTGGATAGTCTTTCTTAGAAAGAGTAATTCCAGTCCTAGATGGTTGCCCACCTTTCTTGGAATCCTAAATTGCAAACCTTCTGAGAATTTTTTCTATCTAACCAGCCTAGGACAAAGCTATCATTTTGTTCTTCCTATCCCGAAAGATCTGGATACCGAGAACAAAATTAGCTTCACCCAAATCCTTCATGTCAAATTGCTTGGTCAACCATAATTTGACCGATGACAAAGCCCCAATGTCATTGCCAATTAGCAGAATGTCATCTACATAGAGCAGTAGAAAAACCACCTTTCCATCCTTTATGTGTTTGTAAACACATGGTTCATCCACATTTTGTGAGAACCCATAAGTCTTGATCACTTGATCAAATCTTATGTTTCAAGAACAAGAAGCCTGCTTAAGTCCATAAATTGACTTTAGCAACTTACAAACCTTACCCTCTTAACCCGTGATCTTGAACCCGTCTGGTTGTTCCATATAAATGGACTCATCAAGATAGCCATTTAGAAAAGCCATCTTGACATCCATCTATCAAATCTCATAGTCGAGAGCGGCAACTATGGATAAGTGAATCCGGATGGACTTAAGCATGGCTACAGGCGAAAAGGTTTCCTCATAATCGATTCCTTCCTTTTGCGTATAACCCTTAGCTACCAGTCTAGCCTTAAAGGTTTCGACCTTTCCATCCACTCCACTTTTCCTATCCACTTACACCCTATGGGTTTTACCTTTTCGGAAAGATCCATAAGCTCCTAGACCTGATTAATCTCCATAGACTTTATCTCAATGTTCATGGCCTCTATCTAGAGTTTTGAATCAACATCCTCCATAGCTTCTGTATAAGTATAAGGATCCCTATCATGTTCATTCGGTTCAGCCAAGAAGACCTCCCCATTGAATATATACCTCTCAGGTTGACGCTTGATCCTCTTACTACGCCGAAGCCCCTCAGGTAATTGTTCAAGTTTGTTTAGTTTTTCTACACCAATCGAAACGGTTTCATTCGGAACCTCCGGAGTGATCGGAATCTCTGGAGTGATCAGATCCTCCGGAGTGATCGGATCACTCCTTAACTCCTCAAGCACCACTTTGCTTCGAGGTTTAAAGTCGTCCATGTAACTCTCTTTAAGGAAAGTTGCATTAGATGAAACCACGACTTTATTTTCCTTTGGATTATAAAAATAACCCCTTTTAGTCCCTTTTGGCTATCCTACAAACATGTAAACTTCCGAACGTGCTTCCAACTTATTCGGATCCTTAAATAGGACATGAGCTGGACATCCCCATCTATGATATGGTTTAAGGATGTCTTCCTACTCATCCACAACTCGTGAGGAGTTTTAGGGACTAATTTTGAAGGCACATTTTTCTAAAGATAACATACGGTTTGTAGTGCATATCCCCAAAATGATAAAGGCAATAATGAATAACTCATCATGGACCTTATCATGTCCAATAAAGTCCTATTTCTTCTCTCCGCTATGCCATTCTACTGCGGAGTGCCCGACGTTGTCAAATGGGATAAAATCTCATTCTCTAATAAGTGTCCCAAGAACTCATCAGAAAGGTATTCTTTACCTTGATCAGATCGAAGTGTCTTTATGGGTCTACCCAATTGCTTTTCCACTTCAGTCCAAAACTCCCTAAACTTGTCAAAAGTTTTATTTTTGTGGTATATCAGGTACACATACCCATATCTAGAGTAATCGTCAATAAAAATGATAAAGTACTCATACTCTCACCGTGCCCGGATGTTCATCGGTCCACAATAATCACTATGCACAAGTTCTAGAACCCCTTCGGCCTTATTGCCCTTAGAGCCGAATGGTCTTTTGGTCATTTTACCCTCTAAACAAGATTCACATTAAGGTATAAATTCTACCTTTAAGTGACTTAAAGGTCCATCCCTTACCAACCTTTGAATCCTATTCAGGTTAATATGACTAAGGCGCAAATGCAAAAGATAAGTCTTATTAGAGTGAGAAGTTTTAAGCCTTTTAGAGTTATTATCATTCATCTCAGCATTAAGCATTAAGTCCATCTTGGGTTTGATAAAATATAGATTATTTTGCATCCATCCAGAACAGATAAAAGATTTTTTTTTACGAATCACCACTTTATCATTAAAAGAAACCAAATAGGAGTCTTTAAATAAACAAGCTATAGAAATTAAATTCCTTTTAAAATTAGGAACATAAAAAAATCTTGCAAAAATAAATTCCTATAATTATCAAAATAAAGATGGACGTCTCTCACTGCTTCCGCTGAGACCAAGGATCCATCGCCCATCAAAAGCGTGAAGTCTTCATGCAGCGGACTTCTCGTTTGTTTGAACCCCTATAGAGAAACACAAACATGATTAGTTGCACCGGAATCTATGACCTAAATGTCACTGGATTCCTTAACCAAACAAGTTTCTAAATATAGAAGATCACACCTACCTCCTTTGGAAAGGAAGTCCTTGTAATGCTTCTTGATATGCCCTACCTTTCCACAAAAGAAGCACTTAAGCTTCTTTGGGTTCTTCTTCTTCTTCTTCTTCTTCTTCTTACTCTTGGTGCTAGCAGGAATAGAAGACTTCCCATTCTTGGCCCGTTGCTTCTTTCCATTCCCAGAGTTAGGATTGGAACCAAAAGCAGCTACCATGTTGGCCTCACCACCCGCAGGAAACTTCCTGATCAATAGTTCAAACTTCTATAACTATTTCACTAATTCTATCAAGGTCATATCCCATCTATTGCTTAAATTAAAAGTAGCTCTAAACAGAATAAATTCCTTTGATAGAGTCTCAAAGACCATAGTCATCTGAGTTTCAACATCGATGTCGGCTCTATTGGTTTGTGCCTCAGCGAGGTAACCCATGACTAACATCATGTGCTCCTTTATAGAAGTCCCCGGCCTCTGCTTACAGTTAAGAAGTTTTTGAAGCGCCCCTTACCGCTTTGTTATGGCCTGGCCTCCAAACATATCCTTAAGATTATCCAAGATCTATTTCGCAGTCTCATAATCCTGATGTTGAGCCTGCAGCACGTTATTCATGCTAGCCATAACATAGCAGCGGGCCTGATCATTAGCATCTTTCTAGAGATTATACGCTTAAAATTGCTCATTAGATGAGTCACCCGTAGGCTTGGGAGGATAAGGGGTTGTCAGTACATATTTCAGTTTCTCAAAGGACAAGATGATATCCAAGTTCCATTTTCAATCATTATAATTCTCTCCAGTTAATAGGTTTTTGTCAAATATCGATGATAAAACGTTTTAGACATTTTTAATCTACAATAAAGAATTATATACCAAACATATGCAAACATATAATAATAATTTACTAAGATAACACAATCATGTAAAAGCATACAAATGTGTTTATGTGTCAAAACCTTGAAAATATCACAACCTTACAATGATAATTCCTAACTCAGAATTCAGCAAGTTCCTAGGGGAGTCATGCCAAATTCAATTAGGAACACAAATCCCCTCCTGATTAATATATGCCATCCATGACCCGTATGATCTAGCATATATTAATAATTGTTTCTTTGGCCATTAATTTTATTAACAGAGCTCCTAGGGGAGGTTAATAATAAAATTAATGTGAGTGTATAACCATTGTTTCAATATTTTATTCATGATTTATAATCACCACCTAGGGGTGTGCAACCATAAATCATGCTAAAATACCTTATCCTCTCAAAGATCTAATCTGGTACATGATAGAAATCCCTTCTTAGGGGTCAGACCACCATGTTCTACCTATGGACCAACGATGGAGGCCTTAGGTTCTCTCTTCGAAAACCTTCTCCCACTGAATCTTTTGAAATCAAGGCTTTATTTTAAGAATATGCATGAACAATTTTAATATGAGCGGCACTCCCTATTCTATATGACATGTTATCAATATACATGGCAAATTATATTATAATGCAGACAAGCAAAGCAATCAAGCAAAGCTACAAGCAAAATAATAATAACCGTAATATTATAGTTCCACCCTAGAGAATAGAAAAATAAGATTACAAGAGACATATATTATTGATTCTTCATCCTTAAATCCTCAAGCTGTATCTTTCTTTATGTAATGCCCATCTTCAAGTCTTTAGAATTGTCCCAAAAATAAAATTAAAACTACACTAGAAAAACTGCACCTTTTCTAGAAATTTTCCAACTCTCGGTCGGCAGGCCGATCTAGGTGATCGGCCTACCGATCCATGAAAGTTCGGTTTGCCGAACTGGAAGTTTGGCCTACTGCCAGAGCCACCTAATTTCTGACCCACTGACGGCCTACTGAACCTCATGTTCGACCTGCCGAACTGTGAGGTTCGGCATACCGACTGAGCAGAAATCTCCTATTCTAGAAAATACAATTTTTAATGCAATTCATCAATTTTTTTTTCAACAATTTAAAAACATAAAATTAAAGACTCAAGAAATACCTGGGAATGCCATCATTCTTCTAGATCCGTCTTCTAGATCCGTCTTCTTCAAATAATTATTTAATTATAAAATTCTTATAAATTTAAAATTAAATAATAATTCCTAGATGAAGATGATAGTCTACTATCTAATTACATGAAAAACCTAAATACACATTCTAACCTCTAAGGAACCATTAATTAATTAATTATTAAATAACAATTTAATTAACCATAATTAATTAATAAACATTCACCATATAATCCATGACAACATATATAATATATAGAAACCTAGAGTGCCAATTCTCTATAAAATTAAATTCAAACATAGGAGAGATTAAGATCACAAAATTTATACATATAACATGATCATAAACTCGTAAATTTATATAAAAACCATGGCTCTGATACCAATTGTTGGAAAAAAAGTACACAACGAAATTTTAAAAATTTTACATCAAAGTATTTTTCAAAACACAAGTTTGACATGCTATATGCATAAATTAATAAGATCTTACTAACCTTTATGCGCCTAAGAACCTTCGCAAAACATGAAGAGAAGTGACGTTCCAAAAGAGCCTCAACCAATTAGTCTTCTTTACTATTCTCTATCCACGACTGGAGTGAGTGTGGGCTCACACGTACAGCTCTTCCACTAAGTGACTCTCCTTCCAACCAATCGAGAGAACCCAAAGCTAGTGTTTGTGATTTGTGAACAAAAGCTCTCAAGGAGTTTTCAGATTCTCACTAGCAGAGTATCACTCTTAATCTCTCAATTGATTTGAATAACTCTTAAGACTTACTCTCTATTTATCGAGGTTGGGTCTAGGGTCAGTCCTTATCAAATTAGGTCTCAAAATTTGAATCAGAATCAAGTTCGGATCAATATCTGATAAGATCTATGTAAAAATGCATGATCTTATCCTTCGCTCATCGGTAGGCCGATCAGGATGATCAACAGGCCAAACTGCCGAATAAATAACTCCACGAATCTTTTATTTTCCACCTGAGATTCTATAGGATAAAGTCTCAGTTTTAATTCAAATAACCGAATAGAGTAGTTATCTGATCAAAATAACTTTATCTAGATAATCTCTAAGAAAATAAATGAATTCTCAATAATTCTACAAGTTTATCTTGATCTAATTTATCCAAAATTAAATCAACCGATAAACAGACAAGAATTATCCGATCTTAATAATTCAAAAAGTTTATCTTGAATCAATTTTATCACAAAATTAATTCAACCGATAAACAAACATGAATTATCTGATAAATATGACATAAGTTACCAGTTATTGAAAAAGCACGCCGTATCGTTATAGGATGTTGTGAGCTAGCAAAGGGGACCAAATGGACCTACATAGTTCAAGCACCCAATAATTACGAAACTTAATATCCCATATATACATTTCATAATTATCAACTCCAACGCTACTCCACTAAAAGCTTGGAGCTACACTCTCGAACTACATAGAATTACGAAGCCCGTATAGCTAAGTCTCCATGACATATCATAGTGTATCGTATCTCCATAAGATTGTCCATAATCGGCTTAAGGACAAGTTCTGTCTTACCTTCCCGATTATTTTTATCTTACATTCCATTATCTCACCATCGGAAAACTTACCATCCAAAGACAGTATATCATTTGGTTACACCTATATATCCAAATGGTTGAGCGCTCCAGTTTTTCAATTACAGAATAATGCATATAAGAGGATATCATTACTCCTAAAGAAGAGCTATGGATTCCATATCTATGAATAACAAGTCTATGCCATCAAGAATCATGCCTCCAACGTACCGGCATACATACGACTATTAAGATGTGGGTGTCACCCTTTGGTACATCAAAAGACACAAGTCAAGACAACAGGCCCACTATTCATCTCAGGATTAAGATACAATATAAATGATTGTCTAAAGTGAATCTATTTGTCGAGACAGAATTATTAATCCAAATCAATTCACTTTATCGTCACCCATGACAACGTACGAATGTTTCTATTCACGGACTCCATCTTCGATGGTCAAGACAAACCATCTCCCAAAAGAGATATAGACAACATAACAATCTTTATATGAATAAAGTGCCCAACTTTATTCCTTTAATAATGGATCTTATGATTTAGACCATCACCTTAAGAATTGTGTCTTCCACATAATCTATTTATCATTTGCCCAATCCTTTAAGGTTTAGACCGACAGTCTTAAACTATTGTTTGCTTAACATACATTCAATAAATATCAACGTAAAGTGGACAAGATTTGGTATATAAATAATGAATAAATTCTTTATTAATAAAAATGTCTCCAAAAACTTATTACATTTTTACTCCTTGGGGCATACATGTCTAACAAATCATACTATAAAGTTTAAATTCTCAATCGGAGTTTAAAACAATAAAAACGGGTTAAAAATGTCAAATCTTTACTATGCATGGTCGGCCTGCCGAACTGTGTAGTTCGGCCTGCCGGCAAGCCAGGTCCAGTCAGCTGAACATTAACAGGTTCGGCCTGCTGAACGTATGAATCCGGCCTACCAAACCCATGAATCTAGCCTGTTGAATTGGAAAATTCTAGAAATTTCCAAGCACGGGTCTCGGCCTCCCCGTGTCCAAATCTTCATTTTAACTTGTTTTTCTCAGTTCTCAGGCATGGGAAACATTAATAGGTGATAGAAAAACATTATAAAACACTTTTGAATCAATTTAAACAAGATTTTGGACAAAGATTTTGAAAAATCCTAAAAATAAGAAAAATGGAGAAAAATGAAAAATCTTGATTCAAATCTGTTTTTGATCAAACAATGCTTAGATTCCAGATATTCTAAGTTCCTCTAACCTAGATTGATGGTTTTCTAAGCCTAAGAAAACTCAAATTTCAAAATACTAAGAAATTTGAAAAGTTTAGAAATTTTGAAACTAACCTCGGATTGAAGCTTTGAATCATGTTTTTGGTTGCTCAATCACGTTCCCGACCCTCTAATCCACTAATCCAAAGCTTGGGCTTGATTTTTAAAACTCAAAATTTTGAGAAGAGATGAGAGAGAAAGAGAGGTAGAGTGAAGAGAGAGAGAGACGAGCGTGAGAGAGAGTGAGAGAAGAGAGAGAACGGGAGTGAGGGAGAGAAAGAGAGAGGGTATAAATAGAGAAAAATATGAGCGGTCTCATTGTGTGGAAACCTTGTGCCACCCACGGTTTGGTAAAACAAGATATGTTGGGCTTCTGACAAATTGTTTTGTTTCCAAAATTCAAAATAAGAAACAAAAATAATTATGAGTAATTTAAGAATCGTCAAGATAATAAAAAATAACATTAATTTAGAAATACCACAAAATAGCTAAATTAAGTTTAAAAATACATCATGGCATACTATTTTCACCATTTTACTTACTAATATCACTTAATTAAATTTCGGGGTGTTACAATCTTGGTCAAGGTTTAAGTGGTGAGAAGAGAGAAAAACTGAAACTAGTCAAGGTAAGTCTGATTTTGTGGTTTTGAGTTTTAATCTTTCAAGATAAAAGGATAAACCTACAATTTGATTCTTTTGGACAATTCTAGGGTTCATTTTAAGTACTTAGAAAGACCATAAGCCTTCGTTTCATCCTTTTGAAGTGGGAAAAGTGAAATTGGAGAGGTTGACTAAGGGGAAAATTTATGAATTATTTTTAGATTTCTTTCTTTGGTTGCATAAACATACTTTGGGACTTGATATAAGCATAATTTTAATGATATTCAAGGTTAGGAATCATAGAACAATGATCTAATAAAAGAGGATTTGGTTGTTAGAATGAAAAGTTTTGGAATTCTATGAATTTTAGAGAATTTGGGGTTGATTTGTGGTCTTGTGAATGCCTTAGACTTTTGTTTTTGTTTACAGGTTGTTTTAATGAATTTTAAGCTTTGGGAAGTGTTAAAAATTAAGGGGAAATGCTGCCCAAATTGTTACAAATAATTTTGAACTATTTAGAAACTAAAAGTCTACTTTTGCCCTTAAAATTAACTAGTTTTGCCATGTTACCAATATTCATTTTTTAAAAAAACTTTACAGGACTTTTGGGATTAAGTTTGATATTTTATCCTCTACATTACATGAATCTATGAGTTTTACTAAAATTTTTATTCTTATAGATATTTTTATAAGCTAATTTTTTTACTTTTATTAGGAAATACATAGAACTGTTAAAGGAGTTCAAATATAGAATATTTAGTTCTAGTTTTCTTCACTTTTCATCTTATTTAATATGGTTACAATTATAAGGTTATGAATGATATGTTTATGGGGACTGAGCCTTTATTTTTTTTAAGTTTGATTTTAAACTTGTAATGAGCTCTTTTATACTTAAGTAACTAGTATATGTTTAATGGGTTATAACGAAATATAGACACCTATTTTCAGAAAGATTGGACACCGGATCTGAAGAGGAAAACCTTGACAATAATTTACATTACTCCGTAATATGAGAATTTCACCTGCATCACCATAAATGTTGTACATGTTTGTATGTATGGATATGATTCTATGGAGCATAAGTAACATAAGCATGTTTTGATTTTGAGCATTATGCAATTATACATTATATGTTAAAGACATTATAGCCAAAATGTTATTTAAAAGTTGAAGCATACATGAAGAAGTTTTATGAGGCTTTATAAGCTACTTATGATGGGATCGTATATTTAATGGAGTTAGTTTCGATAGAGGCTACTCCATTATATTGTCCCCATGGAGACTTACATTTTTAATATGTTGTCTCGATGGAGACTTATGGACCTTATTATTATCTCGATGGAGAATGTCTCAATGGGGACTTGCAGTGTAGGAAGCCACATGACAGCATTAATGGTCCAAAAGACTTGATAGAAAGAAACCTACCCATTATAGGAAATCCTAAAGAAAAATCATGTGCACGTTATGTTTTATGCAAAACAGTTACAATGTAAGTTTCCAAAGAAAAGAAAAGCATGACTTATATGGGATCATTCATGTCACACATTAATTCTAATTACTGGGCATAGGCTCACTTAGTTATGGTGATGCAGATAAGGACAATTCTCAGTATCAACAGTACGATGCTAGATAGTTGGCTGACACTCTCCTTTGAACCTGTTGTTGGGTCTGGTGCCCTAAAAGCTGTGATATTGTACATATTGATAATAAATAAATAAAGTGACATTTATAATTATTTTGGTTGCTTATATGTATTATGAATAGATTTATAAATATCAAGAAAATTTCATGATTATTTATGTGACTATAAATTTAGCATATAAGCGTTATATGCTTAGGGATAAAATTTATAGATAATAATCTAAATAGTCCGTAATAATTAATTAAAGTTTGGGATCTTTAATTAAACATTACAAGTACGCTCCAATCCTATTCAGAACGAAATAGTCATTATCCGGACTATTAATTTAGAGACATTGGATTGAAGGTACTTTATATAATGAGATTATATAGGACTAGACTAGATAAATTATGAGTCTCTAATAATCATCCGTTACAAATAGAGTATTCAAATTTATCACTATGATGATCATATATTTGACAGTCTTAATCTTGAGTATTTATTAGACTCCTATTTATGATATTATGTTTTTTGACTTGCATGGTAAGATTTACCTAAGCACAGATCATAACTTAACATCTTAGAAATATAATGTAATAAATGGCTGGGAATAATATTATACAGATATGGAATCCATTCCTTCCTTATGGAAGTTAGAAAAATAGTTCTTTTAAGTGATAATCTGAGGTTTCAACAGTAGAGCGCCCGTACATAATAAGATTATGAATTAACTGTTCATTAGAGAATTATTGAAACTCAATGATAAAGATATAATAAGAGAGGTAAACGAAAATTAAATCTAGCTCTTATAATAAACTAATTATGGAGGACTGACTTATATGTAATGATTATATCAATGGACTACTCACTAATTTTCTTAAAGTAATTCCACTATAATCTCAAGAGTTCAGTTTCAGGTTTTTAGCGGAGTAACGCTGAAACAAAAAAATTTAGCACATTAATTAAAGAGTTTGATTAATTGTCAAATTTATTGGAGCTTGGATTATAGGTCCATAGGTCTCCAATATCACCTCTAAAACACTATATTGAATTTAAAGTATAGAATGAATTATACATATTTAATATGAAATTATTGAATTATGAATTAATTATTTCACACTTGAAATATTAATGTGATATAGAAAAATATTTTCTATAACATATAATATAATGTGATAAATGTTGTCATATTTAACTAAGCATTAATTAATTAACTAATTGGTAATATTTGAATAATTTGATTATTTTCTAAAATAAATGAGATTTATTTTTAAATTTTAATATATATATATAAGATTTTATTAATATATATATTTATACACACACGCACGTTAACGAATTCATTGCGCTGTCGAATTCGTTAACGTTTTGTTTTTTTTTATACTTATATATATATATATATGTGTGTGTGTGTATATATATATGAGTAAACTTTAAAAAAAAAACTTTTTGTTTATGAAAAGGTATGTGTGTGTATATATATATGATTTAAAGAATCACAAACGTGATTCGGTTAAATTAAAAAAAAAAAAGGAAAAAGGTAATAATCATATAAAATACATCCTTTCTCCATGTATTTGATATGGTGATTATTTCAAATTTAAAATTAATTAAAAAATTACTAATGGCTCAGATATAAAAAGAGAGAGATAACAGTTATCTTAAGAGTTTTTTCATTCATGTAACTTTTGTAGAATACTGAGAGAGAAAAACTAAGAGTTCTTCTCTAATAAAAAAAAGTCTGTTATCTCATGTGTTGAGTACATAGCAGATTTAGAAAAGTGTGAGATTAATTCATTCTTGCAATTTGACGCCCACTCGTATTCCTATTGGTGTGGAGGCTTGGCTTGAAAGATCGTTGTATCAAAGAAAAATGCTAGAATACCCTAATAGTTTTCAAAAAGGTTAGTAAAATTCTCAAAGCTTTTTATTATTAATTAAAATTATATAGCTATTCCCGATGAACAAAGTTTTTTCTAGAAATTTTTGTTTGTCAACGATCTGTTCTTTCTATTGCGTTTTGTATTTTATTCGAACAAATGTTATCAGAGAGGGTTATAGCATATATAATTTTAATTAAGCATGATTTTAATTTGATAATTTCATGTTCTTAATGCATGTTTATGGGAACTTTATATTTATGCAATTATTTTGTTCATGTGATGAATGTGTATAATTTTATGAATGAATTTTTGATCTTTAATTATATGATTCTTTTGAATTGATGATTTTATTTTTAATTTGATTATATCAATTTATGTAAGCTCATAAAAAGGCATAAGTTTTTTGTAGTTTAATGTTATTATTGTTTTTATTATTTTTTCCCCACTTTCCAAGTACTGCACGTGGGCTCCCTTGGGTTGTCTTCATTTAGGTGCAGCTGTAATGCACTTATTCGCTTTAAGAGTTTTTTTTTAAAAAAAAAGAGACGATGACATATGCAAATTAAATGCACCTGATGAATAGATGGGAAACTATTTAAAAAAAAGGGCATTACATATGCACTTTACGTGCAACAATGGAACTTCTGCTCCAGAATTCAGCCTTTTCTACAAATGTTTTTTTTCTTCTTTCCTCCACAACCTTCCGCCGTGAGTCTACGTATGACAGCAAACCAACCGTAGCAAAGCTACACACAGTTGCTGCAGTCCCCGTGGAGGAGCAGCGGGGTGGAGCGTCCTCCTTCTGGCTCTCTGGCGCCTTGGAGATTCAAGGTGTATGGCCAACAAAAGGCAGTGGTGTTCCGCTAGGAAGTGGCTGGTTTGAGCAAACGGCTGCTGCACGTGGAGAATTTTTTTTTTGTGAAGAAGATGAAGCCCATTGGGATACTTTCAGTAACCCAAAGGACTATTGGCCCAGTTAAGAACTTGGACCTATCATAAATTTAAAAGCAACCAAGTAGACTGTTGTACAGTAAGCCACCCGATGAAGACTGTAAAATTCAAGCAGGAAATTATGTATAATTACAAGAAGACCCATATAATTTTTATTTTTATGGGTTGTAATTTTAATTGTCCAAAAAGATCTGATCAAAAAATTCATTGTTTTTTTTATGCTTTATCTTTATGTGATGATTGTGATAACACGTTCATGCATTATAACATGTCATCTAGAAAAGTGCCCGCTTATAATTATTGTAACATGACATGCATATACTTGGATGTTTATAAAATAATTTAATATATGTTAGAATTAATTTAATGAGATTAAATTAATTGGGTTGGTTTTATAGAATATTAATTTATTAATAAACCGAATAATGTGATTTAGTTTTAATAATTAAAACTAAATAAAATTCACATTAATTCTAAGTTATCTAATTTTAAATTGTTTAATGTTGGGTAGCTTAGACTATTCATAATAAATCTAGATTTTTAGAAAATCTAATAATATTTAAGTGTGAATAGGATGAGATTTTATTAATTCAAAATATAACCCAGTAATTAAAAATTATTTTTATTTACTAAAATTATGAAACATATGATGTTTATAAGATAAAACACATCTTTTAAAAATAATGAGTGGGAGAAGGTAATATGACAATATAACTTGTGGTCTCCACTATTAGCACAACACCATAAGATTTAGGTGGCACCTCGCGATGCTTTGATTTCGTCCTCCCTACGGAGGGTGTCCATATAAATTGATAACAAGATTGGCTTCCAAGAGATAGAATTTTACAATGTATTTCAAAATTTACCTATCCTATGACGGCAATTTTAAGTTAAGTTGTTAAAATCTAAAATAGTGGGTCACACTCATAAAGATATAATTAAATTATTAATTATATCTTGACCAAATATAAACGGTTATTAATAAATATAGAAAATATGAGATATTTTGAATATATTTATTAATTGAGAATGTCTCAATTTAATTCAAAATAATTTGACCTACCCAACGGTTGCACTTTATTTATTAAAAGTGAATAATCGTGGAATTAGTAAAATATTTTTTTGTATGTTTTTCATATGCATCATGCATCAGATTCACTATTCCAAAACATATATTTATGATGTTTATGCAACCATTTAATTTATGTTATTTTAATTATTACAGCAACAATATCTAATTTAATCATCGTTATTTTCTCAAATGAAAAATTAACTGGAGATAATTTTGTCAAGTGGAAGAGTAACATGAACATTGCACTAATTTGCGAAAATTACAAGTTTGTACTAACAGATGAATGTCGTCCATCGCCTGCTGCTAATGCTCCTCGTAATGTACGGAAAACATATGATCGTTGGATCCAAGCAAACAATAAGGCCCGTTGTTTCTTTTGGCTGGCATGTCTGACGTGCTTAGGATGAAGCATGAAAACATGGATACTGCTTATGAGATAATGCAGTCTCTACAAGATATGTTTGGCAAACCTTCCGAAAAGGTACACCACAAAACCGTTAAGGCGGTAATGAATGCCAAAATGAAGGCAAGGATTTTGGTCAGAGAACATGTTTTCAACATGGTTAACTATCTCCATGAGGCCGAGGTGAATGGGGCTATGATAGATGAAGCCACACAGGTGGGGATGATTTTGGAAACCCTCTCCCCTACATTCCTTTAGTTCAAAAGCAACTATTTTATGAACAAGTTGAAATTTAATATGACTAAGTTGCTTAATGAGCTACAAACCTTCGAGTCTATTTCGAAATAAAAGAATAAAGAAGGTGAGGCAAATGTTGCAAAAGCTCAACCCTTCTCTTCTACTCGAAAGAATAAGAAGAGGAAAATGACTGAAGGAAGTGGTAAGTCTAAAAATGGAGGGCAACCTAAGAAGAATAAAAGCAACAACAACAAAAAGAGCTCAAAGCAAAAGAAACCTAAAGGAAAATGTTTCCACCAGGGCGTAGTTGGGCACTGGAAGAGAAACTTCAAGAAGTATCTTCAGGAGCTCAAAGAAAAGAAGAACAATGGTAAATCAAATTTACTCATTTTAGAAGCTTGTTTAGTTGAAGATGATACTTCACCTTAGATAATTGATTCAGGGGCAACTAACCATGTTTGTTCTTCTTTACAGATGCTCAGTTCTTCAAAGGAGCTTGCCGGTGTGGAACAAACAATAAGAGTGGGAACGAGAGAGGTTGTTATGGCAAGAGCAGTGAGAGTTGTTAAATTTTATTTTAGAAATAAGTTTTTAATTTTGGATAATGTTTATTACATTCTTTATTTTCGTAGAAATTTGATTACTGTTTCCAAGTTGTTTGAACAAACGTTTAATGTTTCTTTTAATAATAATTATGTTAATATTTCTAGAAATGGTTTGAATATTTGTTTTGTGCATCTGGAAAATAAACTTTACACTTTAAGGCCCAACAAAAAATCACTGCTCAATACTAAAATGTTCAAAGTTGAACAACCAAAACCTAAGAAGCAAAAGATTTCTTCTGATAATGAAACATATCTATGGCACCTTAGATTAGGTCATGTTAACCTTGACAAAATTAACAGACTTGTAAAGGATGGTCCTTTAAAAGAACTAAAAGTTAGTTCTCTATCAGTTTATGAATCTTGTCTTGAAGGTAAAATGACTAAAAGGCCTTTCCCTGCAAAAGTCGAAAGGGCTAAGGAACCACTTGAACTAATACATTCGGACGTCTGCGGTCCGTTGAATGTACAAGCACGTGGTGGTTACGAATATTTTGTCACATTTATTGATGATTATTCAAGATATGGATACATATACTTAATGCAAAGGAAATCTAAAACTTTTGAAAAGTTCAAAGAATTCCAAGCAGAAGCTAAAAAGCAATTAGCAAAGATGATGAAGACTCTTCGATCTGATCAACGATGTGAATACCTTGATACTGAATTCAAGGACTATATGATAGAACATGGTATTCTATCACAACTCACCGCACCTGGAATACCACAACAAAATGGTGTTGCAAAGAGAAGAAATTGGACGTTGCTAGATATGGTGAGATCTATGCTCAGCTACTCATCATTACCCACTTCGTTTTGGGAATATGCACTACATATTCTAGTATATCTTCTAAACATAGTTGCATCTAAGTCTATTCCAAAAACACCTTTAGAGTTATGGAATGGTCGCAAACCTAGTATGCAACATATCCATATATTGGGGTGTCCAGCACATGTGCTGAAAGGAAAGACCGAGAAGTTGAAACCACGTTCTAAAGTATGCTTGTTTGTGGGATACCCAAAGGGAACGAGGGAGGGTTTGTTTTATAGTCCACAAAAAAGAAGGTATTTGTATCGACAAATGCCACTTTTGTAGAGAATGATTATATGACAAACTATAAACCTCATAGCAAAGTTGTACTTGAAGAGTTACTTGTTTATCATATTAGACCGCAACCGACAACCATTGTCGAAGGACAAAATGAGGAGACCATATCTCCCGATCAGAATGTCATACCACCTCAATGTAGTAGGAGGGTTGTGAGACTTCCTGCTCGCTACAGGGAAATTAGATAAGCATAAGCTGCTATCTCTGATAATTGTGAGAATGATCCATTGACATATCGTGATGCAATGGAAGATTCTGAGAAGGAGAAATGGCTAGAGGCTATGAACCTTGACATGGAGTCCATGTACTCCAATTCAGTTTGGGAACTTGTAGATTTACCTGAAGGGATAAAACCCATAGGGTGCAAATATATTTACAAGAAGAAAAGAGAAGTAGATGGGAAAGTTGAGACTTTCAAAGCTAGGCTTGTGGCAAAGGGTTATACCCAAAAGGAGGGAGTTGACTATGAAGAAACTTTCTCGCCCGTAGCTATGCTTAAGTCTATTTGGATTCTTTTATCTATTGTCGCATGTCTTGATTATGAGATATGACAAATGGATGTCAAGACTGCCTTTTTGAATGGCTATCTTGAGGAAAGCATCTATATGGTGCAACCAGAAGGGTTTGTAGTCAAATGTCAAGAACAAAAGGTTTGCAAGTTGCAGAGGTCCATCTATGGAATCAAACAAGCTTCAAGATCTTGGAACTTGAGATTTGATGAAGCGATCAAATCTTATGGTTTCGATTAAAACATTGATGAACCTTGTGTATGCAAGTACATTAAAGATAAGAAGGTGGTCTTCTTAGTTCTTTATGTAGATTATATCCTACTCATTGGGACTGATGTAGGGATATTATCTAACGTAAAGAAATGGCTCGCCAACAATTCCAAATGAAAGATTTGGGAAAGGCAAGTTATGTTCTTGGAATCCAACTCATAAGAGATCGTAAGAACAAACTGTTGGCGCTGTCTCAGGCATAGTATATCGATAAGATGCTTATCAGATTTTCGATGCACAACTCCAAGAAAGGTAATTTACCTTCACGTCATGGAGTTTATTTTTTAAAAGTGCAGTATCCTGAGACACCTCAAGAGGAAGAATACATGAGATGGGTACCCTATGCATTTGCAGTTGGAAGTATAATGTATGCCATGTTGTGTACAAGACCTGACATTTGCTATGCAATGGGTATAGTCAGTTGGTATCAATCCAACCCAGGATTAGATAATTGGGTAGTGGTTAAATATATTCTCAAGTATCTCAGGAGAACGAGAAACTATATGCTGGTATATTCTGGTGAGAATTTGATTCTCATTAGTTACACTGATTTTGATTTTCAATCAAAAAAGACACACATGAATCTATATCTGGATCAATGTTTACTTTTGGTGGTGGAGCCATAGTTTGGAGAAGCACTAAACGATCATGTATTGTTGATTCGACTATGGAAGCTGAATATGTGGCTGCATATGAAGCAGCTAAAGAAGCTATTTGACTCTGTAAGTTCTTAAATAATCTGGAAGTAGTTCCAGATATGGATAAACCACTTACACTATATTGTGATAATAGTGGTGCAGTGGCAAATTCTAGAGAACCTAGAAGCCACAAAAGAGGAAAGCATATAGAGCGAAAGTGTCATTTGATTAGAGAAATAGTACATCAAGGCGGTGTGGAAGTTGTGAAGATAGTGTCAAAAAACAACCTTGCCGACCCTTTCACCAAGACGTTACCTGTAAAGAGCTTCGAGGCACACTTGGAAGGCTTAGGTCTTAGAGACATATCTTACCTGCTTTAGGGCAAGTGGGAGATTGTTGGGTTTGGTGCCCTAAAAGCTATGACATTATATATATTGATGATAAATAAATAAAGTGACATTTATAATTATTTTGGTTGCTTATATGTATTATGAATACATTTATTAACATCATGAAAATTCCATATTATTTATGTGACTATAAATTTAGCATATAAGCGTTATATGCATAGGGATAAAATTTATAGATAATAATCTAAATAGTCTATAATAATTCATTAAAATTTGGGATGTTTAATTAAATATTACAAGTACAGTCCAATCTCATTCAGAATGAAATAGTCATTATCCGGACTATTAATGTAGAGACATTGGATTGGAGGTACTTTATATAATGAGATTATATAGGACTGGACCAGATAAATTATGAGTCTTTAATAATCATCCGTTACAAATAGAGTATTCAAATTTATCACTATGATGATCATATATTTGACAGTCTTAATCCTGAGTATTTATTAGACTCCTATTTATGATATTATGTTTTTTGACTTGTATGGTAAAATTTCTCTAAGCACAGATCATAACTTAACATCTTAGAAACATAATGTAATAAATGGTTGGGAATAATATTATACAGATATGAAATTCATTCCTTCCTTATGGAAGTTAGAAAAATAGTTCTCTTGAGTGATAATTTGAGGTTTGAACAGTATAGCGCTCTTTCATAAAAAGATTATGAATTAACTGTTCATTAGAGAATTATTGAAACTTAAGGATAAAGACATAATAAGAGAGGTAAACAAAAATTGAACCTAGCTCTTATTATGAACTATTTATGGAGGATTGACTTATATGTAATGATTATATGAATAGACTACTCGCTAATTTTTTTAAGTAATTCCACTAAAATCTTAAGAGTTCAGTTTCAGGTTTTTAGTGGAGTAACGCTGAAACTAATAAATTTAGCACATTAATTAAAGAGTTTGATTAATTGTCAAATTTATTAGAGCTTAGGTTATAGGTCCATAGGTCCCCAATGTCACCTCTAAAACACTATATTGGATTTAATGCATAGAATGAATTATACATATTAAATTTAAAATTATTGTATTCTGAATTAATTATTTCACACTTGAGATATTAATGTGATACAAAAAAAGTTTTCTATGACACATAATATAATGTAATAAATGTTGTCACATTTAACTGAGCATTAGTTAATTAACTAATTGGTAATATTTGAATAATTTGATTATTTAAATATTATTTTCTAAAATAAATGATATTTAATTTTAAATTTTAATATATATATATATAAGATTTTATTAATATATATATATACACACACACACACACATACACAACTATTAACGAATTCGCTACCGAATTCGTTAACGTTTTGTTTTTTTAAACTTATATATATATATAAGTAAACTTCAAAAAAAAGAAACTTTTTGTTTATGAAAAGGTATGTGTGTGTGTATATATGATTTAAAGAGTCACAAATGTGATTCGGTTAAATTAAAAAAAAAGGAGAGGAAAAGATAAGAATCATGTAAAATATATATCATTTCTCCATATATCTAACATGGTGGTTATTTCAAATTTAAAATTAATTGAAAAATTACTGATGGCTCAGATAGAAAAAGAGATAGATAATAGTTATCTCAAGAGTTTTTTAATTCACGTAACTTTTGCAGAATACTCAGAGAGAAAAACTGAGATTTTTCTCTAATAAAAAAAAGTATGTTATCTCATGTGTTGAGTACATAGCAGATTCAGAAAAGTGTGAGGTTAATTCATTCTTACAGTTTAACGCCCACTTGTCTTTCCATTGGTGTGGAGGCTTGACTTGGAAGATCATGATCAAAGAGGAAAGCTAGGATACCCTGATAATATTCAAAAAGGTTAGTAAAATTCCCAAAGCTTTCTATTATTAATTAAAATTATATATCTATTCCCAATGAACAAAGTTTTTTCTAGAAATTTTTGTTTGTCAATGATTCGTTCTTTCTGCTGCGTTTTGTATTTTATTCCAACACTTGTGGACTTGTATATATGGACAAAGTTAACCTGTTTTGGGACTTGTCACTACTGCTTCCTTTTGAATGCCTTTAGAGGTGTAATTATGACATGGCTAATTTCATTTGAGATATGTATTATATTCTATATATAACATCAGCCATTTTAAGTTTGTAAAGTAAAGTTATACTCTAGTTATATAAAGAGTTTCAAAGGTTTAAATTTTCTTAGGGTCCATTTGGTAAATGGATTCATATTAGTGATTTGATTTGAGTTAGTATGACTTGAATTAGGATTTGAGTTAGTAATTTGAACTGTTATCTAAATTGACTTTTGGATATGCATTTAAGTTTTAATCTGAGTATGGAATAAAATTAGAATTTGTGTTTAGAGAGGTACTGAAAATAGTTTTGATTTATCAACAAATCTAATAAAATCTTAATGTTAATGATCTTAAAAAATATGCAATATGAATCTTAATTTATTCCTCTCTTTACTAGGAACACAATGAAAAAAGATTCACCTCAATTGGATAACAAATAAATAAGTTATGATTTTTTTCCTCAAATATAGGAGAGAGAATTTTAGTTTTTACTGTAACAGAGATATCCGAGTATCAAAAGTTTAGGGGAAAGTCAAAACTTTGAAAACTTAGATTTTTGATACTCAAAGGATTCGGATTTTGGAGGAAACAAACACGCATCTAAATGATTCTTAATACTCGAATCTAAATATGAGTTCAAAAAATCAAAAGAGTTTTCGAAACAAATGGTCCTTATATTTTTATATTAATCTTATATGCTTAATATTATAATTATAAATATATAATTAAGAGCAATAACTTAATATTAGTTTGTTATGTATTTTAAACTTATATTATATGAGAATTACAACATACACAGATATAGGGAATCTCCAGACTGTAATGGTGTCATCGACTCATCGTGTTCCTTCCTCAATTATGAGATATACCTTCAACGTCGATACAATAAACTCCTTTTGACTTGGTCATTGTCATGCAGATAGTAATGGCCAGTTCATATGAACACAAAATAAGATAACAAGAATCCCTTATTTAATATCTTAATATTCCCACTATCAAAGTTGTATGTCGGACAACTCATTAAGATAATCTAATCAACGTTTATAATCTGCTAACTTTGCTGCATTTAATATCGCCTTAAGTGAGACATTACATGTTAGGTCAAGGCAAGAGCGAACACAAACTTCAAGATAGCGAGAGCAGCATTTGTTGTAGACAGTTTGTAGTTTATAGGATCCGATTATTAAAATGACGCGTGGAATAAAAAATTCTTCTAGGACTAGGAAAAAAATTATTTGAAGGATAATACATTTTTTTAGATTAATCACAAAAATTTTCCTTTTATGTCCTTATAACACTTTGCCCTTAAACTTTAAAACGTTGCATTTGTTGAACTTTAAAACATATCTATTTCCCCGTTCTATAAAATTTTAACAAAAAATCCCTTAGTTCTAATTTTAAATATAAATGACACAATATTTATACAAATAATGGGATTGTTGAATAGTTTATGAACTATTAGACTGTTAGCATATCTTGGTGCATGCATATGAAAATAAAAGAATAGACTATTTGTTTTAAAAATTAAGGTTGTTTTAGCTTATATTTTTAGTGATTACAATTTTTAAAAAATCAAATTAGTTTTAGATATGATAGAATTATAAATAAAAATATTTCTATATTACATTCCAAATCTTAATTATGTAGCAGGTTTTATTGAAATGAGTTTTTTGTTAATATTCCATAGTTTTGAGGAGGACATATGGTATGCTTTAAAATTTAAAAAGCACAATATCACAAGGGCTATAATTGAAGGAAAATTTTTGTAATTAATCCTTTTTTTTTCATTGCCGCTTCTGATTTATCTAATAAGTTAGTAAAACAGGCATAATAATGCAATTTATTATTATTCGGGGTAATTGTAGTAATTATTTATAATAATTATTGACATACCAATAATAGAAAAGAAAAAAAAACTCAATACTGTATTTAAAAATTAATTTTATCAATAATATAAAAAAATTAACCCTACCGAAAGATGACACAAATATATTTTTAGATAATACAATAATAAGGAAAAATTATATCTTATTGAAAGGGCACAATTTTAAATTGTCAAATTTTTATCAATTTTGTTGGCTTTTCATATTTTCTTAATTTGGTATGATTTGACAATTTATAACATTTGTTTGACAGGGAATTTTTTATATCCTCTTCTTACCACATATATTTTTCATGGATTTTCAAATCTTTTTTTTTTTCCGCTAATCAAGGAATTTATAAATCTTATTAATGCAAGTTTGAGGAGTTGGGAAATTATTGTTCATATAGACTATATTCATTCTTTTTTATGACTCTATTGAAGATGGAATTACTTTCTTTTATGTATAATAACGCGCCCAAATATTTTTGAGCAAAACAAAAAAAAAAAAATCCCAAGTATTAAATCTGCTTTGTAATTGAAAGCGTCAGCGTCATGCTTATAATTGATTAGAAATATACAGAAGACCTTGTGCCTGCGTAATTTTACATCCTTTTTTTTTTTCCCTCTTTTGACGTTGCAACAAAATTGTCGAATTGGTTAAAGAATTGGCTTTGAAGAATCGGTGGAAGCTGCAAAAGAGCTTCTGCCTGCCTAATATAATTTTACTTCACAGGGGAATTGAAGTTTTCAGTAATCAATACAACAGTGTATATATATGTGTGTGTGTATATAGAAGACATGATGTAGAGGGAGAAGTAGCTACCACACTAGATAAACAAAAGTAGATTCGCAATATTGCAACCGAATGAATGTATGGTTCAAGGGACAGAGTTAGTGTAGATTTAGTCCTCATTTTCGTACACATTTCCTAATTCTGATCCACCAGTACTTCCTTTTTTGCATTCAACACCTTGCTCCTTTTCACACTCAGCCGGTCTTTCCTGCTTTTTCGCATATCAATTGTCAAAACATACATACATTACAGCTGTATATATTTAAAAATTATATCTATACACACGCATGTATATATACTAACGGAGAGAGAGAAAGAGAGAGAGGACACAACTTACCACATTTGGGGAGGTTCCAGAACCCACCACAAGTTCAGTAGTTGGTTCCACTTTCCCATGCACAAGAAACACCATGTAAAAGAAGAAAACCAATAGAAGAGCTAGTGATCTTGAGAACCCCATTTTATTGTACTTGGTTAATGTAATATCCAAAAGCTGTACTTGCTGGTGAGATTTTATTAATAAGCAAAGATGTATATATAGCTAGTACTGCTGTATAAAGATTAAATAGAAGATCACAATAACAAGGAAGAAGAAGAAGAAGAAGAAGAAGAAGACAGGAGCTAGCACCGACCAAACTGAGCCACTTGAAACTAACTAAAAGCTTCTTTGACTCTGTCTGCTGATTCCTCAGCATTAAGCTCAATCGTCTAGGCCATGGGTTGGCCTTATCTTGGTTTCTTCTCACTAAAATATGGCTTGGTTATTTATCAATATAAATAATATACGTGTGTATATGTAATATCACTAGAAATGCCCCATTGTCTCTCATCATTTTGTCAGGCTTTTGCCAACTTTCTAAAGTGAATCACCGACTACTTCATTTATCCTTGCCATATAGTAATTGTGTTCTAATAAGCATACCATGGATCTGTCCTAACATTAATTTACCCCTAAACTTTTCACATTTATGCAATCTGATTCTTAAATTTTTTTTTTTTTTTAGTAATTGAGTCCTTAAATTTTGTTAAGTGTGACAATTCAGTCCCCAATCACAAATGTTCAACAAATGTGAGACAAAAATTGATCGTGTTAGACACACATGACTTATTTAGAAGAGAACAGGTAAAACTTTGAGCATTAAAAAATTAAAATATACATATAAGCCAACAAAATTGTTAAAAAAATCACTAACAATGATATATTTAATTTCTTTTGCTTTTGGTTCTTTTAGATATAAAATTGAAAATTTTGACCCTTGTTAGAAGTAAATGAGATGCATAAGTCTTCTAAATAGATCATGTGTCTCACGTGACCGTTTCATATCCCAATTTTTATAAGCGTTTGTGATTAGAATTAATTGCCACACTTTGTTAAGTTTAAAAACTCAATTTTTATAAAAGAGTTTAAGGATCACATCGCAAAACAAAGAAAAATTTAAAAGACAAATGTGTAAAAAACCCTAATTACTATTATATATGACTTATCACAATATTCCAAAATATGTTTAATTTGTTAATAGAGGCACTCTTATAAATGCTACTCTTTGAGATTTATTTTTTATATATATTACAAAATGTAAAAATTTATTATACTACTAAGATATGTTTTGCGTCCCACTGGGGGAACACATTGGCGGCCTCTCTCTATCTTCTCCGGTATGGAGCTTCGTCGGTGACCCATAAAGTCAGATGCCCACTTGCACAAAGCGGCGCTGTGAATCGAGATTTTTGTAGCTAACGAGAACACAACGACAGTGACAGTGGGAGAACAGCCCAATCGCTACGTCGTCCTCCATCACACAAAGAAGACCCAACTCTTGCTAGAGATACGTGCATTGCGGGGCTCTTCTTGAAGTTATTGACGCAGTCAATCGTCTTGAATCTCAAGGCTCATTGTGAAGTCGCCAGAGCAATCCCACTAAGAAGAACGAACTCTCACCAGAGAAAATTGGATTGCGAGGCTCATCTCGAAGTACCCGACATGGCCGATCATTATGGATCCCAAGGCTTGTCGTGAAGTCATAGATGTAATCAATCATCGTGGATCTCGACCTCCTAAATTCTGACCTCGCACTCGCCGTTAGATCATCATTGGTGAGTCATGCAGAGATCCACGTTATGTTTCTCAGCGTTTTCATTTTTGTGAGAAGGAGAAACAGAGGAATAGAGAGGAGAATAGAAGAGGAAAGCGAGAAAGAGAGATTGAAAAAAAAAAGTTATTTTTTCTTTTTAAAAAGATATCAAAATTTGTAGTATAAGTTTTTCTAAGTTTTATTTTTGGTGGCATAAATAATTAGATTGGTTTAAAAAATAATATATTGTATAATTTTCTATTGGTAAAAAGAGTAATGTTTTAGAGAAGGTGAATTCTACACCATCTATGTAAAAAATTATCTATGGATAGTGTGAAATTCTACACCATCAAATCTTCATTAAGTTAGTTAAATTTCTGTACTCTTTTTTCTCATATTTTCAGTCCTAAACTATGAACTAAATCTTATTTTGGACCATCAATTTTAAACATTCCAAAACAAGTTCTCGATCTATCAAGTTGTCCGTAAAGAAGAAAATATCAATATATCGATAGACATATCAAGAAAAACTAGGATACTATATATATTTACTTTGAAACAATATTTTTTTAAAATATTTTAGGATTTGAAAACATTGAAAAAATCTACAAATTAAAAAAAATTGTATAAAAACATGATTGGGACCAAAAAAAAGTCACATAAGGTTTAAAAATTATTGGGATTATGTTATCATTAAAGCAATATTGGAACAATGATATGCTAATCTACCAAATTACAAAGTATACTAGGTGATAAAAAACTACTATTTAAACAATAAAAATAGAAATAAAAATACATTGACTGTTAATATTTTAAAAATAAAAATAAAAATATATTGACTATTAATATATTATTGTGACAAGAACCCCACCAGCAAAGTGACGAGACCTTTGAATCAACTAAGTCTCCAAGACCGTTTAGAAACAAATTTGTATGAAATGATGATCATTGCTTATAATGAAGCAAGAACCTTGGTATAATAAAGACGCCACAATCAAATATGAACGTTTGATTAATAAGTTGAAGTTAAACGCCATAGAAATTCTGATAAGTTTGAAAAGTTCTCAAAGAAAACAAAGAGAATTTTGATCTCACAAAGTTTGAATAAAAATCTGAGTTGTGTATTATTTCATTGAGCCAATATCTATTTATAATACAAGATGATCAAGAAATTTGAGGAAACTAAATCCTAATCAATCATCCCAATAAATAAAACACCTATTCTATAAAAGAAACTAAATTATTATAAGTTTATAATTTAGGACACCTAATCAACCTAATCTCCCAACTTTCCCTAAGGTACACGCCTATTCCCACAAAGAGAAACTAAATTAGCACTTAAGGGATTTAAAATGGGAAACTAGTTGAAAAGGAAACTTCTTTATTCTTTAATTGCTAAAAAGAGAAACTTCTTTATTCTTGAATTGGCTGAATTGACATGCTTGAATAATGAGGCATGATCTTGAATAGGAAACTTCTAAATTACTGCAATACTTGAATCTTGGTAATCCAAGCATGTGAGTGGCGTGTTGCGTCTTCTTTGGTCCCGTATGAATTCACCTCAGTCCAAATTTGCTGAATCAGCCCATTAAGATTTTCTTTGAATCTTTTAGCTCTAGCTCTTGTAACCGGCCCGATTGGAACTTCAGTTGGATCCCTACTTTATGTATTAGGCATGTGCTTATCATTCCCCTCCTCTTGAAAAGGATTTGTCCTCAAATCATCACCTACATCAAAAAGAGTTAAATCAAAAACATTAAAAGTAGCACCAACATTATACTCAACTGGTAGGTCCAATCTATATGCATTGTCATTGATGCGTTACAAGACTTGAAAAGGTCCATCTCCTCTTGGAAGTAATTTAGAATGCCTTTGTGTCGAAAACCTCTTACTCAACTTATGTTGGCCTCTCAAATGCTTTAACGACTCATGATCTGTGTGAATCACGAATTCCTTAGGCCAAAGGTAGTGTTGCCATGTTTCCAATGTTCAAACTGATGCATACAACTCTTTATCATACATAGGATAGTTTAAGGCTACCCCACTCAACTTTTTACTAAAATATGCAATTGGTCTTCCTTCTTGCATAAGAACAGCACCTATACCTACTCCTGAAGCATCACGTTCGATTTCAAAAGATTTAGTAAAATCAGGTAAAACAAGTAAAGGAGCATGAGTTAATTTTCCCTTGATTAACTGGAATGCCTTTTCTTGCTCTTCACCCCATTTGAATCCCATGTTCTTCTTAATGACTTTGGTAAGTGGTGCGACAATGCTACTAAAGTCTTTCACGAATCTTTTATAAAAACTAGCGAGTCTATGAAAACTTTGAACATTACTTACACTTGTAGGAGTTATCAGTTCTTGAATTGCTTGAATCTTCTCTTCATCAACCTGTATTCCTTGTGCACTCACAAGAAAACCAAGAAACATAAGCTTATCAGTGCAAAAGGTGTACTTCTTCAAGTTAGGATATAAATTTTCTTTTCTAAGTACATCCAAAACTGAATTTAAATGCACAAGATGTTCATCCATGTTTTTGCTATAAATGAGAATATCATCAAAATAAACTACCACAAATTTACCTATGAAAGCACGTAAGACATGGTTCATTAATCGCAAGTGCTTAGTGCATTAGTTAATCCAAACGGCATAACTAACCACTCATATAAACCATATTTTGTTTTAAAGGCAATTTTCCATTCATCACCTTCTTTCACTCTAATTTGATGATATCCACTTTTTAAATCAATTTTAGAGAATACATAACCACCATGTAACTCATCTAACATATCATCTATGCGAGGAATGGAATGACGATACTTTACCGTTATATTGTTGATTGCTCGACAGTCAACGCACATCCTTCACGTCCCATCCTTCTTAGGAACCAAAATCATACTTATGCTTTCTCTCACATACCCTATTTCCATCAATTCTTTGACTTGCTTTTGCAATCCCTTTATCTCCCTGGGATTGCTACGATAAGCCGGTTGGTTTGGAATGTCAGCCTCGAGTACAAAATCTATTTGATGTTCAATCCCTCGAATATGCTATAAATCATGTGTAACTTCTTCGGGAAAGACATCATCATACTCCTACAAAAGAGAAACAACAGAACTAGGAAAAGATGCATCAAGTTGGCTAGTGTTTAAAAATGCCTCTTTGTACAAAAGTACAACCATTGGTTGGTTTAAGAACATCACTTTTTTAATTTAACTCGCTTTTGCATAGAAATTTATTTTTCTCTCTGCTTTTCTCTCTTTGTCTAAATCTACTCTCTTCTTTCTCTCTCAATTTTCTCATCCTCTCTTTCTTTTTCTTTTTCTATTTTCTCGATGTCTTTCTCTTTTTCTTTCTGATTTTCATTTATTTTCTTTTTTTCACTCTCTTTCTTTTGATCACTCTCTTTTTGTAGCCTCACTTGATCTTCATAAACTTGTTTTGGTGTCAAAGGAACTAGAGTGCTTTTCCTTTGGCTATGCTTAAATGAATACTTGTTTGTGAATCCATTACGCTTAACTCACCGATCGAATAGCCATGGCCTACCTAATAACAAATGTCTGGCTTGCATTGGGACTACATCACACAAGACTTCATCTTCATATTTTCCAATGCAAAAGGAGAATGTACTTGTTTATTTACCTTCACCTCCCACTATCATTGAGCCATTGTAACTTGTGAGTCGGGGATGTTTAATTGTTGACAGCCCCAACTTGTCCACCATTGTAGTGCTAACAATGTTAGTACAACAATCTCCATCAATAATCACACTACATACCTTGTTTTGTACATGGCATCTAGTATGAAAGATGTTCTCTCTCTACACTTCATCGTCTTCTTTGATTTGCATGCTTAAAGCTCTCTTAGCAACCAACATCTCTCTTTAGGCAGTGTACTCCTCTTCTTCCACGTCCTCTAATGGTGGCATAGACTCAGCATCATCTTCATCCACAGACTCAAATCCACCATCGTATTTTAATATCATTATTCTTTTGTTTGGACATTGGCTTGCTATGTGAGCCCTACCTTTGCATTTAAAACACTTAATATCACGATTTCGAGTGGCAGAAGAATTGGATTTACCTTGAATTGCACGGCTGGTCATTTTTTGTTTTTGTTTAGGTTTAGGCTTGGCCGTAGCTGGCTTTCTCCCTCCTAGCAACATTCGGCCTCCATGTAGAACTCAATCTTGGGGTTGGGTGTGCATTGCTACCTTTCCTCTTGAGTTGGGTCTCAATCTTGATAGCCATATGTACCATGTCCTCCAACTCCACATAATGATGCAATTCCACCATATTAGCTATTTCCCGATTCAACCCCACCAAAAACCTTGCCATAGTAGCCTCTCGGTCCTCCTCTATATTCACCCAGATCATAGCAACTTCCATCTCCTTGTAATAATCCTCCACACTCTGGTTGCCTTGTGTAAGACTTTGCAACTTTTGGTACAACTCCTGGCAACTATGGCTGGGAACAAAGCATCTCCTTATCATGGTTTTCATCTCCTCCCATGTTTCTAGAGGGCGCTCTTTATTTCTCCTCCTATTTAGTACTAATTGATGCCAATAAACTATTGCATAATTGTAAAATTCTATGGCTGCCAATTTAACCTTTTTAAACTCTGAATAATTATGACAATCAAACACTAACTCCACTTTCTTATCCTACTCAAGGTAAGCTTCAGGATTATTCTTGCCTTGGAACGACAGAATCTTCATCATAATACTGCCCAAATTATTATCTTCCCGGTCCCTAGCTTCTCTAAACCGCCCCCATGTCTTCTAGTCCTATTGCTCACAATAGGATCTCGGTCTTCTTCTCCCTCAAAACCTTCCCTAAAATACTCTTCATCCTTAACTCTCACTCCCCTAGGTTGCATTCTCTCTCTCCTTCGCACATTAGGAATATTTTGTGTCTATGCATTTTCTATCCTCTCTATCCGTTCATGAACTTGCTCCATCTTCACTCTAACATCATCCTCATCTCACCCAAACCCTCCATGAGCATCTTCGGATCAACCTCCCCTGACACCTCTCCAGAAGTATTTTTGTCCTTGATGTTGGACATATTGGCTGCAAAACAAAGTTAAAGAAGAAAGAAGAAAAAAAGAACCTCACACACTCCCTTACGTATTTCACTTAAAAAAAATGATTCACTCAATTACACTCGTGTTTCCCACAAAATATAATTGGCTTTTACCCTCTTATATGTTCACCACTCTTACGTTTTTCCACACTTTGTAATTCTCTATAGTGTCTTTTCAAACTAATCAAATAGATATCATAATTTCTAGTACCAATTCACCAAGAACTTACCAAGAAAAATTTTGATTTATGCAGTAAGAGAAAAGGGCTGTAACACGGACTTAAAGATTTCAAAAATTGTGCAAAAGAATTAGAAATAAGGAATTAAGAAGTAGAACTGGAGCAAGAATGTAAGAATGGGAATGTAGGAAACTGATGCATGAATGTAAGAATTAGGAATTAAGGATGAAATAAACTGATTCAAGAATGTAAGAATTTGGAATTAAGAATGTAAGATTGTATCTAAACAAATGTAAGATTCACTTTTTTTTTATCATTTTTTTTTTGCTGTCTCTTTTTTTTGTTGTCTTTTCATTTTTATTTTGGACAAATTTTTTTTTTGACTATGAATTGGAAGTTCAAAGGAAGGGGACTCGAATTTGAACAAAAGAAAGCAGAAAAAAGGATAGGCAAACTTGAGACTACAACCATGCTCAGATACCAAATGATACAAACCCTGCCAATCAACTAAGTCTCCAATATCATTTAGAAACAAGTTTGTATGAAACCAGGACCCATTGCTTAGAGTGAAACAAGAACCTTGGTATAATAAAGACGCCACAATCAAATATGAATGTTTGATTGATAAGTCGAAGTTGAACTGCCATGGAAATTTGATAAGTTCAAAAAAGTTCTCAAAGAAAACAAAGAGAAATTTGATCCCACAAAGTTTGAATAAAAATCTGAGTTATGTATTATTTAATTGAGCTAAATGGCTATCTAATTTTAAAAAAATGCACCTTTAAAAAAATGCCCCAAATAAAAAAAAGAAACAAGAAATTTAAAAATTAAAAGAAAAAGAAACTATCTAATTTTCTAACCTACTTACACGCCTATTCTAAAATTGAAAAGCTAATTGGAGCCATTTCCATGATCAAGAAACTAACAAAATAGGAAACTACTCAAATGGGAAAGTAACCAAATAGGAAACTAACTAAATGGGAAACTAACCAAATGGGAAAAAGGAAACTTTTAAAATTAGAATAGGGAAACTACTTAAAAAGGGAAACTAGTCAATTCAATAATAAAGAAGTTTTCTTTTTAGCTAGTTGCCCTTTTCAACTAGTTTCCCTTTTTAAGTAGTTTCCTTATTCCAATTTGAGAAGTTTCCTTTTTCCCATTTGGTTAGTTTCCCATTTGAATAGTTTCCTATTTTGTTAGTTTCTTGATTGTGGAAAAGGCACCAATTAGCTTCTATTTTAGAATAGGCATGTAAGTAGGTTAGGAAATTAGATAGTTTCTTTTTCTTTTTATTTTCAATTTTCTTGTTTCCTTTTTTTTTGTTTGGAGCTTCTTTTTAAGGGGGCTGATTACAACTTGCCAAATTTGTTGATTATCTTGTATCATAAATAGTCATTTGGCTCAATGAAATAATACACAATTCAGATTTTTATTCAAATTTTGTGAGATCAAAATTCTCTTTGTTTCTTCAAGAACTTTTTCAAACTTATCAAAATTTCTCTGGTGTTCAACTTCGACTTATCAATCAAACATTCAAATTTGATTGTGGCATCTTCACTATACCAAGGTTCTTGCATCATTATAAGCAATAGGTCACGATTTCAAACAAACGTGTTTCTAAACGATCTTGGAGACTTAGTTGATTCAAGGGTCTTATCACTTTATTAGTGGAGTTCGCATCATTTGGTAGTCAGAGAACGGTTGTAGTCTCAGGTTTGCCTATGCTTGTTTTTTCTACTTTCTTTTGTTCAAATTTGAGTCCCCTTCCTTTAAACTTCCAATTTATAGTAAAAAAAAATAGTCCCAAAAAAAAGAAAGAAAAGATAGCCAAAAAAAAAAGAGACAGCCAAAAAAAAAGGTTTAAAAAAAACGTGAATCTTACATTTGTTCAGATGCAATCTTACATTGTTAATTCCAAATTCTTACCTTCTTGAATCAGTTTGCTACATCCTTAATTCCTAACTCTTACATTCTTGCATTAGTTTCCTACTTTCTTATTCTTAGATTCTTGCTTCAGTTCTACTTCTTAATACCTTATTTCTAATTCTTTTGCACAAGTTTTGAAATCTTTAAGTCCATGTTACAGCCCTTTCCTTTAGCCACATAAATCTGAATTTTTCTTTGTAAGTTCTTGGTGAATTGTTACTAGAAATTTTGATAATTTTTTTGATTAGTTTGATAAGAAACTATAGAGAATTACAAAGAGTGGAAAAAAGGCGAGAGTGGTGAGCATATAAAAGGGTAAAAGCCAATTATATTTTGTAGGAAACACAAGCGTGATTGAGCAAATCATTTTTTTTTTTTGAGTGAAACACATAAGGGAGTGTGTGAGGTTCTTTTCTTCTTCTTTCTTCTTTAACTTTGTTTTGCAGCCTATAGGTCCGACATCAAGGACAAAAATACTACTGGAGAGGTGTCGGGGGAGGTTGATCCAAAGATGCTCATAGAGGGTTTAATGGGTGAGATGAGTAGGATGTTTAGAGTGGGGATGGAGCAAGTTAATGACCGGATATATAGGATATGAAATATATAGCCACAAAATATTCCTAATGTGCAAAGGAGAAAGAGAATGCTACCTAGGGGAGTGAGAGTTGAGGATGAAGAGTATTTTGGGGAAGGTTTTGAGGAAGAAGATGACCGGGATTCAATTGTGAGCAATAGGACTAGAAGACATGGGGGCAGTTTAGAGAAGCTAGGAACCGGGAAGATAATAATTATGGTAGTATTAAGATGAAGATTCTATTATTCTAAGGCAAGAATGATCCCGAAGCTTACTTTGAGTGGGAGAAGAAAGTGGAATTAGTGTTTGATTGTCATAATTATTTGGAGTTTAAAAAGGTTAAATTGGTAACCATATAATTTTCAGATTATGCAATAGTTTGGTAGGATCAATTAGTACTAAATAGGAGGAGAAATAGAGAGCGCCCAGTAGAAACATGGGAGGAGATAAAAACTGTGCTTTGTTCCTAGCCATTACTACCAGGAGCTGTACCAAAAGTTGCAAAGTCTTACACAAGGCAACCAGAGTATGGAGGATTATTACAAGGAGATGAAAGTTGCTATGATTCAGGTGAATGTAGAGGAGAACAGAGAGGCTACTATGGCAAGGTTTTTGGTGGGATTGAATCGAGAAATTGCTAATATGGTGGAATTGCATCATTAGGTGGAGTTGGAGGATATGGTACATATGGCTATCAAGATTGAGAACCAACTCAAGAGGAGGGGTAGCAATACACACCCAACCCCAAGCTCAACTTCTACATGGAGGCCGAATGTTGCTAGGAGGGAGGAAAAGCCAACCATGGTTAAGCCCAAACCTGAACAAAAACAAGAAATGACAAGCCGTGCAATTCAAGGTAGATCTAATTTTTCTACCACTCGAAATCGTGATATTAAGTGTTTTAAATGCCAAGGTATGGGTCATATAGCGAGCCAATGTCCAAACAAAAGAATAACGAAATTAAGAGATGATGGTGAATTTGAGTCAGTGGATGAAGATGATGCCAAGTCTATGCCACCATTGGAGGACGTGGAAGAAGAGGAGTACACTGCCCAAGGAGAGTTGTTGGTTGCTAGGAGAGCTTTAAGCATGCAAATCAAAGAAGACGATGAAGTATAGCAAGAGAACATCTTTCATACTAGATGCTACGTACAAAACAAGATATGTAGTGTGATTATTGATGGAGGTAGTTGTACTAACATTGCTAGTACTACAATGGTGGACAAGTTGGGGCTATCAACAATTAAACATCCCCAACCTTACAAGTTGCAATGGCTTAATGATAGAGGAGAGGTAAAGGTAAATAAAAAAGTATTAGTTTCTTTTCACATTGGAAAATATGAAGATGAAGTCTTGTGTGTTGTAGTCCTAATGCAAGCTGAACATTTGTTATTAGGCAGGGCATGGCAATTTGATTAGCGAGTTAAGCATGATGGATTCACCAACAAGTATTCATTTGAGCATAATTAAAGGAAAATTACTTTAGTTCCTTTGACACCAAAACAAGTTTATGAAGATCAAGTGAGGCTACAAAAAGAGAGTGATCAAAAGAAAGAGAGTGAAAAAAAAATGAAAATTAGAAAGAAAAAGAGAAAAAGATTAAGAAAATAGAAAAAAATAAAAAGAAAAAGAAAAAGAAAGAGAGGCTGAGAAAATTGAGAGAGAGAAAAAGAGAGCAGATTCAACCAAAGAGAGAAAAGCAGAGAGAAAAACAAATTTCTATGCAAAAGCGAGTGAAATTAAAAGAGCAATGTTTTTAAACTAACCAATGATTGTACTTTTGTACAAAGAGGCGTTTTTAAACACTAACCAACTTGACACATCTTTACCTAGTTCTGTTGTTTCTCTTTGGCAAGAGTATGATGATGTCTTTCCCAAAGAGGTTCCACTTGGTTTACCGCCCATTCAAAGGATTGAATATCAAATAGATTTTATAACTGGTGCTACCATTCCAAAATGACTGGCTTATCGTAGTAATCCTGAGGAGACAAAGGAGCTACAAAAGCAAGTCAAATAATTGATGGAAAAAGGGTACATGAGAGAAAGCATGAGTCCTTGTGCCGTTCCAGTGATTTTTGTTCCTAAGAAGGATGGGACGTGGAGGATGTGTGTTGACTACCGAGCAATTAGCAACATAACGGTAAAGTATTGTCATTCCATTCCTCGCTTAGATGATATGTTAGATGAGTTACATGGTGCTTGTGCATTCACTAAAATTGATTTAAAAAGTGGATATCATCAAATTAGAATGAAAGAAGGTAATGAATGGAAAACTACCTTTAAAACAAAATATGGTTTATATGAGTGGTTAGTTATGCTGTTTGGATTAACTAATGCACCAAGTACTTTTATGCGATTAATGAACTATGTCTTGTGTGCTAACTTAGATGGAAAGAAAAAGGCTGAATTTGTTAAGCAGAGACATGAGAAAACAAGACTCAACATTGAGAGGAAAACAGAGCAATATGCAAAAAAAAGCGAACAAAGGGCGCAAGCAGCTGATCTTCAAACCTAGAGATTGGGTTTAGTTGCATATGAAAAAAGAGAGATTTCTAGCACAAAGGTGATCTAAGTTACTTTCGAGAAGAGATGGACCTTTTCAAGTCTTGGAGCGCATCAATGACAATGCATATAGATTGGATCTACCAGGTGAATATAATGTTAATGCAACATTTAATGTTTTTGATTTAACTCCTTTTGATGCAGTTGATGATTTGAGGACAAATCCTTTTCAAGAGGAGGGGAATGATAAGCACATGCCTAATACATGGAGTAAGGATCCAATTCAAATTCCAATCAAGCTGGTTATAAGAGTTAAAGCTAAAAGATTCAAAGAAAATCTTAATGGGCTAATTCAGCAAATTTGGACTGAGTTGAATTCATGCAGGCCCCAAAGAAGACGCAATGCACCATCCACAAACATGGATTACCAAGATTCAAGCATTGGAGTCATTTAGAAGTTTCCTATTCAAGATCACGCCTCATTATTCAAGCATGCCAATTTAGCCAATTCAAGAACAAAGAAGTTTCCCTTTTCAGCAATTGAAGAATAAATAAGTTTCCTTTTCATCTAGTTTCCCTTTTAAAGTTGTTTCCTTATTCCAATTTGAGAAGTTTCCTTTTTCCCATTTGAATAGTTTTATATTTTGTTAGTTTCTTGATTGTGGAAAAGGCACCAATTAGCTTCTTAATTTTAGAATAGGCATGTCAGTTGGTTAGGAAATTCGATAGTTTCTTTTTCTTTTTATTTTCAAATTTCTTGTTTCCTTTCTTTTTGTTTGGGGCCTTTTTTTTTAAGGGGTTGATTACAACTTGCCAAATTTGTTGATTATCTTGTTTTATAAATAGCCATTTGGCTCAATGAAATAATACACAATTCTTATATTTATTCAAACTTTGTGAGATTAAAATTCTCTTTGTTTCTTTGAGAACATTTTCGAACTTATCGTAATTTATGTGGCATTCAACTTTAACTTATCAATCAAATGTTCATATTTGATTGTGGTGTCTTCATTATACTAAGGTTCTTGCTTCACTATAAGCAACGGGCCGCGGCTACATACAAACTTGTTTCTAAACGATCTTGGAAACTTAGTTGCTTCAAGGGTCTCGTCACTTTATTGGCGGGTTCGTATCATTGATTCACTTTTTTTTTAACTTTTTTTTTTGCTGTCCCTTTTTTTGTTGTCCTTTCTTCTTTTTTTTTTTTTTGGACGATTTTTTTGACTATGAATTGGCAGTTCAAAAGAAGGGGACTCGAATTTGAACAAAAGAAAGAAGGAAAAAAAAAGATAGGCAAACCTAAGACCTCAAATGTGCTTTAATACCAAATGATATGAACCCCGCCAATAAAGTAACGAGACCCTTGAATCAACTAAGTCCCCAAGATCATTTAGAAACAAGTTTGTATGTAACCTTGACTTGTTGCTTATAGTGAAGTAAAAACCTTGGTATAATGAAGACGCCACAATCAAATATGAACGTTTGATTGATAAGTTAAAGTTGAATGCCATAGAAATTCTGATAAGTTCGAAAAAAGTTCTCAAAGAAACAAAGAGAATTTTGACCTCACAAAGTTTGAAGAAAAATCTGAATTGTGTTTTATTTCATTGAGCTGAATGGCTATTTATAATACAAGATAATCAACAAATTTAGCAAATTGTAATCAGCCCCTTAAAAAACACCACAAACAAAAAAAAAAGGGAAACAAGAAATCTAAAAAATAAAAGAAAAGGAAACTATCTAATTTCCTAACCTACTTACATGCCTATTCTAAAATTGAGATGCTAGTTGGTGCCTTTTCCATAATCAAGAAACTAACAAAATAGGAAACTATTCAAATGGAAAAGTAACCAAATAGGAAACTAACCAAATAGGAAAAAGGAAACTTCTCAAATTGGAATAAGGAAACTTCTTAAAAAGGGAAACTAGCTGAAAAGGGAAACTAGCTAAATGGAAACTTCTTTATTCTTCAATTGCTGAAAAGGGAATCTTTTTTATTCTTGAATTGGCTGAATAGGCATGCTTGAATAATGAGGCGTGATCTTAAATAGGAAACTTCTAAATTATTCCAATGCTTGAATCTTGGTAATCCAAGCTTGTGGATGGCATGTTGCATCTTCTTTGGACACGCAGGAATTCACCTCAGTCCAAATTTGCTAAATCACCCCATTAAGATTTTCTTTGAAACTTATAGCTCTAGCTCTTGTAACCGGCCCGATTGGAACTTGAATTGGATCCTTACTTCATGAATTAATAATGTGCTCATCATTCCCCTCCTCTTGATAAGGATTTGTTCTCAAATCATCACCTGCATCAAAAGGAGTTGAATCAGAAACATTACAAGTACCACTAACATTAAACTTACTCAGTAGATCCAATTTATAGGCATTGACATTGATGCACTCCAAGACTTAAAAAGGTTCATCTCTTCTCGAAAGTAACTTAGAACGCCTTTGTGCCAAAAACCTTTCCTTTCTCATATGCAACCAAACCCAATCTCCAGGTTCAAAGATTAGTTGTTTGTGCCCTTTGTTCGCTTTTTTTTTTGCATATGGCTCCATTTTTCCTCTCAATATTGAGTCTTGCTTTCTCATGTATCTACTTAACAAATTCAGCCTTTTTCTTTCCATCTAAGTGAGCATGTTCAAATTAAGGTAATGGCAATAAATCCCATTTGAATCCCATGTTCTTCTTGATGACTTTGGTAAGTGGTGCGGCAATGCTACTAAAGCCTTTCACAAATTTTCTATAAAAAGTAGCTAGTCCATGAAAACTTCAAACATTACTTACACTTGTAGGAGTTGGCCATTCTTAAATTGCACGAATCTTCTCTTCATCAACCCATATTCCTTGTGCACTCACAACAAAACCAAGAAACACAAGCTTATCGGTGCAAAAGGTGCACTTCTTCAAGTTAGCATATAACTTTTCTTTTCTAAGTACATCCAAAACTGGATTTAATTGCACAAGATGCTCATCCATGTTTTTGCTATAAATGAGAATATCATCAAATAAACCACCACAAATTTACTTATGAAAGCACACAAGACATGGTTCATTAATCGCATAAAAGTGCTTGGTGCATTAGTTAATCCAAACGGCATAACTAACCATTCATATAACCATATTTTTTTTAAAGGTAGTTTTTCATTCATCACCTTTCTTCATTCTAATTTGATGATATCCACTTTTTAAATTAATTTTAGAGAATACACAAGCATCATGTAAATCTAACATATCATGTAAGCGAGGAATGGGATGACGATACTTTACCGTTATATTGTTGACTGCTCGACAGTCAACGCACATCCTCCACGTCTCATCCTTCTTAGGAACAAAAATCACTAGAACGACACATGGACTTATGCTTTCTCTCATGTACCCTTTTTCCATCAATTCTTTGACTTACTTTGGTAGCTCCTTTGTCTCCTCAAGATTATTACGATAAGCCAGTCGGTTTGGAATGGTAGCACCAGGTACAAAATCTATTTGATGTTCAATCTCTTGAATAGGCGGTAAACCATATGGAACCTCTTCGAGAAAGACATCATCATACTCCTGAAAAAGAGAAACAACAAGCCTAGGCTAAGATGCGTCAAGTTGGTTAGTGTTTAAGAATGTCTTTTAGTATAAAAGTACAATCATTGTTTGGTTTAAAAACATCGCTCTTTTAATTTCAATCGCTTTTGCATAGAAATTTATTTTTCTCTCTACTTTTCTCTCTTTGGCTGAATCTACTCTCTCTTTTTTTCTTTTTCTATTTTCTCAATCTTTTTCTCTTTTTCTTTTTGATTTTCATTTATTTTCTTTTTTTCACTCTCTTTCTTTTGATGACTCTCCTTTTATAGCCTCAGTTGATCTTCATAAACTTGTTTTGCTGTCAAAGGAACTAGAGTGATTTTCCTTTTATTATGCTCAAATGAATACTTGTTGGTGAATCCATCATGCTTAACTAACCGATTGAATTTCCATGGCCTGCCTAATAACAAATGTTCGGCTTGTATTGAGACTACATCAGACAAGACTTCATCTTCATATTTTCCAATGCGAGAAGAAACTAATACTTGTTTATTTAGCTTCACCTCTATAGTATCATTGAGCCATTGCAAGTTGTAAGGTCGGGGATGTTTAATTGGTGACAGCCCCAAATTTTCCACCATTGTAGTGCTAGCAATGTTAGTACAACAACCTCTATCAATAATCACACTACATACCTTGTCTTGTATGTGGCATCTAGTATGAAAGATGTTTTCTCGCTGCACTTCATCGTCTTCTGTGATTTGCATGCTTAAAGCTCTCCTAGCAACTAACATTCCTCCTTGGGCAGCGTACTCCTCTTCTTCCATGTCCTCCAACGGTGGCATAGACTCGGCATCATCTTCATCCTTAGACTCAAATTCACCATTGTCTCTTAATATTATTATTCTTTTGTTTGGACATCGTCTTGCTATGTGACCCTTGCCTTGGCATTTAAAACACTTAATATCACAATTTTGAGTGATGGAAGAATCGGATTTACCTTGAATTGCACGGCTGGTCATTTCTTATTTTTGTTCAGGTTTGGGCCTAGGCGTGGCTGGCTTTTCCTCCCTCCTAGCAACATTCGGCCTCCATGTAGAACTCGAGCTTATGGTTGGGCATGTATTGCTGCCCCTCCTCTTAAGTTGGTTCTCAATCTTGATAGCCATACGTACCATATCCTCCAATTCTACATAATGATGCAATTCTACCATATTAGCAATTTCCTAGTTCAATCCCACCAAAAACCTTGCCATAATAGCCTCTCGGTCCTCCTCTACATTCACCCAGATCATAGCAACTTCTATCTCCTTGTAATAATCCTCCATACTCTGGTTGCCTTGTGTAAGACTTTGCAACTTTTGGTACAACTCCTAGTAGTAATGGTTGGGAATGAAGCATCTCCTCATTATAGTCTTCATCTCCTCCCATGTTTGTATTGGGCCCTCTCTATTTCTCCTCCTATTTAGTACTAATTGATCCCACCAAACTTTTGCGTAATCAAAAAATTCTATGGTTGCCAATTTAACCTTGTTAAACTCTGAATAGTTATGACAATCAAACACTAACTCTACTTTCTTCTCCCACTCAAGGTAAGCTTCAAGATCATTCTTGCCTTGAAAAGACGAAATCTTCATCCTAATACTACCCAAATTATTATCTTTCTGGTTTCTAGCTTCTCTAAACCACCCCCCATGTCTTCTAGTCTTATTGCTCACAATTGAATCATGGTCATCTTCTCCCTCAAAACGTTCCCCAAAATACTCTTCACCCTCAACTCTTACTCCCCTAGGTTGCATTCTCTCTCTCCTTCGCAACATTAGGAATATTTTATGGCTATGCATTTTCAATCCTATCTATCCATTCATGAACTTGCTCCATCTCCACTCTAAACATCCTCCTTATCTCACCCATTAAACCCTCCATGAGCATCTTTGGATCAACCTCTCCTGAAATCTCTCCAATAGTATTTTTGTCCTTGATGTTGGACAGATTGGTTGCTAAACAAAGTTAAAGAAGAAAGAAGAAGAAAAGAACCTCACACACTCCCTTACGTGTTTCACTCAACAAAATGATTCGCTCAATTATACTCATGTTTCCCACAAAATATAATTGGCTTTTACCCTCTTATATGCTTACCACTCTTGCCTTTTTCCACTCTTTGTAATTCTCTATAGTTTCTTATCAAACTAATCAAACTAATCAAACAGATATCAAAATTTCCAGTAACAATTCACCAAGAACTTACCAAGGAAAATTCAGATTTAGGTGGTAAGAGAAAAGCGTTGTAACACGGACTTAAAGATTTCAAAAATTGTGCAAAAGACTTAGACATAAGGAATTAAGAAGTAGAATTGAAGCAAGAATGTAAGAATGGGAATGTAGGAAACTGATGTAAGAATGTAAGAATTAGGAATTAACAACGTAACAAAATGATTCAAGAATGCAAGAATTTGGAATTAAGAATGCAAGATTGTATCTGAACAAATGTAAGATTCATGTTTTTTTTTAACTTTTTTTTTTGTTGTCTCTTTTTTTTTTGTTGCCTTTTTTCTTTCTTTTGGACGAATATATTTTTTTTTTTTTACTATGAATTGGAAATTCAAAGGAAGGGGACTAGACTTTGAACAAAAGAAAGAAGAAAAAAAAGGAATGGCAAACCTGAGACTATAACCGCGCTTTGAATTCCAAATAATACTAACCCTGCCAATAAAGTGACAAGACCCTTGAATCAACTAAGTCTCCAAGACCGTTTAGAAATAGATTTGTATGAAACCGTGACCCGTTGCTGATAATGAAGCAAGAACCTTGGCATAAAGAAGATGCCACAAACAAATATGAATGTTTGATTGATAAGTCGAAGTTGAATGCTATGGAAATTCCAATAAGTTCGAAAAGTTCTCAAAGAAAACAAAGAGAATTTTGATCTCACAAAGTTTGAATAAAAATCTGAGTTGTGTATTATTTCATTGAGCCAATGGCTATTTATAATACAAGATGATCAACAAATTTGAGGAAACTAAATCCTAATCTATTAGCCCAATAAATAAAATGCCTATTTTATAAACGAAACTAAATTATTCTAAGTTTATAATTCAAGACACCTAATCAACCTAATCTCTCAACTTTCCCTAAGTTACACGCCTATATCCACAAAGGGAAACTGGATTGGTGCTTATGGGATTTAAAAATGGGAAACTAGCTAAAAAGGAAACTTCTTTATTCTTCAATTGCTAAAAAGGGAAACTTCTTTATTCTTAAATTGCTGAAAAGGGAAACTTCTTTATTCTTGAATTGGCTAAATTGGCTTGCTTGAATAATGAGGCGTGATCTTGAATATGAAACTTCTAAATTACTCGAATACCTGAATCTTTGTAATCCAAGCTTGTGGATGGCGTGTTGCATCTTCTTTGGGCCCACATGAATTCACCTCAGTCCAAATTTGCTGAATCAACCCTTTAAGATTTTCTTTGAATCTTTTAGCTCTTGCTCTTGTAACTGGCCCGATTGGAACTTCAATTGGATCCTCACTCCATGTATTAGGCCTATGCTCATCATATTGTGAATTTGATAACATGTTAATTGTTGATTTATTGAAACCAATAAATTGAATAATGATTAAACTTTTATATTTTCTATTTGTATTTATATTATTTTTGTTTTCACTCTCTTATTGACTAATTATCTTTTGTAGTTCTATTTGTCGCTTAGGAAAAAAAAATGTTGTTGTAGATGGTGCTTTTAAAAAATACTTTAATGTTACTGTAGATGTGCTTTTAAACAATACTTTAATGTCAATTTTTACTGAATTAGCTTGTATTTGTTTTTAATCAATAATTAGCTTATTAAAAAGGAGAAAGAGGGAAATAGCACATCTAAAATAGGGAATAAAAATACCCTAAAAATAAAGAATAAAATTAATAGTATAATTTTAGACAAAGAAAATTAACAAGCGACATCGGCTATCGGCTTTGTTGATTCAGGGGATTTTAGACTTGAAAAATTGTACCAAATAGCACACTTTTCAATCTTAACGTAAGTAAATAACACACTTTTAAAAAATTAAAGTATATAATATTTTTATAATTTTATACTCTTTTTAAATACTAGAATTCTCAATTTTTCCACTATCTTCTCTATCTCCTCCAAAAAAACTAAATCCACTTTCTCTCTCCCCTCCCTCCTCACTCCAGCTCCAGCAGCAACTCCAATGGCATTGCTGTCCTCGCACAACTCCAGCTGGAGCTTGTCTCCACGACAGTGCCTCCCTCCATGACTCTAGCGCTTTCCTCTGCGACGCGTGATTCGGCGATGCGACTCCTACGATGGGGACTACTCTCCGCACGACTTCGACACGAACCTTCTCCATCTATGACTCCAGCGCTTGCTTCCTCTGGCGACAAGGACTGCTCTAGATAACGCCCCTGTTCCCCAGCGATTATTGCTTTGGGATTCCCAGCAACTGAAGCTTGCTTTGCGACTGCACTCAGCTCCATGTGATCTTGGAGATTGGCGGCGAGGTTGGGCGACAACAGATGCTCCGTCGTGGTTGCTCTGGTAGAGGCAAGGTTGGCTAGCTACAAGAGTACTCTGGAGAAAGGAGTCCTTGAGAAAAGAAAGAGAAAGAGGGAAGGGAATGGGTTGCTAGGGTTTTAAAGTCGAGTATTTTAGTCATTTTTTTAATTAATTAATATAGATCTAAAATTAGTTATATTATTTACTACCTATAAAACTTTTTGCTCTATTTATTTTTATTCTTAGCTAACGATGGTTTAGTCCTTCTTCTCTCTTTAGACTTTTAGCTTGAAGATAGGATTTAGCCGTCGTGTTTTCAAGTTTATTTTTTCCTTAATGAGCTCATTTGCAGATCAATATCTAATTATCTTTATAGCATACCCCACCAGCGGATAATTTTTTTTGCCCTTCAGTATAGAATTTTCCTTCTTTAATTTAACAAAATACAATTTAAAAGGTAAGCATATCTTTTTCTAAAAAATATATATATTGTTTCTTCTTTTGCGACATTAGTTATGGTCGCGTTAGTTTCTTGGGGATCCACCTTGGATGGGTGTCTAATCTTTTTTTTTTTTTTTCCTGTTGATAATGTCTTGTGATATAGTCTGAAACCCATTTAGATCGAAAAAATCTTTTTCTTTTTTATGGATTGAAAAAGCAGATTCAAATCAGTTAATACGGTATACGCTTCAACAATATTGAGGCACATTCAATTTATCGTCTATTAAAATTTACATTTTAGTTGCAAGTCTAATAAGGTGTTTGGCGGGGGAATTTTCATAAATATTACAAATGTCTAAATGCAGCACAACTTAAACCTCTTATGAGTAGTAATGTGACAATTTTTTTTTAAATGTAGCATCAATAAATACGTTTTTTAAAAGTATGTATAACATGTAATTTTCTCTTTGGCAAATAAGTTTCAGCTCGAAATTTAGTATGTGATGGTTTAACACTGTAGCATAACATGTAACTTTCTCTTTGGCAAAAATAGTATGATTTTGCTTTGAACTCTATTATATAAGAGTTTTATAATGTGGATAGTGCAAATCAATAAAGTTTGGACTCTTTCCCTAAACACAAAGTGTTATCCATAACTATAAACAATTCGTAACACGCTGTGAACTTTTAGTGTTTACAATCTCAAATTAAATTGTTAAACAGTTAATCTAATAATTAAAAATAGCATAACAACAATTGTAGCCAAAATACTTAGCCATACCATAAGAACTCCCTTGCTCGTAACTTGTATTCAAACACATTCGAATCTAATATTCTCTATTGAAATTTATATTAAATTATATATCCTTTTATGGTGTCTTCACTGTCAGCTTATTGATTTACAACTCTATCATAGCTGTTATATCATCTATGTTTGAAATTTACAAGTTTCAATGTAAAATTCAGAAGTTATTATATTACTGTAACTTGTATTCAAACACATTCGAATCTAATATTCTCTATTGAAATTTATATTAAATTATATATCCTTTTATGGTGTCTTCACTGTCAGCTTATTGATTTACAACTCTATCATAGCTGTTATATCATCTATGTTTGAAATTTACAAGTTTCAATGTAAAATTCAGAAGTTATTATATTACTGTAAAATTCATAAGTACATCATAACTTTAATTTTGAACTACAAATTGGAACCAAAAATATGTAGCATGTGAAAATTTTACACGAACAAACGTTTTGTTTTACACTGTAGCATATGAGAGCTTTACACTGTAACAACTAGGTTGCCAAACGAAGCTTATAAATTCTAACATAAATTTATAAATTATTCATTTTCAAATATAATATTAGAAATCTTTCTCCTAACGTCATAAAAGTTCTCTTAAAAAAAAAGTTGTTCGCATTAAAAGTGTTTAAAAAATCTACTATTTCCCCCAAACGGTGCAATCCAAACCATGTCTTACCAAACCAGTAGTTTTGTTTTAATTTTAGATAGTTTGGGTATTTTTACGCAAATATTTTAGGGGTTTGGCCAGTGGTTTAAACTTTCAAACCGCCTAAACCATATACCTAAACTGCCCACCAAGTTGTCCATTAAACCGTTATATTATATAATTTTTATCTTTAAAAATATGTTTTATATAAGAATTTTTATTATTTTTTATTTCTTTCATTCACCATTACAAGTTCTATCCATATAAGATGCACTTTACCACACTCTATAATTACACTTTTCCTAATCACTCATTATCACCATCTAGAAAAAAATTAAATTGAAGAACCAATATATACAACTAAGACTAACTCATGAAATGAAACCCAACCTTCCCCATCCAACGATCAATGCCTTCTCTCCGCATAGCTACCAGACTACTTGCCATGCCATCAATGTCACGTCGTCTCTTTTCGTTGTTGGCCCAACTCACCAGGATGTCGATTAAGGATATTAGTAAAAAGAGAGGTTTATCGACACCAGTAAAAAACTTTAATTTAAGTTTAAAATTTAATTATATTGTCTTATATTATTTAGTTGTATTTTTAATTTTTTAATTTTATTTTTTGTTTTATTAAAACTCTAAAAGATAAACTTTTAGACGTTTTATAATTTTTGTTAAAATTTTTTAAAAAAATTAATCTTAAATACAAATCATTTAAACTAAACCACCCAAACCATTAAAAATAAGATTAATTTTTGGTTTAATTTGTAATTTAAAAAAAAAAGTCCAAACGTCCGCGAGTTCAAAGCAATTGAAACAGGAAAAATGTTCAAATCCCATTTGACTAGCCGCTAACCAAACCGAAATATAAAAGCTTTGAAAATTGGAGTCCCCGTCCCCATTCCCCCTCGCGTCAATTCTCCGCTTCTTCTTCTTCCATGGACAATGCTTCTTCTTCATCACAAACCCTCGAACGCTTCCTGCACCTCCAGTCCAGTGTTTGCGTCCCTACCGAACACCTAAACAATGCCATCCACGAGGGCACCGCCGTCTCCGCCGCTTCAACTGCTGACGTTTCTGATCCTATTGTCAGAAATCCTCCACCATTGGAGGGACCTACCGAGGAAAGCCGAGAAATTCCAGTCAAAAAGAGCAGGAAAAAGACGAAAAAGAGGGTTTTGAAGGAGAGTTCTGCAACCGCATCGTCGTCTTCATCTTCTTCGTCTTCTCCGTCCTTCGGTTTATATCACAGAGCTACACGCGTGGCGTGCAAACGCCGAAACGCTCGCGTCGTGTTCGGGCCGGCGCGGAGAAACCACGTTGCTGTTTCGATCTCGTTTCGTTTGGGGATGTCAATCGCAGCTTTTATAGCTCAGGTTTTTTCAATTTTTTCTTCTTTTTTGTTGAATTTTGAGTTTATTTTAATAATTAGGGTTTTTTTTTTTCTTGTACAATTGCTTTGTTTTGGGTTCAATTTTTTATTTTGTTTATCGTGGTAAGGAAAAGCTCCGAATTTTGAGACATTTTAGCTTAAATTTGGTTTATACATACATACATGCACACATACATACATACATACATATATATATATATATATATACATGCATACACACGCGTACTGGTCTGTCTGCTTTATTTGGTTGAGTATTTGATTCTCTGAATTGGGGTGACAAAGGTTTTATTTTTAAGTGCATTTCTTTTATTCAATTACTGCGGTGAGGAAAAATTCTTTTTTTTTTTTAAGGATATTCCAGCTTAAATTTGTTTATTTTATACTGACATGTCTCTTTTCCTTGATTGAGTATTTGATTCTCTGAATCGGGATGATGTTTTTGTTGAGAGAATTTCTTTCTATGTCAATTGCCTGCATTTGAAGTTTATGGTGAATAGATTTTCTGCTTGTAACTTAATATTTGACTGTTTAAATTGAAACGACAGTTGAAGTACCAGATAGAATTGGGGACTTTATTGTTATCATGGAGTTCGTTTCTGTTAAGTTTGTAATGTGAAATGTATTATTCCATAAACTTAGTTGGGATTCTAGTTAGTTTTTATGAGCATGTTCAGATTGAGTGGTGGTTAATATTTAATACAAATAAATTGCAGCAATATCAGACATAAACTTCTTTTTTTTTCCCCAATCGTGTGTCATTTAGAGACTTAATTGGTATTCTTCTTTCATGAGAGGTGTAGATTAAAGTTGAACTAGTTTAAACTGGTCTTTTTGTTGTGCTTGTCGAGCAATAGTGGCTTCCAATCGAACATAGTTGTTTGGAAAGTATAGATCATAGCTATGCTGTAGTATTTTCTCTTCAGTGATAGCTATAAGCATTACGGCTCATTTTACTACAGCATTAGATGCGTTTAATGCCTGTTTCAGGATGCTCAAACTGCTGGCCTTAGTTAAAGATTTTAGTCAGAAGTCCTTTTCTATTCAACTTTGGAGAAATAAGTTTTAAATAGATTTTAAATGTTTGTAAGCTCAAGTACACTGGTAGCCATGAAATGAAAAGAATTATTGAAGGGTTTCAGATGGTAATCTCGTATGGACATGATGGTTTTTCTATGTTCTTATTAATCATTCATATAACAGTGAAGCCCAGTTTCACCTGGTGTGTTTGATTTCCAAAATACTGGACATTTAAGTTCTGGTTTTTGACATCCCTTTGGAAGTCTTGAGTTGTCATGGGATATATCTTTCATGCTTGTGTATACCTTTTGAAATTCTCGCTAATGTTGTGGCATTTCAAGTTTAGATTCTGGAAAAGAAAGATGCACTTGGTGACAGGATGTCTGCTGATCATCTGGCCATGGTAGTATTCTTTCCCTGTTATAAGCCAACGTTTATAATAATCTTTTTACTTCCTCGAATGGTATTTACAGTTGTTGACCATTATTCTTCTTTGCCTGCACACAATTTTTTTTTTTTTTCAGTTATAATGTCAAACATGATTTAATCATTAACCAAATTAGTGGTCCCTTATGACTCGCAAGATAATGAGTTCAAATGGTTGAATGTAGCCACTGCATGTCTGTGAGCTGTACTTCAATTGGACTGATTAAATAATTGTCACATCTGGAGGTTATGCCTGCCTCTAGCTGTGAGGATCATTCCTTTATATTTGTTGTGTACAGAATATGGGGCACCAACTAATACTTATTTATCTGTCCACTTGCCTGCAGATCTGTGCGTCAGCTGTTAGAGAGTCTTTAGTCAATGTAAGCCTGGACCTTAACTGCCAAGTCATCCATTGACTGTGGTTTTACCAGTAAAGTTTCCTCTTTTACTTGCTAGCCTCATGACACAAGTCTGAGATGCTAAGTTTTCACTTCTGGATTACCAATGTGACAACAGGATTTCGGGGACACATTTGATAGTTTCGTGAGCAACTTTGAACAATCATTCAGAAGCACTTTTAGGACTCTTAAGTTGATTCAGGAATCAGCCATATATAAGAGAGATAACCACCTAAGTCACCTAGAACAGTCTATTTCAGGTTTGGCTCACGATGTAGGAGATTGTGTATTCAGAGGCAATACGAGCAGTTCTGGCATAGAAATTAGTCACTCAGAAGAGCTCTTCTGCAATAATGCAACTGAGGATCTATCAAGTCATGGTGCAGCAACGGAACAGAATGAGGTAACAGAATCTGCCAATCTGGAGCTTGCACTGCATGGACAAACAAGGGAACTGACATTGGTGTCTCGAAGCCCATTTGAATCTCTAAATAACCGGTCCTCACTCAGCACTATGGAGAAGTCTGTGATAGAGCAAACCCGTTCAAATGACCTTAAGATAGTGGAGCTTGGTCTTACAATGAAAAAACTGAAGTTGAAAGAGACACAATTGGCTCTCAATTTTGAATCAAACAATTTGGAGAGATCAAAACTAGCTATGGGTGTATCAAAACAATCCTTTAAAGAAGAAAAGTTCAAGACTCAACTAGAAGATGTGCGACATGCAGATCTTCTCAAGAGGTGCATAGACTGTCTTGTTGCTGGTTTATTCGTTATGGCAGCATCCCTCTTATATGGTGCATATGTTTTTTCATACCAAAAAATTACTGAAGCTACAGCATCCTGTACGCCTTCATCAAAGGCAAGTTTCTCATCCTTAAGCTAGCTTCGAAATCAATTTCTTATTACTATTAGTATTATGATGATTGTTAGATGGTGTGTATCTGTCTCAAATTTATTACTTTATCTGCATCTCAGGAATCCAAGTCTTGGTGGATCCGGAATCCGATGTCTTCAATCAGTTCCGGGATAGAGATACTCAGTTGCCAGTTTCAAGTTGTGATCCGAAGGTTGTTTGGATTCTTAATGATTCTCTCAATCGCCTATTTAATCTTCCAGCGGTCATCGTCATCTTCGAGACAGACAATGCCAATTACTTTTATAATTTTGTTTTTGGCGTTGTTATGTGGTCTTGCCGGAAAGATTTGCGTGGACACATGGGGAGGGAGCGGATACCTTTGGCTTCTGTATTGGGAGACTCTCTGCCTGCTTCATTTCATCTGCAACGTCCTGTACGTCAACTTTATTTTTGATACTGCATGGACCACTGACCGTCTCTCCAGGGATGAAACACAATACAAGGCTTCCATATTGGATCCGCAGGGTCATGTTTTATGGAATTCTACTCTTCTCTCTTCCATTGTTCTGTGGTCTCCATCCTTTCGCGAGCCTTGGTGAATGGAAAGATCATTTTCTGTTGAACCTCTCTAACTATGTGTCTGTTATGGAAGATTGAAGATAGGTTTCAGGGTGCTGAAAAGGAGCTTCTGCATATTTTCCATTGAGGTCACTTTTACTATTTTCATAATTTGATTTGCAACTTATGTCAAGCTTTGTCTCTGTTGTATCAGATACAGCATGATTGGGTGTATTATTCTTATTTATGTGATTTCTTGTTGTATCACATCACTGTAACTTATGAGCTAGAAAGAAAGGCGGTTTTTTTTTTTTTTTTTTTTTTTTTATTGTTACGAGTTTATTTCTGTATTCTATGTAACTTCTGGATTTAAGCAATGCAAGCTTATTGTTATGAAAAAAGATTGTAAGCATTCAATGCCAATATTGTCTCGGATTTTGCTTCTACATTGCCATACGAAATTACGCCTTTAGTTTTTGCTTTCTGTTGCTGTGAGACGTTACACTTGTTAGTAGCAGGCCTGCTGGCAGGATTGTTAAAAAATTTGACTGATCAGTTTTTTTATTTAGAAATTATAGTAGTATTTTTTCAAAACTAATTGTAGTAAATATTAAATTTTAAAAATATTTATGGTAAATAACAACGTTATAGTATGAAAATTTATTTATCCTTTTATTTATAGTGGAAACAATTTTGATTTATACAATAAATAGATTTAAGGTGTAAATTATTTTTTTATCCTCATGTTTACAGTGTAAATAGTTCTTATTTATACAAATTATTTATTTAAATGAAAATCGTAGGGAACGCCACTTTTTAAAAACTAATTGTAGTATATATCATGTTTTGAAAATATTTATAATAAATGTCATTTTATTGCATAAACAATTTATTTACCCCTTTATTTACAATATAAATAATTCTTATTTATACAATAAATAAATTTATGATACAATTAATGTATTTACCACCTTATTTACAATATAAATATTTCTTATTTACATAATAAATAAGCTATTTACATCATAAATTTGTTATTTACTACAAATATTTTCAAAATCTGATATTAACTTTAAAAAATTTCAAAAAATCAAATATCTCTCTCATTCTCCTTCTATTTAAATCGTAATATACTATTTACTACAAATATTTTTAAGACCTGCTATTTACTTTAAAAAGTTTCAAAAATATGCCCTTTTTCTCATTCTCTCTTATTTATTTTTAATTGGTTTGGTTTGGTTGGTTTATTTAAAAAAATGATTTGTAATTTTTGTAATTTATTTCACTATGATGAATATAATAAGATTACAACCCCTTTTCCTCCTGCTTATTTTGCAAGAATAAGCTTTTACAAGGAATTCTCTCTCTAGAAGTATGAGAATTCCTCCCTTGAAGGGTTTTCCAATAGGCTTTGTATGGCTTCCTTTTTAACCCCCAATTACTCATAGCCCTTGTGTAAGAAAAAGAACAACCCTTATATAAGAAGAAATTAACTATAGTTAAATAATAATCTCATTCCCTTACAATAAGCAATTCTGAGTAGCAATTCTGAGTAGTATCAGTCAACTTTGGATTTGCCAAGTAACTTATTGTTAGGGTACGATTTGGTCAAGTCCAAATCATTTGTTTAAGGCCTAAAATAAGGAATCTAAATTTCAACTAAAGCGAATTAAGCCCAACAAGAGTGTTCGATTTGAGGTATTTTGGCATAGGAAGCATCATTCATCCAACTCTTGAACAGGTTGAGACTTCGATCAATTCGATCGATTACAAACTAATCATGATGAATTTATTTGCATCTTAACATTTACTGTCGTTGCAGGTTTGTTAAAGTATTGGCTCGATGAAATCAATGCACACAACCTAAATTGTAAGAGAAAGCATGTCAAGCCACGAACTGAGATATGAGAAAAGCCTATTTTTACTACCTATCACAAATCGACATGTGTCTCACTATCACTACTATTATGCACGATATTATCCCCACTCTCTATCAATTAGAAGCCACGATCTCTCCCTATCCTCTATATAAGGGGAATGAGGTCTTCATTTAGGGTACACAAGAAAAAAGTCTTACAGAAACTATGCAAGAATTTTTCCTCATTTACATATCGCTTCTTCTAGCATCATTGTAATCTGTACTCATTCAATTCATCTATTGTGAAGAACAACGGACGTAGCTCTCATTACAAAATAAACCATTATAACTCTCTGCGTGTGGTGTCATTTATTTTTTCAATATTGTTTAACTTTTCTTAGCTTTGTCCTAATTTGTTTTATGTAACTATTTTAACAGTTTTCTTTGAAGCTAAACGGATTCTAACAATGGTGATTTGAGGGCTCAAACTTATAAATAGAAAATAATTAAACTGATCTGATACATTCATATTTAATTGTAGATCCAACGTCTACACCATCATATTATACTTATCCTGAACTAGAGGGGCATAAATATAACATATAGAAGTGAAAAAAATAACGTAATATTATTTTCAACGTGTATAACTCAAGAAATTAGTGATTTAGACCATGGTTACATCTTCCTAACATCTATGTTCTATTTAAACAAATTTTATGTTACATTTTTTTCACTTATTTTTCATCTTTTTTTTTTTTTTATGAATGTTCCATTTAAACAAGTTTTATATTACATCATTCACTTATTCATCATCCTTTTAACAATTTAATTTTATTTTGGTCTCTATGTTTTAAGTATGGTTCTTAACTAAAAAAATTAGGAAGTATTTTACATGAACTCAACTTTGTGCATATTCAAGTACTATTTGACTTGTAAAAATTATAATTTTCCATACATTTGGTTGATGCTTTTTTCTCCCAAACTAACAATACAAAGTTAATAACTCTACAACATAGAGTTACTCTCTTTTTGGCATTAAAGTTGGCTATATTTTTTAGATTTAATTTTTATTTTATTGAATTTTGTTTATTTTATTTTTATTATGTTTAATTTGATTTATTTGTTTTAATTTAATTTGATTGAATTTTGTTTTAATTTCCCTTCTATTTATTTTATTTTCCCTTACTTATGCAGGTTAATATGGTAAAATAGGAAATTATAGTAATTATGAAACTAAACGGGGTTAGAAAAGCTAGAAAAATGAAAAATCTTCTTCATCGACGGATCCTGCTTTTCACAATACTGTAGCCCTGTTCTAATATGTACTCCCAAAGCCCCCCCAAAGGAAGATTTTGATGAAAGAGTTGGCGATGCTTCTCACACACATAACTAGAGCCGTCAGATAAGCTTCCAGGTCTCATCAGCGCGCATGTTCCGGATCTCGTGCTTAGCGTTCCATTGGAGTTCCCCTGTGTCCAACCTCCAATCCCGTGTTGCCATGTCTCCAACTCCCCTGCTTTTCCCCCTAGCGAATCGTGTCACGCTACGTGGTAAGTCCCAGTCATGTGCTTAATTTGCTAATATTTCCGTGTTGCTGGCGTGGGAAAGAGAAATACATAAAAAATAATAATAATAAAAAAGCAGCTGCCTTTAATGAAAACAAAGCAATCAAATCAAAAACGTGCTACAAAGTAGGGGTGAACAACGGACGGGTTTGCGGTTTTTAGACGGGTGCGGGACGGTTTTTTTAAGTGGCAGGTTGGCGATTAACCAACCCACAAACCGCCCATAGAGTGGCGGGCGGTTTCGGTTTGGGGGCGGGCGGGTGCGGTTGGGGCGGGTCGGGCAGGTTGGGTCTACACTAATGTACAATATAATTTTTTGAGCTCTTTTTTATTAAAAAAAAGTGAAAAAAATTTGTAGAAAATATAAGACGATAATGTATGAAGCATTCTCAACAACAACCAAGTTTGACGCCTAAAGACAATAACCATATTCACAACAAATTAAGAAACATAATCATTCATTGCAACAAGAAATATCAACTATATATAAAGTGATGAACAAAGTCAAGAATTCTTGTTCTTCCATAAAACCTGTTCATTGGGTTCGAAAATAACAGGATACTACAGATGAAATGATGAACAAAGTCAAATGTTATTTTTCTTTTTAAAGAATGAGAAGTGAGAGAGGTTTAGATTAAGATTTTTTTTATTTTTATTTTTAAGAATTAGGCGGGCGGGTTCGGGTTGAACCCGCCCCCTGAAATTTAAAACCGTACCCACCCGCCAACATATGTAGGCGGGCGAGTTGAACCCGCATAGTCTTTTTTTTGGGCGGGTGGCCGACGGTTGCGGGGCGGTTTTTGTGCACCCCTACTACAAAGTACATAGACTCGAGAGCTTGCGCTGAGGCGCCCAAAAACTTCCTTGGGAAGCTTTAAATATTCCGAATTTTGTAGAAGGTACTGACTTTATTCGAAGCTTATAAATAGGACGCTTTAGGGCTCAATTGGAGGACTTTTGGGAGACCTTTTAGTAGACTTTTGAAGGAAAAAAAAAATTGGAGGGAGTACCCGGTGAGGGAGAAGTAGGCGACAAAGTCGAGAGACTGAAGTGTTGATCATTTTCAACACTAGTTTTTATTAAAAAATTTGAATTTTGTACGAGTTACAGACTATGCTCAAAGCTTGTAAATAGGACCCTTTAGAGCTCAGTTGGGGGACTTTTGGTGGACCTTTGACTAACTTTTGAAGGAAGAAAAGTTGAAGAGAATTCCCGATGAAGAAGAAGAAGGCGACGAAGGTGTTCATTATTGTAGTCTACATTGTAATAACATAAGTTATTATATAATTATAGTTTTATTATATTATATTACATTTTATATACTATATTGATTATATTGATATATAAAATATTAATGTTATAACGTAAGGATACTTTTCTTGACATGAATATATTCATATTCTCTACCATAATATTTTTAAAATTACAATAAAATGAATCAACTTTTTTTTTTTCATTCTATTTCAATACTATTCTCATGTCTATTGCTATTACCATTCCGCCACTGTAACTAAATGCACCCTAAGTTTTAACTCGAAAGTTTCAATTATTACAGTATAAAGCTATCGTATATTATGCAAAGTAAAAGTATGTTATAGTGTAAAATTCTTACATGGTACAATGTTTAAGTACTAACTTGATTCACAAGCATTTTACATCTTTCTTTTAACGATTCTTTTTGTTGCTTTGTTTCTCATTTTCTTTTTTGGTTTTTCTTTTTTTTTTTTTTGTTACCATAAAACAATAGCAGCTTCGACGTTCTTAATCCAGGTGAATATAAGTGCAAGAGTGTATCTATTAAAACTCCTCATTCTGTGTAACGCTCCGAAATTTATTTAACGTTAATATAATGTAAATGATGAATTAGTGTGCCATAATTAACGTTTTAACATTAATTAGATTATTTGGCTGGATTTTGAAATTTTGGTTGTTTTGTTAAATTTGATGAATCCAAATGATTTCTTATTATTTTAAAATGATGTTTTGAGTTTTAAAACACAACAATTTGTAAATTGTTAAAAATACTCCGTTTTACAAAACCGTGGGCGGCACATGGTTTTCGCACAGTAAAACCGCCCACCGATTTTCTCTATTTATTTCCTTCTTCTCTCTCTCTCTCCTCACTCTCACGCATCTCTCTCTCTCTTCCTCTTGATCTCTCTCTCGGCACCCTCTCTCTCTCTACATCTCTCTCTCAAATTTTTAAACCCAATTTCGAATCCAAGCTTCGGGTTAGCAAGGAGGAAGCTCGGGGACGTGATTTGGCAACCGAGAACGCGGATTGAAGCTTCGATTCGAGGTTCGTTTTGAAATTTCTAAACTTTTTTCAAAATTTTCAATTTTGTGCATTTTTGAAATCTAGGTTTGTTTAAGCTTAGAAAACCATGGATTTGAGTTAAATGAACTTAGAACAACTAGAATCTAAGCCTAGATTGAGAAAAAAAACGGATTGGATTCAAGATTTTTCATTTTTTCCCCTATTTTCCCATTTTTGGATTTTTGAGGATTTTGAGTTTAAATCTTGTTTAAATGAGTCCAAACATGTTCTAGTATGTTTTTTTTATCAACTATGATTGTTTTTCATGCCTGGGATTTGAGAAAAAACAGGTTAGAAATAAGATTTGTGTTTTGGGGATCGAGAAACCCGTGACTGGAATTCTGGGTTTTTCCCAGTTTGGCAGGCCGAACTGTGTGTTCGGCAGGCCGGAACAGGGATCGGCAGGCCGGTGTTCTTTCGACCGACAGGCCGAACCTGGGGAAGTGTTCGGCCGACCGAACTTTGCTTCCGGCACAGTCCGGCCGGCCGAAGCAGGGAGTCTGGCAGGCCGACCGAGGCATGGAAAATTTTGTGATTTTTCACCGTTTTCACTGTTTTGAACCCCGATTTAAATTCCAACCTTATAGAATGATTTTAAAGGTACAAATGGCACACTAGGACATCATGAAATGGTTTAGTAACATAGAATGTCTCGAACTAGATATTGATCGACTTAGTTTGTATCTAGGATCGTTCGTGGTTCCGTGGAGCTAACGTATAGCGGACCGGGATTACGGTGTGGGGCACCGGCACGAGTATTGAGGTAGGACTTCTATCCTATTTCCTTGGTAGCCTGGTTTTGAAATGATTTGGCTTTGAAAAGGATTTCTATCAAAATGTTTTCAACGGTTGTTTGAAAATGGTTTTATCGGTTATATTTTAATATACCGTGATTATGAAATGAACTTCATAATGAACGTAATTGACAACACTCGGTAATTGGGTTTTGAATGATAATGATAACAAACACAAAGGCATGATGCCATATCAGAGATCGGGTCATGTAGCGATCGACCTTGGGGGCAGGTCTTGAAACCCAGCTGGGCCACTACAGTGGTGATGTCATGGTTTGCCCAGGTAAAAGAAAAATGGTGTTTTCGATTGTACGAGTAGATTGTTCTGTGTCAGAACGGCTCTACTCAAATTTTGTATTTATTTATTTATTTATTTATTTATTTAAGTTTTCTTTTGAGTACTCCTAACAATGAATTGTTTCTTTAAATTAAATTATTTATAAAACCTAGTCCTACTGAGCCTTTCACTCACGTTTTATCTGTTTTAAATTTTTCCCCCCTTCTAGGTGGTTTCCCATTTAGGTTTGGAGAGGATTCTTCGGACCGAACTCAGGAGCAATAGGAGGATTATTTTATCTTTTGTATTCTTTAATCAAGGCATGTAAGATTTAATTTTATTTGTATTCTGGACTGTGATTGTATTTAAGATATTGTCAGAACCATGTGTGTGCACAAATTGTGGGTTGTGTAACCCATACTCGCGGTTCTTTATTAATTTTTTTTCTTTGCTTAATATTTATAAATTCTTTTATAAAATGTGGTGGAAATCTTCTTATTTCTTACTTAATTTGATTCTTAAACCATTGGTTTCAATTAAATTCTCTTTTAATTAATCTAAATATTCCACCACGTCACCTCCCGTACTCCGGGGCGTGACATTCTGCTTACACTCATTCTTAATTCACCTCATATTCTACTTGTTACATCTCTCTTAAAATACCCAAAAATCCCTACACTAATACATCTAAGTAGTGTTATTTTTTTTCTTTTTCATCTATACTTTTCATCATGTGTTATAAGATCATGAATATTGGTCAGAAATATTGGGCATTTTTGTTTCAAGAACTGTTTAAATTCGAATATTAAGAATATTTTAGACACGTGTTTGTTTCCCCCAAAATTTGAATCCTTTGAGTATTAAAAATCCAAGTTTTTAGAGTTCTGACTCCTCTTAAACTTTTAATACTCGGATATCTTTGCTATAATAAAACTTAAAATTCTCTCTTCTATATTTGACAAAAAAAATCACAAGTTCTTCATTTGTTATCCAATTGAGATGTTTTTTTTTTCATTGTGTTCATAGTGAAGAGAGAATAAATTAAGATCCATATTGCATTTTTTTAGGATCACTTACATTAAAATTTTATTAGATTTGTTGATAAATCAAAAACTATTTTCAATACCTCTCTAACTACAAATTTTAATTTTATTCATACTAAGATTAAAACTTAAATCATACTAACTTAAATCAAATTACTAATTTGAATCTATTTACTAAAGCATCCATTGTCTGCTTCAATATACATCCTATTCTATGAAATTGTGGGAAACAAACGTTATAAAGTCACAAGTGCTTGAGGGGGAAAAAAAAAAAAAAAGCAAGCAAGCAGTACAAATGCTTCGTTACGCCAAAAAAACGATATATTGTTTACTTTATTTTTGACATTGTTTTTTTCTTTCCATTAAACAAAACCATTGATTATATACTGCAAACTCTTGTATTTCTTCATTGTAAATCAAACTCACCGATAAAAACTTGATTATTTCACTACAAATTACAGTCCTTAGTACTCGTAAGTTTTTTTTTTTTTTTTAAATCAAGGATTCATCACAAACAATAGTTTATATAATTCGTTTAAATTGAAATAATGAAAAATTGAAGGAAAAAAGAATTTGTCTATCTCTACTCTTTCCAAAAATTAAATAATTTTTAGGAAGTAATAAATTTTTAAAAGGCAAAGTTTGTAACGAGCATCTTTTTAAAATGCTTTATCCTCAAAAGTAATTTTGTTAATAGGTAATATAGTAATAAAAAAATTTATTAATAAAAAGGTATATGAAAAGTAAAAGGGTTATTTACCCTTTTAAAATTTATATTTTAGGTTTATATAAACAATATACTTTTAGTTTTTAATCTCATAAAATTTATATCTTCAGATTAAATTTTACACACATCTATAGTTTTGTTCAATCAAATTTTAATTATAAAATTACCAAAATACCCTCAAATTAAAAAATAAAATAACTTCAAAAACTTAAAAAAAAACTTTATAATAAAATTTTTGCCTTAAAAAAATATATAAATCACCTTTCAAAATAGATGTTGTGTATTTTTTATTTTTATTTTTATTTTTATTTTCTTCTTTTTTTTTGAAAGTCTTAGTTTTTTTAATATTTTACTTAAGGATAATTTGGTTATTTTCAAGGTCAAAATTAACTATTGACTAATATAAAATATAGATTAATGTATTAAATTTAATCTAAAAGTATAGATTTGATAAGATAAAAAACCAAAGCTATATTTTTTAAATTAACCTCAAACAAAGGAGTGAGGAAAATAAATATCCCAAAGTAAGATCAGGGTGTCAATAGAAACACCCTAGCTACTATTTACAATGTCTTGCAATGTGATAGCGAGTATACCGTTCATAGATTGTATCTAAGATCCAACTTTGGTCCATATAAAATGAACGTCCAGGTCTGCCTGGGGCTAAAAGAAACTGGGAAAAACTTGAGCCACGAAAACTGCTACTCAAGTTCACAAGTTACTCAAAAAATTTTCAAAATAGAAAAGAAAAAGGGCCTCAAAGAACGTATGTTACAGTTCCTCTAATAATAAAGCACATATTCCCCTTTCAACTAAAAACTGAGCCACAAGTTTACATCTGGCCTCCAGACATCAAAACGGTGGTGAATGAGATCTGCGGTGAGGCACCCGGGGCTGCCACCCGAACTTCAATCTCCGAGATTCTTAGTAAATTGGCAGCCAGAGCAGGCATACATCCAATCTCCATGAACCTTGATGCAACCAATCACAGAATCTCATGAGCCTTTCCATAGTATCTGTTAATGAATGGAGCCTGCAAAGCCAAAAATTCAAACAGCAAGAATTCAATTACTAAAAAAAGGCACACCAGTGTCAGCTCGTACTTCAAGCAGCATCAATCCAACAGTCAAAAATACCACAGATAACAACCTGCTCGGACTAGTAACATGGTTGTACAAATAAGGATGTTTGAGTGAGAAATTGTTGACTGAAGTTTTTAAAGCGATAAAAAGTCAATAATTAGAGATATCATCACCTTAACATTTGAAATGTCAGGAGTATCAGGTGTTTGCACAGGGTAGAACTTGTAGAACCTCATATTCTCAAATGCTGCTTTAGTTTGTTCACTCATTTCTTCAAGGGCTTTTTTACGAGCTTCCCTTGCCTAAAAGGAGAAATTTATGCCAGCAACAAATAACGAGATTAATCAATTTAAAATGGCATCAAGACGAATACCCATACACAGAATTCGCAACCTAAAAACATTAAATTTGCCTCTGCAGGCATAGTGTTGCGGTAACACCTAAATTCTCCCTTAAAAAAATCAATAAGAACCAATAGCACCGACAATAAGTAGGTGATAGATGTAGCACAGAAGTGGAAGGTCTAGCTTCTACATACTTGTACAAGAGAGATGGCCACAAGAGAATCAAAACCACCAAATTTCTTTACACAAATTTACCTGTCTATTTGCTTTCTTTGCTTCCCGAACTTTCTCCTTGACAAATTCCTGAGAAAACAAAAAGAGGCTACAAAATACAAATAATTTCATAAAAAGAACAAGAAAAAAGAAAATTAAGTGCAATAATGAAATCTTACCTTGAAAGCATCCTTTTCATCATCAGACAACTCCTCCTCTTGGATCAGTTTATCTGTGAACTCCTACAGATTAATAGACAAAAACTAATTAAGAAAAGCTTTTTTTTTGTCCCTGCAAGCACCATATTGGACTAACTATGAAGTTGTTCATAATTGAAACTTGTTGAAGTTGCAAAAACAAATAAATCAATAAATAAATAGAATAAAATTGTGGATCATTATAGTTTTACAACTGAGATGATCAAGGATAAATTCAGACTTGATTTTGTACCTCTAGTTCATCCAACTCCCAATCAAATTCACAGAAAACCTACAGGGAACAAAAGAAATTTCAAACAAAATAGTCAACTGGAATCATTCAGCTCCAAATAAGCATATAAGAAAGCACAGGTCACAGAATTACAGATGTGTCTATGTGCATTTGCGCGAGCACCTTTTCAATTTTCTAAGTTTCTAATTTTCTTTCAGATTTAACTTGGCCATGGAAAAATTGTAATTGAGAAAAACGACTTGCTGAAACTGGAGCTCTGGAAGAGGTCCAAGCAAGCATTCCAAAAAGTCATCTCTTGGTACTAAAGTGTAGGTCTATTTGCAAACAAAAAATCAGCTCCTATGCTTATCCTTGAGATGGAAATCAAAGTACATGTCACTTCATTGCTGGAGGCCTAAGCCAAAAAAACCTAGTTTACTGATGTCCACATATTTTTTTAAGCGTTGACTTTAAATGCCAAGTTCATTACTTAACGTCTAATTGATTTCTTGTCTCTGAAGAGGTTACCTTCTATATATTTCTCCTGCACCAAATGTCAATACACAAACCAAAACCTAGTGTAACTTACCGGCTTTGGTTCTGCTGGAAAAATTATTTGAACCTCAGTGCTCTGTTCCATCTCATCTTCCTTGAATGGCTGGTAGAAATCTGTCAGTAGAAGACATGTTAAATCCTATATTAAGTCCAAGATTCCTTCAAACAATAGTACACACCATTACAAAGTTCATGTGAACATCACAATGAAGTTTTAAAACTTACAAGGCAGGCAGTACTCAAATTTCTTTAAGCGGTCTATCTTCAAATGTTTCAAAGCAGCCCTATAGATTTTATGCACAAAAATAACCACACGAAAACAATGCAGGTCAGCAGAAATTTTTTTCCTGTACGAAAAGCGTAAGCTGATAGCACACAGGTTTATTCATGTGATGCACATAGTAGTAGCTCTGCAAGTTTAGCTTGTGCAAATGATGCAATATGTTGGAAGAAAATATGCATCAACCATTTCAACAAATTCAAGCAGGCACAGTCCTAAGTACAATATCCCAAACACTCAACAGTCAACTGAACAGCAGAGTTTTTTTTGGTTTCCCTGTTTGGCGCTGGAACTCTGAAAGTTTGGCATTTATTTTACTGCGCTAAAACTAGTACAAAACAACTAGCAATTCAAGAAAGTTACAAAGGCCATTAAAATAGCCTCAATAATGGCAATGGTCAAAACGATATGATAAATAACAACCAAAGGAATGAAATATGAAGTTACTAAAAGTTCTGATGAAGGAGGACCATGAATCTGAAAAAATGAATACGAATTGCCAAACCCATTGGCAAAAACAGAGCTCCATACAGTTTTGTAAGTAATAACCACAAACTTTGGAGTTCGTCATAAATTACAACGATACCGTTAGAAAATCCAAAATCTAAACCAGAGTGATTGAACAACAAAACAAAATCAATAATTTCAAGTAAGCAGAACGCAGAGTGGGCAGAGTGAGAGAGAGTAATAGCACCTTCTCTGAGTGCAGCTCAAGATAAATATTTGCGATTTTAGTCTATCAACTTGACCATCTCTGCGGACAAGAAAAACACAATGAAGTCAAGAATCTATTGGGACTTCTATGAACATCCAAAGATTAAAGTTCCACTATACTAGTCCAAAAGCACCAATACTAAATATACCTATTTTCAAGAGGAATGTACGGGATCCAGTCCATTTTCATTTGTTTCATTGGAATGATTTCTTCAGCCTCTCTCTGAACTGAGTTAATCCCAATTTTATCAGAGGGTGGAAAAGGTGATACAACCTATATAACAAAAACAGAAAGAGAGAAAAAATTAGAACTTGCAACATAGAGGAGAAAAATCAACATTGTCAACCATGGAATTATATTATGTGCTCAATGGTGGCTCTACTAGACGTCCAATTCGGGTCACTTATGTGAGAAGGTGTCAAAGGAAGAAGTGCAAGCTGAAGGAAAGTTTGTCCTTGTTGACTGTGGTGAAAAATAGGTTGTTTGCTGCTGTGGAAATGCCCAGGTGTGCTGATGTGGAGGGAAGAGTTGCTGAGCTGGTTGCTGAGCTACCAAAGGAGTTGGATCACATTATGAATAAAGCCTCCAAAGATTGTGGAGGGAGAATTCCATTATGAGAAAATAGAATATAGCTAAGAGGAACGGGAAAGGGGGCATCGATCATTGTGTATTGAATGACTAGAGGCTTTGGCTAGGAGAGTAGGTCTCTCAAAAACCTTCCTATCCTTGGCTTTTTTTTCTTTTTTTCTTTTTCACTTATATTGTTCTTGATCGAGTTTTGCAGAAATAAAAGCCTCTATTCTACTGTTTCATTGAATTTTCCTGCAATTCATTTATTGCTTTTGCTTGAGCGTTAGAATTGTTCAAGCATATCAAATTGGTATCAGAGCAGCCACGATCCCCCATGATGACAAGGACAGAGAAACGGAAGATGGAGGAGTGAATGGGGCAGGTAGAGGTAGTGAAGGGCAAGTTGCAAAAGGAACTCGAGGTGATGAGGGAATAATTGAAGAAGATTCCAAGTTTGGAGAAAGGAATGGGACTCATCCTCACCAGCCTAGATGAATTGAAACAGCAACGAAGAGATTCCGATCAGGGTGGAACACTATCGAAGGTTGACGCGCCGATAGCTCAGTCGGCTCTGTCACAAGGCGAAGGAGAAAAGGTTGGAGATCTGGAGGGAGAGACAAATTTGGAAGGAGGTCCTTGCGACTCAGGCCGTGAGCGAGGAGGTGTTCCATCGGAGTGTCGTACCCGCCGCATTATGATGCCGGTTTTCGACAAACATAATCCAAATGGGTAGGTGTTTCGTGTGGAACGCTATTTCGCATTGAACCGACTGAGCGACCACGAGAAATTGGAGGTTGCGGTCATGAGTCTCAACGAACAAGCACAGGCTTGGTTCTAGTGGGAGGAAGGTCAACGAGCTGTTCAGAGCTAGGTAGAGTTCAAGTCCGTGGTGTTAGAGCAATGCAGGCTGACACAAGAAGGGAACCAGTATGAAAAATTTTTAGCACTTTGACAAGAGACAAACGTGCGCGAATTTCGCCAACAGTTCAAGCTTCTAGTCGTGCCGCTTCTGGAAGTGTCAGAGCAGATCCTTGAGAGCACTTTCATCAATGGCCTCCATTTTGATATCCAGGCGGAATTGAGAATGTTGAAGCCCCCAAGGACTGGGCCGAATCATGAAAATGGCCCAAAGAATTGAAGACAAAAACCTACAGCTAAGGCCCAATAGGCCCCAAACCTATTCAAGTATGGTGTCTGAACCCAATTCTATAACTTCCACTATAACTCAAAAACACCCTATGTCGAGGCTTGCTCGCACTACTTATATGGCTGAGAAATAACAAAGCCCCATGACGACGCCGTTTCGTCGGCTCATGAATGCTGAAATACAGATGAAAATAGAAGGATTTGCGCTATCGGTGTGATGGGAAATAGTCCTTTGGGCATTAATGCCCTAATAAGGGGTTGCAGGTCCTTGTGATTAAGGAAGAGGAAGCCCAAGAGGAGATTGTTGAGGAGGAGGCCGTTGAGAATCCTGCCAAGGAAATTGTGGAGGTGTCCTTGAACTCAATGGTTCAGTTAACGGGCCCATGAACAATGAAGCTGAAGGGGACGATTGGGCAGCACAAGGTAATTGTACTGATTGATAGTGGAGCCACCCACAATTTCATTTCTGTTGATTTTGTCAAGAAATTGGAACTGCCTATAGATAGAACTGGAGATTATGGGGTTATAATGTGAACTGGGATTTCAATGAAAGGGGAGGGCATTTGCCGTAGAGTGAGTCATTCGCTTCAAGACTTAAAAGTGATAGAAGACTTCTTACCGTTGGATTTGGGTAGTTCGGATGTCATCGTCGGAATGTAGTGGTTGGAGACTTTGGGTTCTATGCAAATCAATTGGGGAACATTGACCATGAAATTCAAAGTGGAGGCATCGCAAGTGTGTTTGCAAGGAGACCCTAATTTGTGTCGAACTTCTATTTCCTTAAAGTCTATGCATCGCAGTCCGCCATGAGGGGCATGGTTTGATTTTGGAATTTGGGCATCTCTTGGTAGTTTCGAAGACTAAGGAGGGTACAGCCAAAGGGGTGCCCGATTATCTTCAAGGATTGTTGGCAAAATGGGCAAAGGTGTTTCAACCCCCTTTCGGATTACCGCCGTTTCGGGGGAAGGAGCATGCCATCGTGCCCAAGGAAGGAACTTCGCCTGTCAATGTCTGCCCATAGCAGTACCAACAGATTCAAAAGGCAGAGATTTGGAGGTTGGTGGGGGAAATGTTAGCTGCGAGAATCATACAACCGAGTGTAAGCCCATTTTCAAGCCTGGTCCTCTTGGTGAAGAAAAAGGACGGCAACTGATGGTTTTGTGTTGACTATCGTGCTCTCAATCGAGAGTCGGTGCCAGATAGATTTCCAATACCGGTGATAGATTAGTTACTGGACGATTTACATGGTGCGTTTGTCTTCTTCATGATAGACCTCAAGTTTGATTATCACCAAATCCACATCCGGCCGAAGGATGTTACCCAAGACAGCGTTTCAGACACAAGGCGGTCACTTTGAGTTCTTGGTGATGCCCTTCCGTCTCACCAACGCTCCGACAACATTCCAATCCCTTATGAATGGGGTACTCCATCCCTATCTCCGAAAGTTTGTCTTTGTATTTTTTGACGTTATTCTTGTTTATAGCCATACTCAAAAGGAACATCTTGAGCATTTGGAAGCAGCACTTAAGGAGTTGTAGAGACATGAGTTGCATGCTAATGAAAAGTGTAGCTTTGGGCAAACTAGCATTGAATTTTTGGGGCATATTATATCAGGACATGGGGTAGCAGGGGATAATTCTAAGATAGAAGCTATGCTGAAATGGCCGTTCCCACTAGTTTGAGAGAGTTGTAGGGCTTCCTCGGTCTTACCGGTTATTATCGCAAGTTCATGGCCAATAATGGTGCTATTGCTCAAGGACAATTTTGTTTGGCGGACAAAGGTTGAGCAAGCATTTCACCAACTCAAGCAAAAGATGGTGGAAGTACAGGTGTTGGCTTTATCGAACTTCAATAGGCCATTTGTGCTCGAGTCTGACACATCGGGGGTGGGCATTGGGGCTGTGTTGATGCAAGAGCAACACCTGATCGCTTATTTTAGCCAAGCCCTCTCACTCCGCAATCGTCTCAAATCGGTTAATGAAAGGGAGTTAATGGCAATCGTCTTATCTATGCAAAAGTGGCAGCCTTACCTCTTGGGGCTTCATTTCCTTATTCGAACAGACCAAAAAAGCTTGAAATAACTTCTTGAACATCAATTGGTCAATGAGAATCGTCAAAGTGGTTGTCCAAGCTCCTAGGCTATGACTTTCAAATGAAGTACAAGCCAAGATTGGAAAACAAAGCTGCAGACACTTTGTCCCGGCTTCTTGCAGCTGCTTTATTAGGAGTATCGACAGCTCCAATGGTCCTTAACACTAAAGAGTTAGGGCAACAAGTGGATTTAGATGAGAACCTAGCTCGGATTAAGGTCAATTTGCAACAAGATCTGAATGCACACTCAGGGTTCACGTTGGATCATGGGTGATTACTGCATGAGGGCCCACTAGTAGTACCGAGGGATTCTCCTATGGTGGCAAGTTGCTTCGAGTGTACCATGACAGCGTGGTGGGAGGCCATTCCAGAGTGTTGAACTATCGACGTCTTGTGGTAGAATGGGTTTGGTTTGGCATGAAGTCTGATGTGATGTACTATGTGGCAAAGTGTGACGTGTGCCAAAAAATCAAGTATATGGCCTTGGCGCCTGGTGATCTATTGCAGCCCCTGCCGCTGCCGGAACAAGTTTGGGAGAATTTGTCAAAGGACTTCATCCAAGGGCTGCCCAAGTCTGAAGGGTTCAATGTAATCCTTGTTGTGGTGGATCGACTCAGCAAATATGCACACTTTGTGCTACTTGGACACCCCTTTACTGCTATGATTGTGGCTTCTGCCTTTATCCGAGAGATAGTTCGTTTGCATGGGGTTCCTTAAACTATAGTTTCAAACCGAGACCGGGTGTTTTTGAGCATGTTTTAGACGGAGTTTTTTAAGCAATTGGGCACCACCATTACGCACAACACAACATACTATCCTAAGACCAATAGACAAACCAAGGTGGTCAATCAGTGTGTTGAAACCTATTTGCGTTGTTATGCCTCGGATGCGCCAAGCAAATGGTTGAAGTGGTTGCCTTGGGCAAAATTTTGGTACAACACGTCCTTTCATATGGATGCCAAGACTAGCCTTTTCTGAGTATTATATAGGCGAAAGCCTCCTCTGTTGATTCGCTATGATCTTGGAGCTTCGCTGGTGGCTTTGGTTGATCAAAAATTGCTGGAACAGGATTCTATGCTTGACGTCCTTAAACAACACCTGCCTCAGGCACAACATAAGATGAAATCCGTAGCAGATGGAAAAAGGCCAAATGTTGAGTTTTCTGTGAGTAATTTGGTGTACCTTAAACTACAGCCTCATCGTCAACGGTCCCTTGCACAACGCCGCAATGAGAAGTTGGCTCCCTAATATCATGGTCCTTATAAAGTGATCGCACTAATCAGCCCCATCGCTTATCGCCTGCAACTGCCACCTACTGCTGCTTGTGTTTCATCTTTCCCAGCTTCAGGTTGCAGTGGGATTTGCTAAAACAGTAGCTTCTCTGCTGGCTCAGCTCGCTTCAAAATTGAAGTCAGTTTCTTGCCCTGCTGCACTTTACATGGAGTTTGCCAAACAACTCTGGGGGGCAAGACCGAAATGGAGGTACTCATACATTGGGACAACCTTCCAAATCAAGATGATACGTGGGAATTACTTGATGTAATTGATGCTCGGTTTACTTCCACCTTGAGGACAAGGCGCGACTTTGGGCAGGGGGTACTAATGGCTCTAATAGACCTCCAATTCGGGTCACTTATGTGAAAAGGCATCAGAGGAAGAAGCCCGAGCTGAGGGAAAGTTTGTCCTTGTTGACTGTGGTGGAAAACAGGCTGTTTGCTGATGTGGAAATGCCCAGGTGTGCTGTTGTGGAGGGAGAGTTGCTGAGCTGGTTTATGAGCTGCCAGAGGAGGTGGGTCATGTTATGAATAAAGCCTCCGAAGATTGTGGAATCCTTGGCAATAATGAGGAGAGAGCAAAATGGATGGTTAGCATTAGAGAGGGAGAATTCTGATATGAGAAAATAGAAGATAGCTGACAGGAAAGGGAAAAAAGGGGTATCGATCATTGTGTTTTGAATGACTAGAAGCTTTGGCTAGGAGAGCAAAAGGTCTTCTAAAACCTTCTGATCCTTCACTTTTTCCTTCTTTTCACTTGTATTGTTCTTGATCGAGATTTGCATAAACAAAAGGCCCTATACTACTGTTTCATTGAATTTGAATTTTCCTACAATTCATTTATTGCTTTTGCTTACTTCAGCGTGACAATTGTTCGAGCATATCACTCAAGATACAAAATGCAAGGAAAATCAAACGATGAAGAAAAAGTTGCAAAGCAGAAAGGATTTCATTTAAAAAGAAAAATCAAAATCAGAGGAGAGGAATTTAACATTATGCCAAGTCCAATAAGTATAGTTTTCTAGCATTTAGTTCCAAAAGTTACATTTATATATCTCATGAGTTATGCCAAGTCCAATAAGTACAAAGTTTTTTAACATTTAGTTCAAAAAGTTAGCGGTGACGGATAATGTACAATTAAACTTCGATTTCAAGCTCATCCCTCTTTCTGAAAGAACAAGTCAAAGCAAACATTATGACAATCCATCAAAGATTTTTCTGCATCAAGGTGAAACACACTTAAGTTCTTGAACTCCTTGAGGCTGCCATCAAAGGAACTTTAAACTCCAACAAACAATGCTACATTTAGATGTAAATGCACACATATCGATGTGTGATAAAACATTCAGCTGCACTGTGTAATTGCAGCTTCAATTTTGTAGGTGCAAAAATAAATAGAATCTCTAGAAAAAAAATAATTCCACGTACGGCAACCAAACCAGCTAAAATGATATGTTGTGAGATTCTGAATTAACATGCAGAAGTAAAACTATTTTAAATTACTTACAGCCACCACTACAGGTATGCAGACAACTTTATTCTCCCCCTTGACAGAGACCAATTGAGCTGGAGGTAACAAAAAATAAAAAAAAATAAAAACACTTAGAAATTGAAGAAAGTGTATGAGAACCCAAAAAAAAAGAAAAAGGAATTCATGTTTGTAAGCTGCTTACGCTCTGTGCAACCGAAGAGATAAACTTTCTTCCCAAATAGCTTCCCGCCCTCTTCAAAAGCTTTCTGAACACAAAAAAAACATACTATTTAGCACTGAACATACCATAATATTTAGAACTACACCATATCACTATCAGCCTGAGTAATAAACCAGCGAATTCCTAAGAACACCAAATCCTGCTCACCTCTAGATTTGAAAAGTCCCAGTTAAACTGGTAAAGGAGGTCCAATTGATCCCACTGGCATTAAAAAAAAAAAAAAAAGGTAAGTGATATTAGAGCGACAAAGAAGCACTGTCGTTAACAAAAAGGGTGAAAAATTCAAAGTTTAACGAACCTCTGTTCCCACAGGGAATGCTGCCTTCCATAGGTCCTCCTACATCCACATACATTGCACGTTTGATTAGTAAAACAACATACTAATAATCACAACGCAAAAATATTGCATTTTCGCATCTAACCCTGTGCAATAACAGTGCAACATCCCAACTAGAACAACAACTCCAGCTGAATGGAGCTACATTTCTGGTGAAAATCAAATCTTCAAAACACAAGTTTGCCACCACAAGATTCACAGTTCAACAACATACTCATAATCATAACGCAATAGCCTGAAAACTTCGCGCACATAATCTTCCGCCATAAACCAAAATATGATGCAAAACAACAATTCCAGTTCAATAAAACTACTTTTTCTCGGCTCACGCAAATATCAATCGTCAGCTCAACAACCAAAGAGAAATTAAACATATTTTCGAACACGATCACTCAGAAATTCCAAAAAAAAAGGCTCATAATACTCCACCGTCAACACAAACTACCTAAAAATCCGTCAAAAAACTGCAAAATCAAAAGCATAAAGGAATCAAAATTTCAAACATATTTACCAAATTGCGCTTATCCTCGAAGTACTTTGGCTCGGATTGAGGCTCAGAGGCCTTGACTCTCTTAGCGCGAGTGGTCGTCTTCTTCGACTCCTCCTTAGCAGGACTACTCGATTCCTCCTTGTTCGTCTTCCTCTTGGCGACCTTCCTCCTCATTGCGTAACTTCTCTCGACCTCTGTTTCGCAAGTCGGGAAGAGACAGAATCTAGAGAGAGAAGTAGGGTTTGGAGCGCAAAGCGGAGATGGATCCGAATTCGAATTTAGGAGAGAGGCAGAGAGAGAAGGGACCCCTTTTATCTATGGTTAGGTGTAAGTGGGGGCGTAAAATCAACGCGAGGAAGAGAGAGAGGCGCAGACAGAGGTTCCAGAGGCGCGGAGACGTATAGGGTTGGCATTGGATCCAAATATTTCAAATTTTAGCGTCAGAAAAAGGAAACCAACAAATATCAATGTAAATTATTATCATTTTCTTCTTCTTTTTTTTACTAAAATAAAAAAAGTAAACATAGAGATGCAACAATGGGTCAGAGCCCGTGGGCCGGCCTGAGCCAGTCCTGCTACAGTGATGGGTCAGGCCGACACGGCCCGACACTGTTCACAACTCGACACGGCCCATAAATACTAGTGGGCTAGGCTTGGCCAATATATGTCAGCCTATGGGCCGGCCCGACACAGCCATGAAAAATCATGGGCCAGGCTGGGCTGGGCTGAGTTGGGCCTGGGGCTGGCCGGGCTGGCCCGTCTAGGCCCACCAGCCCATCTAGGCCTACAATGGGCCAACCCATTGTGGCCTAATTTCATATAAATATATATATTTAGACATATTTTTTCATGTTCATTCACAGGCGTACATATAAATATAGCTGAGTATGTTCATTCACAGGCCCACCAGCCCATTTAGGCCTACAATGGGCCAGCCCATTGTAGCCTAATTTCATATAAATATATATATATATATTTAGATATATTTTTCCATGTTAATTCACAGGTGAACATAGCTGAGTATAACCTTCTCTAGTAAGCCATGTAAAGCCTATTGTAAGTCATGTATTATCATATCAAAAGACTATACATTTAATATATATATTATTTAATACATATAAGAATTAAATATTATATAATATATATACATGCCATATTCACCCTTGAGTAAATATGACATTAGATTTTCCCAATGCAATCACATCACAATAGGCCTGGCAAGTTTTTTTTCTTTTCTTTTCATTTCTTTTTATTTTTTTATTTTTTTCTTGTAGGCATGCTTGCTTTGAGAAGTAAAGTTGAGAATCAGATGCTAAATCTGTAGGTCATGTATTATCACATCAAAATACCATACATTTAATATATATATTATTAAATACATGTAAAAATTAAATATTATATAATATATATACATGCCATATTCACCCATGAGTGAACATAGCATTAGATTCTCTCATGCACATCACATTACAATAGGCCTAACAAGCTCTTTTTTTTTCTTTGCATTTTTTTAATTTTTTTTCTTGTAGGTATTGTAACACCCGCCTATTTTATGTAACGGACCACGTAAAGTTAGTAACGTTGTTAAGGAATTTTATTAATAAATTACGATTATATGATAAGATATATGATGTGCATGTTACTAACTTTTTATGTCAACTTTTGTGACAGGTGACGACCGCATGGAATCGTTGTGCTCTAGTGTTCATGTGAAATTTTGAATGTATGTTTATTTATGATGCAATAATGCATGAATGTTTTATTGTATGGCATTTAAGGACAGTTCGGCAGGCCGAATTTTTAAGATCGACAGGCCGAACATTCTACCCGAGATCGGTAGGCCGAAAAAACCCATCGACAGGCTGAAGGGAAAAATCGGCAGGCAGAACACGGCTGACGAGCAGTCAGTAGAAATCTCTCCAAATTTATGGCTGAGTTAATTACGTTAAATGGGTGATTTAATGTGATTAATTGGCATAATAATGGAATAATTTTGTAAGTTAAGGAAATTAAAAGGTTGACTTTGCATTGATTTGTCTGATTTTAAATTGTTTCCTATTTTAAGTGGGCAAAACAAGGAAAGTTGTGAGTAATTGTTTGGCTTCCTCTTTTCTCTCCTTCCTCCAAGCCTCTTGCCTCTCTAAACAATCAGAAAATTCTGACTTAATGAAGAGTAATGAATCCTCATTATTCTCATTACGTTAAAATTGTTTTTAACGTTCTTTTCCCTCAGGATATCTTCTCTCTCTCTCTCTATTCTAAGACATTTTCTGATTTTTTTTCTCTTCCTCTTCTCTTCTCCACGAGTTCTTCCTCTCTCTCTCTCTCACGAAAATTCTCTGCAAGAATATTGAAAGAAAAAGTCATATTTTGTTGGTTAAAATTCAAGGACTTTAAGAAAAAATTTCAAGGTAAGAACTTTTTCGGTGTTTTTGAAAAGAAATTCTTCTCCTTCAATTGTCTACAATATCCTTCTCTAGGAATTGTATTTTTGTTCTGAGTTTTTTTTATGATGTTCATGAATGTAATATGTGATGTTTCTTCACGTTTCATGTCATTTTGGAGTTTTTATGAAAAATATGAATTTTCTGTCTTCTACCCCTCACAGTAAAATGTTACTGTTTAATTTTGATATATGAAAATGTAATATTCATTCAAGGGGTAAATATGATATTTTTCATGAAAATTGACAAGAATATGCTTGTGTCACGTGTGATGAATGTAATTTTGAGTTATGTGAAATTTTATGAGATTATGTTAAGAAAACTATTTTAACAACGATATTTTTGGATTTTGTTTTATAAAATGTTTTATATGTTTAAATGATTTTTGTTGATGATGAAATAATTTATGGTATTGAAATACATGATAATAAGATGTTTGTATGAAATGTTTTGATGATAATATTTAAGGAAGCATGCTATGAATAACATTTATATGTTTTGATGATAATTTTATGATGATGATTATGGGTTATGTATACATGAGTATTATATGAATGAATGTTATGTGAATGGATATTTCATGATATGAATTAATGTATGGTATCTTTAAATGGATAATGGCATGAACACTCAAGGAACGAGCACTATGAGACCGCGGCGTCGTCACCAAGTGCATTTTTAAGGATAAGTAAGCTAGCTTTAAGGAAAGTATATTCTCACTTGCAACATGACACGTTTTACAAGATTTGACGTTATGTTCATAATGATATTCATGATGATTTTATGGATATTTTTTCTTAAGAATTTCTATTAAGATTTTCATGATTTAAAGTTATGCATGATGTTTATGGCATGTTTTAAAGTATGAAAATTATGTATATATGTATCACCTAATAAGTGTTGCACACCCAATGTTATGAAATGATATATTATGATGTCATGTTTGGTTTGGGATTAGCTACCCTTCTCCTCTCATGACGGCGCGCCTATGATGATGTTTATGGTGCAACACTTGGGCCCTTAAGATAAAAAAATAGAATAAGTTTTAAAATGATCAACGTAATGAAAGATATGTTTCTATGAAATTGTGCTTAAGGCACTTTTATGATATAATGATGATGATGATGATGATGATGTTTATGAAATGTTTTAAATTGTGAGAATTATATGTACTTACTAAGCATCAGCTTAATCATGTTTTATGTCATGTTGCAGATAAGGGTAAGAAAATCATGGACTAGGCAGAGGACATAGGAAGGCATGTGAGCATTATGCACGATGAATTGTAACCAAAAGCACGCAAAAAAGAACGCTCTTATGTTTTTTTTTAATTAAGTTATATATTTTGAACATATATTTTTATGTTAAGTTTTAAGAATACTTATATTATGGTTTTATAAGTTATTTTATCATTTTTTTAATGAATTATGAACTTCCGCTATATTTTACGAAAAGTTGGTTTGTTTTAAAATTTAAGTTTTCCAAGAAAATTGGTCTCGGATGGCCTACCGAACTTTTTGGCCGGCCTGCTGAACATGGATGAATTTTTGGTCTGAATTGTAAAGCCTCTGCTGGCCTGCCGGTTGAGGGAACTCCGGCCTGCCGATCATGTTCCGCCTGTCGAAGTCCCAAGTTCGGCCTGCCGAACTGTGGGAGTAAATGAGTTTTAAATGATGAGATGGTTAAGGGGATTTGATAAGATGTTTTGTTAATTCCTGATTTTTACAACTTGATAAACCTATATTATTAAATAAGTTCATGATTAATTTAAGTATAATTGAATAAATTATGATATGGAATAAGTTAAACAATGTTATTTTAAACAATGATAAGTTAAGTTTTTTTTTTTAAAAAAAAATTTGGAGGTATGAATGGATCCTGGTTATGTATGTTTAAGTACTTTTAAAATCAATAGTACTGTTTAAGTTTGATATTATTTATATGTTTAAAGTTTAAGCAAGTACGAATGTATGTATGTAATGACATCTGTGACGTCTGAATTAAGGGGCGTTATAGGCTTTGGTATCAGAGCGATTTTTTGATTACAATTCATATCGCCACACGTCAATCCAAGTCCTCCAAGTAAGTATGTTATTAAGTTAGATATATTGATGCAAGTAAGATGATAAGATTTAGGATTAAATGATTAATGATTAACGATCTAGTAGTGAAAACCTGTCTCATAAATGAAAGATTATTTCTAAGTCCTAATTATTTTAGGAAATTTACGATGGATGGCCACAGAAGAATGCAGACTCGCACCCAGACCAATGAAAGACTCATGACGATGATTGCTGAACTGCAAAGGCAGTTAGAGGATCAACGAAGGTAAATTGCTGCTTTAAGGGCCAACGGCCAGAATGATGAACGACGAGGCAATGATGTGCCTCCTCCTCCTCCTCCGCAGCCTCAAGTCAATGAAGTCCCTGTGCCTGCTGCTGAACCAAGAGTGGCATACCAAGAACCTCTTCTGGTCACATGGAAGAGGGTCAAGCCAGTAGACTTTGAGGGTTCTAAGGACCCATTAGTCGCTCAGGGATGGTTGAAGACGATTGAGGCCACCTTACGACTCATGAATTTCACAGATAGTGAAAAGGTTCTCTGTGCCTCGTACTGTCTTACAATGGAGGCCAGAATTTGGTGGGATGGCATTGAACAGAGCAGGAATGTTGAAGAGATGACATAGGCTGACTTTGTTCACGAGTTCAACACAAAGTTCTTCCACATGAATGTCACGAGAAAACATTATGAGGAGTTCGAAAGCTTACGCCAGTGGGATATATCAGTCACTGATGTGGTGACAAAGTTTGACCAACTTGCCCGTCTATACCCAGGGATGGTTATGAATGAAGGTGAAAGGGTCAGAAGGTTGATCAGAGCCCTTAGGCCAGACATTGCTGCGATTGTTGATGGGGCAAGTCCGCCAAGGACCCAAGAACAGGTTGTTATGAGGGCTCAACGTGCTGAGTTCCATATGTCAAAGTCAAGAAGGAACCAGCCTCAGCCCAACCAACAGCTCAATAATGCAAACAACTAGAACCGCCCTCCCCACAGGAACAACAACAACAACAACAGCAGCAACAACCAGAACTGGAGGAACAATAAGAGGAAGGGCAATCCTCAACAACAGCAGGGCCAAGACAATAAGAGGCACAATGATGGTCAGCACAACAACAACGACAGGCAATTTCAACCATGTGCCAAATGTGGAAAGAAACATCCAGGGGAATGCCGATTGGGGACAAACCAATGTTTCATCTGTGGGCGTGAAGACCACTTTGTAAAGAACTGCCCCAAGCTGATGAATGTTAATGCCCCGCATAGAACTCCTCCTCAAGCCCAGCTGCATCAGATGCAAGCCTCCCTTGAAGGGCCACTGATTAGTTAAGGGAGAATTGAAGCCCCACCGACGAATGCCCGAATCTATGCCATGACGAAAGAACAGGTGGCTGCAGAAGCCTCCAATGTGGTCACAAGTCAGATAACAAGCTTATCTAATGATGTTTATGTTCTTTTTGATACGGGTGCCACGCATTCTTTTGTGTCTATGTCATATGCTAAGAAGTTAGGGGTTCGTTTAGAGCCTATGAGACAGGGATTCACTACGACACTACCCTCCAGGGAAGTGATATTATCCACGCACTGTTTGCGTACAGTACCCCTATGGATTTCTAATAGGGAACTTTCCGTCGACCTCATTGTGATCGACATGCATGACTACGACATGATTCTTGGGATGGATTTCTTAAGCAAGTATAATGCCTCAATCGAATGCCGAAAATGAAAAGTGATTTTCCATCCTGAAGGTGATCAGAAATTCGTTTATGTTGGTGAGACCAGAAAGAAACCCAGCATGTTTCTATCGGCAATGAAAGCAAGGAAGCTTTTAGCAAGTGGCTGCATGGGCTATCTGGCGAACGTTGTAGACAAAAGTCAAGAAGGAAAGACAAGAATTGAAGATGCGCATGTTGTTCATGAATATGAAGATGTGTTTCATGATGATCTAACGAGTCTACCGCCAGAAAGAGAAGTTGAATTCGAGATTGAGCTCGCTCCAGGTATCGACCCAATCTCAAAAGCACCATATAGAATGGCCCCAGTAGAATTAAAGGAGCTTCACACGCAATTAAAAGAGCTACTTGACAAAGGATTTATCAGGCCAAGTCACTCACCGTGGGGTGCTCCAGTCTTGTTTGTGAAAAAGAATGATGGCACTATGAGACTCTACATCGACTATAGAGAGCTGAACAAGGTGACGATCAAGAACAAATATCCGTTGCCTCGAATTGATGATTTGTTTGATCAGCTCAAGGGTGCATCGGTGTTCTCAAAGATTGATCTACGATCAGGGTATCACCAATTAAAGATTAAAGAAGGAGATATCCCCAAGACTGCTTTCAGGTCGAGGTATGGTCACCATGAATTTGTGGTTATGCCTTTCGGTCTGACGAATGCACCTGTTGCCTTTATGGATTTGATGAATAGGGTATTCAAGGATTTCCTTGATAAATTTGTTGTTGTATTTATCGATGATACTCTTGTCTACTCTAAGAATCAAGAAGAACATGAGGAGCATTTAAGGATTGTGCTGGAGACTTTAAGAAGACACCAGCTATATGCTAAGTTCTCCAAATGCGAGTTTTGGCTTGATAAAGTGTCATTCCTGGGGCATGTTATTTCAAAGGATGGGATTATGGTGGACCCTGCTAAAGTAGAAGCTGTACTCAATTGGAAGCAACCAATGAATGCAAGTGAAATAAGGAGCTTCTTGGGTCTAGCAGGTTACTATCGGAGATTCGTAGAAGATTTCTCCAAGATAGCAGCTCCCCTCACGAACTTGACTTGCAAAGGAAAGAAGTATGAATGGACGGATGCATGTGAAAAGAGTTTTCAAGAACTGAAGAAAAGATTAACGATGGCTCCAGTGTTGGCAATTCCTGAAGGTAATGATGGGTTTGTTATTTATAGTGATGCATCCAAGATGGGCCTCGGAGCTGTATTGATGCAGAATGAAAAGGTGATTGCTTATGCTTCAAGACAACTAAAGGATTATGAAAAGAACTATCCTACTCATGACCTCAAGTTAGCAGCAGTCGTTTTTGCGTTGAAGATATGGAGACACTATTTGTATGGGGTCCAATGTAAGATCTTCACTGATCATCAAAGTCTGAAGTACTTCTTCACACAAAAAGACCTGAACATAAGACAACGAAGATGGCTAGAGTTGGTGAAGGATTATGATTGTGAAATCCTTTATCATCCTAGTAAAGCTAATCGAGTAGCTGATGCTTTAAGTAGGAAATCAGTTGCCACGTTGATGTCAATGCAAGCAATGTCTCCACCTTTAAGGAAGGAAATTCTAGAATTCGGTTTAGAACTTATAGCAGGCCAGCTATCAGCACTCTCTCTTGCTCCGACGATGTATGATGAAATTCGAAGTAAGCAAGATGACGACGTAAGCCTTGTAAGGATCAAGCAAGAAATGAAAGAAGGAAAATGTCAAGAGTTTCGTATTGCGGATGACAGAACTCTGTACCTTAAGGACCGTTTATGTGTTCCCAATGTTAAAAATTTAAGGGAAAGGATCTTGGCAGAAATTCACGACACTCCTTACTCTATTCATCCAAGTGCAACAAAGATGTATAATGATCTAAAGGGTAACTTCTGGTGGTTTGGAATGAAACGTGATGTTGCAAAGTATGTGAAGAAATGTATGACATGTCAGCAAGTAAAGGTTGAGCATCAAGAGACCTGGTGGCGAACTGCAGTCTATCCAAATACCGTAATGGAAATGGGAGGAAATAGCAATGAATTTCATTACCGGTTTGCCCAGAACTATGAATGGTTATGATGCAATTTGGGTAGTTGTGGATCGGCTGATGAAGACGGCGCATTTCATTCCTATCAAGATCACTTACTCTATGGAACAGTTAGCAGAACTCTATGTTAAGGAGATTGTACGACTTCATGGGATTCCCAAGTCAATTATCTCAGATCATGACGGTAAGTTCACATCTAAGTTTTGGAAGAGTGTACAGACTGCAATGGGAACCAGGCTTCATTTTAGTATAGCTTTTCATCCTCAGACTGACGGCCAAACAGAGAGGACGAATATGATTCTAGAAGATATGCTACGAGCATGTTCTGTCGATTTTAAGACCAGTTGGTGTAAAATGTTGCCGTTAGCAGAGTTTGCTTACAACAACAGCTTTCAGGCAACAATTAGGATGGCGCCATATGAAGCACTATATGGGCAAAAATGTAGGTCGCCTATATGTTGGCACGAAGCTGGTGAAAAGAAGTTGATGGAAAGCGTAGATGCTGAAAGAACCGACTTTGTGAATGAAACTTCTAAGATGATAAAGTTGATAAGAAGAAGAATAGAGACCGCTCAAAGCCGTTAGAAGAGTTATGCTGACAAAAGAAGAAGACCTTTAGAGTTCGCCGTAGGCGAATATGTGTTTTTAAAATTTGCACCAATGAAAGGGGTTGTGAGGTTTGGGAAGAAAAGCAAGTTAAGCCCAGGATTTATCGGTCCTTATGAAGTTGTTAAATGAATAGGCAAAGTAGCTTATCAGCTGAAGTTGCCATCTGAAATGTTCACAATGCACGATGTATTTCATGTCTCCATGCTCAAAAAGTATGTTCCGGACCCTACGTATGTGATTGAGCCACAAGTGATCGAGATACGAAAAGATTTAAGTTATGAAGAAAAGTCAATGAAGATACTCGATCGAAAAACCAAGACTTTGAGGAATAAAGAAATTCCATTGGTCAAGGTGTTATGGCGAAATCAACAAGTTGAAGAAGCTACATGGGAACAGTGAAGATGACATGAGAGTTATGTATCCGCATTTATTCTAAGTTTCGAGGACGAAACTTTTATAAGGTGGGAAGAATTGTAACACCAGCCTATTTTATGTAACGGACCACGTAAAGTTAGTAACGTTGTTAAGGAATTTTATTAATAAATTACGATTATATGATAAGATATATGATGTGCATGTTACTAACTTTTTATATCAAGTTTTGTGACAGGTGATGACCACATAGGATCGTTGTGCTCTAGTGTTCATGAGAAATTTTGAATGTATGTTTATTTATGATGCAATAATGTATGAATGTTTTATTGTATGGCATTTAAGGATAGTTCGGCAGGCCGAAGAAACCCATCGGCAGGCCAAACACGGCTGATGAGCAGTCAGCAGAAATCTCTCCAAATTTATGGCTGAGTTAATTACGTTAAATGGGTGATTTAATGTGATTAATTGGCATAATAATGGAATAATTTTGTCAGTTAAGGAATTAAAAGGTTGACTTTGCATTGATTTGTCTGATTTTAAATTGTTTCCTATTTTAAGTGGGCAAAACAGGGAAAGTTGTGAGTAATTGTTTGGCTTCCTCTTTTCTCTCCTTCCTCCACGCCTCTTGCCTCTCTAAACAGTCGGAAAATTCTGACTTAATGAAGAGTAATGAATCCTCATTATTCTCATTACGTTAAAATTATTTTTAACGTTCTTTTCCCTCAGGATATCTTCTCTCTCTCTCTATTCTAAGACATTTTCTGATTTTTTTTTCTCTTCCTCTTCTCTTCTCCACGAGTTCTTCCTCTCTCTCTCTCTCACGAAAATTCTCTGCAAGAATATTGAAAGAAAAAGTCATATTTCGTTGGTTAAAATTCAAGGACTTTAAGAAGAAATTTCAAGGTAAGAACTTTTCCGGTGTTTTTGAAAAGAAATTCTTCTCCTCCAATTGTCTACAATATCCTTCTCTAGGAATTGTATTTTTGTTCTGAGTTTTTTTTATGATGTTCATGAATGTAATATGTGATGTTTCTTCACGTTTCATGTCATTTTGGAGTTTTTATGAAAAATATGAATTTTCTGTCTTCTACCCCTCACAGTAAAATGTTACTGTTTAATTTTGATGTATGAAAATGTAATGTTCATTCAAGGGGTAAATATGATATTTTCCATGAAAATTGACAAGAATATGCTTGTGTCACATGTGATGAATGTAATTTTGAGTTATGTGAAATTTTATGAGATTATGTTAAGAAAACTATTTTAACAATGATATTTTTGGATTTTGTTTTATAAAATGTTTTATATGTTTAAATGATTTTTATTGATGATGAAATAATTTATGGTATTGAAATACATGATAATAATATGTTTGTATGAAATGTTTTGATGATAATATTTAAGGAAGCATGTTATGAATAGCGTTTATATGTTTTGATGATAATTTTATGATGATGATTATGGGTTATGTATACATGAGTATTATATGAATGAATGTTATGTGAATGGATATTTCATGATATGAATTAATGTATGGCATCTTTAAATGGATAATGGCATGAACACTCAAGGAACGAGCACTACGAGACCGCGGCGTCGTCACCAAGTGTATTTTTAAGGATAAGTAAGCTAGCTTTAAGGTAAATACATTCTCACTTGCAACATGACACGTTTTACAAGATTTGACGTTATGTTCTTAATGATATTCATGATGATTTTATGGATATTTTTCCTTAAGAATTTCTATTAAGATTTTCATGATTTAAAGTTATGCATGATGTTTATGGCATGTTTTAAAGTATTAAAATTATGTATATATGTATCACCTAATAACTGTTGCACACCCAATGTTATGAAATGATATGTTATGATGTCATGTTTGGTTTGGGATTAGCTACCCTTCTCCTCTCATGACAGCGCGCCTATGATGATGTTTATGGTGCAACACTTGGGCCCTTAAGATAAAAAAATGGAATAAGTTTTAAAATGGTCAATGTAATGAAAGATATGTTTCTATGAAATTGTGCTTAAGGCACTTTTATGATATGATGATGATGATGTTTATGAAATGTTTTAAATTATGAGAATTATATGTACTTACTAAGTATTAGCTTAATCATGTTTTATGTCATGTTGCAGATAAGGGTAAGAAAATCATGGACTAGGCGGAGGACATATGAAGGCGTGTGAGCATTATGCACGATGAATTGTAACCGGAAGCATGCCAAGAAGAACGCTCTTATGTTTTTTTTTTTTAGTTAAGTTATATATTTTGAACATATATTTTTATGTTAAGTTTTAAGAATACTTATACTATGGTTTTATAAGTTATTTTATCATTTTTTAATGAATTATGAACTTCTGCTATATTTTACGAAAAGTTGGTTTGTTTTAAAATTTAAGTTTTCCAAGAAAATTGGTCTCGGACGGCCTACCGAACTTTTTGGTCGGCCTGCCGATCTCATTTTCGGCCTGCCGAACATGGATGAGTTTTTGGTCTGAATTGCAAAGCCTCTACCGGCCTGCCGGTTGAGGAAACTCCGGCCTGCTGATCATGTTCCGCCTGCCGAAGTCCCAAGTTCGGCTTGCCGAACTGTGGGAGTAAATGAGTTTTAAATGATGAGATGGTTAAGGGGATTTGATAAGATGTTTTGTTAATTCCTAATTTTTACAACTTGATAAACCTATATTATTAAATAAGTTCATGATTAATTTAAGTATAATTGAATAAATTATGATATGGAATAAGTTAAACAATGTTATTTTAAACAATGATAAGTTAAGTTTAAAAAAAAAAAAAATTTGGAGGTATGAATGGATCCTGGTTATGTATGTTTAAGTACTTTTAAAATCAATAGTACTGTTTAAGTTTGATATTATTTATATGTTTAAAGTTTAAGTAAGTACAAATGTATGTATGTAACGACATATGTGACGTCCGAATTAAGGGGCGTTACATGTATTGTTAGTATGTGTGGAGTTTAATTATTACCCTGATGCAGATTGCCCCTATGCAGAGGTTGTACACGGATCGACCTTCGCGGTAAGGTCGTCATGGGGGTTGGAAAAGGGTGGTAAACCCCCCTCCCAGGGGTTGTAGGGGGCGAAGCCCCTTGGGCAAAAATTTTATATGCAAGTTTATTTTATATAAGGGTAGTTTGGGTTTTTTACATAAGGCATGCTTTGCTTTTGAGAAGCAAAGCTAAGAATCAGATACTGAGTCTATAGGTCATGTATTATCACATCAAGATACTATACATTTAATATATATATATATATATACATTATTTAATACATATAAAAATTAAATATTATATAATTTATGCATGTCATATTCACCCGTGAGTGAACATGCATTAGATTCCCCTATGCAATTATAAAGGGACAGGCCTAACATAGAGGCTCAGAAGGAAGGCCTGCAATGTGCAAAGCTGAGACGTTAAGTCTTCAGCGAGTTGTCTAATCAAATCACACTTGAAAGAAAAAAATAAAAAAAAAGATTAAAAAAATAAAAAAATAAACTTTTTTACCTATAAATAAATGGAGAACATTCACAGAGATACTCATTCAACAAACTTCTAAGATCTTATGTATTGTCTTATTTTTTAGATTTCATTTGTTGTTCATTAATTTTGTATTGTTATAAGTTAATTTTATTGTGTAATTATTTTATTTAATTTTTATGTTACGTTAATTTATTGTTATTTTTTATTGAAACTATGGCATGATCACATAGAGGGAGAGCTAACATTTCAGATTTTGTGATCAACGAAGAAGAACAATTTAATGATCCACTGGAAGAAATTGGAGTTGACTTACTATCTCAAGTTGATGGCTCATCTGAAGTCACTCGTAAGGGCAAAAGGAAAGTTCAACGAACTTCACCAGTTTGGAGTTACTTTGATCTCGTAACACGTATAAACAAGAATGGTGTAACAGAACAGAGCGCAATTTGCAAAGTATGCAAATAAGACTACACAGGTAAATCCTCTTTTGCACTGGTCACTTAGAAAGGCATCGCAAAAAATGCGAAGCTAAGCATTGTGCATGTGGTGTTAATTTTCGTCAACAAACACTTCAATTTAGCCCTGATGGTAGTGTTACCAATTGGACATATGACCAACAAAGAGCTAGAGAATGGAATGCTAGATATTTGGCTACTACTCAACAACCAATTAGTCTTGCTGATGATCCAACCTTTGAGGAGTACATTCAAAATGCTTATAATCCACAATATAGGCGTGTTTCAAGAACTACCATAAGAGCTGACACCATGAAAGTTTTTCATTCAATGAGGGAAAAGTTAGTAACTGAATTTAGTTCATTCACTGCATCTGTTGCATACACATATGATTTGTGGGAAGGTCGTACCAAAACTAGTTATATCTGTTTAACTGGACATTATGTGGATAAAGATTGGTCTTTTCAAAAAAGGTTAATTGCTTTTCGACCAATGCCTTATTCACATGATGCTAAGGCCATTCATGATGTCATCATGGAAGTTTTTTATTTTTATGGCATTAAAGAAAAGGTTTTGAGCATCACATTTGATAATGCATCTGTTAATACTACTGCTATTAACTTTTTCAAAACAACATTGAGACCACAACATGGCGAAACACTTTTTCACCAAAGATGTGCTTGTCATATTGTTAACTTGTGTGTTCAAGATGGCATAAAATTTTTTCAAGGTGATTTGGAAAATATTCAAATGGCCTTGGGTTACATGGCAAGTTCTGGCTCTCGAATTGAAGAGTTTGCTAAACTTTGTAAGAGAGCAAGCATGAAACCCAGAAAACTATCAACTGACATAAGACACCAGTAGAATTCAACATATTTGATGTTGAATGCATGCCTACAATACAAAGAGGTCATAATCGCGTATTACAACTTGAAGAATCCAACTGAGCCGCTTCAAGAATTTGATTGGCAAATTACTTCATGCTTCTACAATTTCTTAAAGGTTTTTTATGAAGCCACTCTCCAACTCTCAGGTGTGTACTATCCCACATCTCCTCATGCATTAAATAAATTATACGACATTGCTGCAATCTTCGATATGCATAGAGATTTTGACATGTTTAGGGAATCTGTTGAGTTCATGGAATAAAAATTCAAAAAAATATTAGGAGTGTGTTCCACCTTTGTATTGCATAGCCGCTGTATTGGATCCAAGAGTTAAATTAGCTGGTGTTGAATATTTGCTTAAGAGTATAGGGGAAAAATTAGGGGTGCATTCTGACATCATAACCATTCAAAATGTGCAAGCAAAAGTTAACAACATATTTACTGCATATAATGAAAAATATGGAGGAGGCCAAACAGTATCCTCTGCACCTTTAGTAAATACTACATCTGTACCACATGGTTTTTCATGGGCAAGTATGATTAGCTACACCGGATTTGGTTTCGGTGCATCATCCACATCTTCAATACACAATGAATTGGAAAACTATCTGGAAACAAATTTTACAGCATTCATTTTAAATGAGCAAGGTGGTGGTCATGATTTTAATAAGTTTGATCTTTTGTTATTTTGGAGATCACAGTCAAGAACTTTTTCTGTGCTTTCTAAAATGGCTTGTGATACACTAACCATACCAGTGTCCACAGTTGCAAGTGAACAAGTATTTAGTTGTAGTGGTAGAGTACTTGATGAACGGCGTGCACGTATGAGTGACGATATTCTGGAAGTAGTAATGTGCATCAAGATTGGGAGGATGCTTGCAGAAGAAGCCAAGAAGTTCAAGATGATTGGGTTGATGACTTTGAAAATTTGGACATTTCTTATACTCCCACTAGGAGTAATACGTTGTAATTAATTATGAACAATATTTTTTATTTTTTTTTGTTTTAGTAATTTGGTAAACATCTTATGTATAATTATCCCAATTGTACTCTTTTTTCCTTACCAAGGTTTTGTCCCACTAGGTTTTCCTTGGAAAGGTTTTTAATGAGGCAATCGTAAATAAAATATCATTTTTTATATTTCCCTTAACTATTCAAACTTTTATATTTGTTAACTTGTTTAAAAATTCAAAAATAAAAAAATTGAAAATTACATGCTTAGATGGGCTGGCCCATTTAAACCCATATGGGCCAAGATGGGCCGGCCCATAAGGAACTCGACCCACTTGGCATGTCTCTTGTTAAGTTTGCCTTGACCCTTCAAATGTTTTAATGATTCATGGTCGGTGTGGATCATAAACTCCTTGGGCCAAAGGTAGTGTTGCCAAGTCTCCAATGCCTTCACCAATGCATACATTTCCTTGTCATATGTGGGATAGTTCAACATAGCTCCATTTAGCTTTTCACTAAAAAATACAATAGGACACCTCTCTGCATTAGAACAGCTCCTACATCAACACTTAAAGCATCACATTCAATTTCAAAAGTCTTTGTAAAATCAGGTAAACTAAGTAATGGTGTAGTCATCAATTTTTCTTTAAATAATTGAAAAGCATGTTCTTGTTCAATTCCCATTTAAATTCCATGCTTTTCTTTATCACTTTGGTCAAAGGTGCAGCAATGGTGCTAAAATCATTGACAAATCTTCTATAGAAGCTAGCCAACCCATGAAACCTCCGCCCCTCATAAACACTCTTAGGTGTTGGCCAATCTTTGATTGCTTTCACCTTTTCCTTATCACCTGCTATACCCTATACTGAAACAACATAACCTAAAAAGATAATCTTATCTATACAAAAAGTGCACTTTTTAAGGTTAGCAAATAACTTTTCTTTTCTCAAAACGTCCAGCACAGTTCTCAAGTGTATAGCATGTTCTTCCAAAGTCTTACTATACACAAGAATATCATCAAAGTAGACAACAACAAATCTACCTAAAAAGCAAGTAAAACATGGTTCATTAATCTCATGAAAGTGCTAGGTGCAAAAGTCAATCCAAAAGGCATCACTAACCACTCATATAATCCATGCTTAGTTTTAAAGGCAGTTTTCCATTCATCTCATTTTTTCATCCTAATTTGATGATAACCACTTTTTAAATCAATTTTTGAAAGGACACATGATCTATGCAATTCATCCAACATATCATCTAGCCCAGGAATAGGATGTCTATACTTTACAGTGATTTCATTGACTATTCAACAATCAATACACATCCTCCAACTTCCATCCTTCTTAGGCACAAGTAGGATTGGTACTACACGTGGACTCATGCTCTCCCTCACATACCCCTTCTCTATAAGCTCCTCCACCTGCCTTTACAGTTCTTTGGTTTCTTCAGGATTGCTCCTATATGCAGGTCCGTTGGGAATGGTGGCTCCATGTATTAAATCAATCTGATGTTCAATCCCTCTCTCAGGCAGTAGACCATTTGGAATTTCCTCCAGGAAGACATCTTCATAGTCTTACAAAAGAGTAGAAATAACACTCGGCAAAGTGGGGTTAAAGTCGTTAATGCTAAAACAATTTTCCTTGTACAAAAATACAATTAGTGGTTGTTTTGCAAAGAATGCAGATTTGAAGTCTCTCTCTTTTGCATATAAGCTCACTTTTTTGCTCTCTTTCTTTTGAGCACTCTCACTTTTCTTTTTAGCACCCTCTCTTTTCTTTTCTTCTCTTTTTTTCTCACTCTCATTTTTAACCCTTAATTGATCCTCATACACTTGCCTATGACTCAAAGGAATAAGTGCAATATTTCTCCCCTGCATGACAAAAGAATATCTATTCTTGAAGCTGTCATGGATAACTCTTCTATCATACTGCCACGGCCTCCCAAGCAACAAGTGACCAGCGTGCATTGGCACCATATCACACAAAATCTCATCCTTGTATCTTCCTATGGAAAACGACACCAACACCTGCTTTGTAACCTTGACTTCTCCACAATTGTTGAGCCATTGAAGCTTGTATGGTTAGGGTGTTTTGTAGTTGACAAGGACAGCTTCTCCATCAATTCGGTACTAGCCACATTGGTGCAACTCCCATCATCAATAATCATAATGCACACTTTGTTATTGATATGGCATCTTGTGTGGAAAATGTTGCCTCATTGCAACTCATTTCATCCTTCACCTGGGCACTAAGAGCACATCTAATAACAAGAATTTCACCATCTACAGGGTACTCCTCTCCATCACTATCCTCTTCTAAAGGTTGCCCAACCTCCTCTTCATTCTTTCCCTCGGTCTCAAACCCTCCATCATCTCTCAAGAGTATGGCTCTCTTGTTTGGACATTGTGATGCAATGTGTCCCCTTGCTAAACACCTAAAGCACTTGATGTCTCTATGTCTGTTAGGAGTAGCTTTGGCCTTGCCCTTGTCTTGGCTGCCCCAAAACTCCTTTGCCCTATTGGCTTCGATTCTAGGCCTAGCAACACCCTTGTCGTCCTTCTTACTCCAACTCAGTTTCTAAGCAGATGAAGACTTAGAATTCTGCCTAAATTGTGTCACATTACCCCTTCTTTTGAGCTGTCTCTCTACTTTCATGGCCATGTCTACCATGTCTTCTAGCTCCACATAGTGTTGTAACTCCACAACATTAGCTATGTCTTTGTTTAGCTCCTGCAAAAACCGTGCCCTTATAGCCTCCCTATCTTCCTCCACGTTGGCTCTAACTATGGTAATCTCCATCTCTTTGTGATAGTCCTCCACACTCTTTGAGCCTTGTGCAAGACCTTGAAGTTTTTGGAATAGGTCTTGGTAGTAATGGCTTGGTAAAAATCGCCTCCTCATCACAGCCTTCATTTCTTCTCACGTGTTAACAGGATGCTTACGGTTCCTCTTCCTATTTAACACCAACTGATCCCACCAAAAGACTGCATAATCAATAAACTCCACTGCTACCAACTTAACCTTGTCCTCCTCCAAATAGTTATGGCAGTCAAATACTAACCCCACCTTCTTTCCCACTCCAAAAATATTTCAAGATCATTTTTACCTTGGAATGGAGGGATATTCATTTTAATTCCTCCTAAGTTACTGTCCTTTCTCTTTTCCCTTCTCCCCAAGTTCCTATCTCCTTTATTGTACCCTTCCCCTCTTCTTCCTCTCCTAGGTCTCCCATGATTGTTAATAGACCCCACTTCCTCTTGATTAGTTTCTTCCCCCATTTCTTCACTTGCTCAACAAAATTCCTCCTCAAATTCACATGTCCAGGTTGCTGCCCTTGATTGAATCTTGCTATGGCAGCATCTTGTCTCTCCATTCGGTCTTGAATCTCTTCAAACATCAAGTTCATTCTCTCAATTGTTGTTGCATTGCTTTGAACATGAACAACTCTTCCTTCCTCCCTTCTTCAGCTGCTCCTTTACTATTGCTGGAAGACATCTTTAAATCTAAGAGAGAATTATAAACACTTGGAAAAAAAAAGAAAAAATTGTTAGAGAAAATCCCACTACACTGAATTACGTGTTTCACTTAGTACTCCTCACAAAGTGTCACTCAACACTCATGTATGCACTTTCGAACTGGCTGTTAAATTAATGAATCACTCTTGCATTTTTCCCCTTTAATTCTTCCCTCTTTCGGTTCTTTTTGAACTCATTTAAACTCAACAAAAATTTGTTTGTGACTCCCTAATTCCAACTAATTAGCATAACAAAATAACTAGCCGAAAAAAAGGTAACACGTGTATAGACAAATGTGGTAAGAAAGAACTTGTAGAAACAAAAGGGAATAATTGTTTTTGACACAAAAATAGAAACAAAAATGGACTGGAAGATTTTTGCAACAACTGTTTATGGAAATGATAGGATTATTAGGAGACAAAGCAAAAATAGGAAACAAGAAAAAAAAACAAGAGAATAACAAAAGGGAAAGCTGGAGAAAATGTGTGGAACACAAAAAAAAGAATGGAAAGGAATTTTTGTTTTTGGAACATAAAAAAAGGAATTTTAGTTTTGCTAAAAAAGGAAAGAAAAGAAAACTTAACAATAGAGAATAACAACTTTAGGAAAGAATCGTAAGAAAATTCTATTTTGGTTGAGTAATTCCCTAAGGCAGTAGCAGTCTCTCTTTTTTTTTTTGAATTACATTTTTGTAAATGTTCCTTCTTCTTCTTCTTTTTTTCTTCTTTTTTTTTTGGAATGAATGTTTTTTCTCAATATAACACAAGAAACAAGCAACCGAAATGCAAACTGCCACAAACTCAATCTACATTCTAAAATTGAGATTTGAAAAAAAACTAAAATGATGATGGATAAAGATGACAAACCTGATTTAGACTGGCTCTGATACCAAATGATGAGAACCCCTATGATATGACAAAAAGACCCTCAAACAAATATTGACCAATTTACAAAAAGCCAAATTAGATTTGTTAATGAAAAGAAATTTAGAATAGAAATTAGAGATAAGAGTAGAATCAACAAGAAATCGGAACATAAAACCTTGACCCGTTGCTTAAAGAAACAAGAACCAAAAGTATAAGAATGGATAAGGACGCCACACTCAAGATTAAGGTAAGAAGGTGAGTGATAAGTCACAAATTAGAACGCCACAAGAGAATTCTTGATAAGTTCTACAAGTTTTTAAAAGAACCAAAGAGGAAAAGTAAAGCCTCACAAAAATGATGTTTTTTCCAAATGTGTGTCTATCTTTTTTTTTCTTTTCAGAAATTAGCCATCTTAAAGCCTTACATGCCTATCAATTATCTAAATAAAAGGAAAGTTGGTAATTGATTACAATTATCAACTGATTATAATTGATTCTTGAAAAGGAAGAAAACTAGAAAAAGGAAAAAAAAAACTAAAAGATTACAATTGATTCAGCCAACATTTAAGGAATGTTTTCAAGGCTGCCAATATTAAATAAATTGAAACTAAATTTGGTCAGCTCTTAACAAAGTGTCACGCCTTAAGGGATGCTTATTGGGCTTGGATGAAGTTAATTAAGCCCAATCGTTCTGCCAAGCCTGAATTGAGATCCTTTGAAATGTTTTCGGCCCAAATATCTTTAATCTGCCCATTCAATGCCTCTTCCATTCTCTTAGCCTTGGACCTTGTAATTGGGCCTCCTTGGACGCTCAAAGGATTATATGGACCATTGGTGCTGCTTCCCTTTTTAAACTAGTTTCCTATTTGGTTAGTTTCCCATTTAATTAGTTTCCCATTTAATTACTTTCCTAATTGAAAAAGTTAGTTTCCCTTTCTTTTATAGGCAGCTGCCTTAATTACCTGATTGAGAAGTAAGTTTCCTTTTTGTTCTTTAAGCGCCAACTCTAGCATTCCTATTATGGAATAGGCATGTAAGCTAATTAGGATTAGTTTCCTTTTTTTTAATTTTCTGATTTCTCTTTGTTTCTTTGAGGTATAGGCGTTTTTCAAAGGTTGAGTCATTAGAATATTTTAGTTTCCTTTTTCTTAGATGGGTGACTTTAATACAGATTAAAAGGTGTCAAATTTGTTGATTATCTTGTATTATAAATAGCCATTAGGCTCAATGAAATAAGACACAATTTAAATTTTATTCAAACTTTGTGAGATCAAAATTCTCTTTGTTTCTTTGAGAACTATTCGAACTTGTCAAAATATCTGTGGCATTCAACTTCGACATATCAATCAATCGTTTCATAATTGATTGTGGCGCCTTCAATATACCATGGTTCTTGCTTCACGTTTAGCAATGGGTTGCGGTTTCATACAAACTTGTTTCTAAAAGATCTTAAAGACTTAGTTGATTCAAGAGTCTCGTCACTTTATTGGCAGGGTTCATATCATTAAGTTTTGATGTTCTTTTTAATAATGGCCCTCAACAAGGTAGATAAAGTCCTATTAACTACTTCGGTTTGACCATCAGTTTGCAGATGACAAGTAGTAGAAAATAATAACTTAGTTCCTAACTTACACCACGAGGTCTTCCAAAAGAAACTCAAAAACTTAGCAACTTTATTTGACACTATTGTTCTAGGCATACCATGTAATCTTACAATATCTCTGAAGAACAAATTAGCAATATGAGAAGCATCATCAGTTTTGTGACATGGAATAAAATGTGCCATTTTAGAAAATCTATCTGCCACCACAAAGATTGAATCTCTCCTATGTTTAGACCTAGGCATACCTAACACAAAGTCCATCGAAATATCAATCCATGGTTCACTAGGAATGGGCAATGGTGTGGCCAATAGAAATATTTATCACAAATCCTCTCAACATCTCTTTTCATGTGTGGCCAATAGAAATATTTTTGCAAAGCAGCTAAGGTTTTAGAAACTCCAAAATGTCCCATTAACTGATGCGAATGAAGCCACCCAAACACGCATACAAGAGGGGCAGCCTTCACATGATTCATTAAGCTTGCCAAGTGGGCCAATCATAAGAGCCAAGCGTTTCAAAGAAGCATTAAATGGACAAATCCAACAAGCTTGGGCTAAGACATACATGTGGAGGCCTAGCATGAGTGATCCATGAATTCAAGAGAGATTAGTCACCAAGATTGAAGTTCATGAAGGTTCCAAATGATGGGACCTTGTGCATATTAGCTTCTTGGAAACTAAGATTCGCCATGTCAGCAAATCTATCAATTAGTTTCTTTTATTATTCATATTTCTAAAGTTCAAATTTCAAATCCATCAATTAGTTTTAGGGATTATTTTTAGGATAAGATATTATCCTTTAATTTAGATTATCTTTTGGTTAGGATTAGGATAAGATTATCAAGTTGAATCCTATTCAAATTTTAAACAATATTTTGGAATTTTAGGGGAAAATTCGTGGCCTATATATATTGTAGTGTTTAGAATATTTTTGGTGAACAATTCAGATTATTCAATTGAAGAAAGTGCATTTCTTTTGATTCTTGAGAGGACTTTTGAACTTATCAAGTTAATTCTTGTGGCGTTCAAACAACCAAACTTATCATCTTGATTCTTGAGTTGTTCTTGAGATTCTTGGTGTGGCGTTTTCAAACATCCATAGTTCTTAGTTCTTATCTTGCTAGGTAACAGGTCAAGACTCAATAAACTTGTGTCATGAAGATCTTGGGATTCAATTCAACGTTTGGGTTTGGGTTTCATCACGTCGTTGACAAGGTTCATATCAGTTGGCATTGATTCAACTTGTCAGAATATATTTTTTGCAGATGTTGATCTCACCATTGATTCTGCTTCACCATCTGAACGAGTGCTGGGGTAGACTCCATATGGTACATTGAAACCTGATTACAATCTTCATAATACTGCAGCCTATATTCACTAACCATAATATCTCTTTTCTAATCGTCAAGTGCCAAACAAGCAAGAATTCCAAAAGGCTTCCTATTGAGCAAATCAGCAACAACATTAGCCTTTCTCGGATGATACTGTAGCATGAAATCATAATCTTCCATAAGTTACATCCATTTTTGTTGCCTCAAATTCATATCCTTTTGAGTGAACAGATACTTTAGACTCTTATGATCCGAGAAAACCTGAAATGTCACTACATACAAATAACACCTCCAAATCTTAAGGGCATGAATCACTATTGCGAGCTCCAAATCATGAGTGGGGTGGTTCTGCTTGTGAGGTCTTAGCTATCGTGATCCGTATGCCACAACCCATCTGCATTGCATTAACACACATTTGAGTCCACGTCTTAAGGCGTCCGTGTAGACTTCATAAGGCTCATCACTACTCTGTATGATTAGCACTGGAACGGTGGTCAATTGGTTCTTCAATTCTTGGAAGGCATACTCGTATTCTACATCCCATTTAAATCGAATGTTTTTCTTGATCAATCGCATCAATGGTGCTGCTATCTTTGAGAAATCTTGCACAAATTTCCTATAGTACCCAACGAGTCCTAAAAAGCTGCGGATCTCAGCCATGTTCCTCAGTTGTTCCTATTGCACTATTGCTTCTATCTTGGATGGATCCACTGAGATACCCTGCTCAAAGATGACATGTCCTAGAAACTTGAACTCAATGAACAAAAATTCATAACTTTCCTTTTTGGTATATAGCTGATGTTCCTGCAAAGTCTGAAGCACAATCCTTAGATGCTGCTCATGCTCCTCCTAGGCCTTAGAATAGATCAATATATCATCAATAAACATAATCACAAATTGATATAAATAAGGCCTGAAAATCCGATTCATTAGATCCATGAAAGCTACAAGGGCATTCGTCAATCCAAATGACATCACCAAAAACTTGAAGTGTCTATAGCGGGTCCTGAAAGCTATCTTCGGAATACCCTCCTCCTTGATCCTAAGCTAATGGTATCCAGAACACAAGTTTATTGTCGAGAAGTACCGTAACCTTCTAGCTAATTATATAGCTCATCAATCTTGGGCAATGGATACTTGTTCCTTTCTATGACCCGATTCAGGTGCCGATAATCAATAGACAATCGGAGAGTACCATCATGTTTCTTAACAAACAGAACTAGCGCACCCCACAGTGATGTACTGTTTCGGATATACCCTTTACTGCAAGTTCTTGAAGTTGCTTCCTCCGCTCCTTCATCTCTACCGATGCCATTCAGTATGGTGCTCTAGAAATTGGAGCGGTCCCTAGAAGTAACTGATGCTAAACTCAATCTCTCGATGGTGTGGTAATCCCAGTAACTTGTCGTGAAAGACATCACTAAACTCATCAACCATCAGTATCGCTACATCTCTTACTGCAACACTAGACTTTTCTTCTAGGCATAAAAGAAGTGCATAACAAGCTAGATTTCTTCGTCCTCCAAGACATGTCTTCATGAGTCGCTTACTCCCCACTTGATCACTACCACCTTGGTAGGTAATCATTGTCCCCATATTGATCACTAGGGTTACTTTTCTAAGGTGACAGTCTACAAGGGCATTATATCTAGACAACTAGTCTATTCCTAGGATCACATTGTAGGAACTCATGGAGATTACAATCAAATCACTATTCAGAATCTCATCGCTAATTGTTATCTTACAGAACTTACACATACTATTCACATTCACTCACCCCAAGGGAGAGGTAATTATCAAGGGTTCATTAAATTCCTCTATTTCTAATCCTAAGGTATATACGAATGAACTCAAAATGAGAGAATGAGTGGCACTAGTATCAAACAAGACATGAGCTAAAGATTGGGAAACTAAACTACCGCGTTTCTAGTCTGAGCGTTGAAGCTTCCTACAGTCATTGTATGAACTTGAGCTGGAGCTTTTCCTTTTCCCCTATTATCATTACTGAGTCCAGGATTTGTCGGCCAATATTGTTGTGGTAGAGGAGACTGCACACTAGCTGTATTGGGTGCTCTATACTATGGAACATTCTTCTAGAAATTTGGCAGCTGATAACCTTGTGTAGAATAGAGCTTCTTCTGAGGAGTAAACTAGTGAAGCCGTTGTTGTAGACCTTGTTAAGGTTGAGCAAAAGACTGAGCTTGAGACTAATAGCTTGCACCCTCTCTGGTCTGGGATCCTTATTGGGCATTCCTTATGGGGAAATTTCTCTTGATGTGTCCCGATTGTTGGCAGTAGTGACAATAGAAGTTGTAAGGATTGCTTTGCCTGCTACCTGAAGAACTACTGCTCCCACTATTGGCATGGCCATGTTGATTCTTTGCTTGAGCTTGATAGTTGCTATTTTTGCCTCTCCTATTGTTTCGGTGGGGCCCTTTTGAAGTCCTTACTCTAGTGTTATAGTAAGTAGCATTGTTGCTTTCCACCGATAAAGCTGATGACACCAGCTTACCATAGTTCCAGATTTACAAAGCAACCAATGATCATCAAATGGATCCTTTAAGTCCTTTTTGGAACTTAATACACTTCCCCTGCTCAAAAGCCACAGCAGATGGAGCAAATCTAACCAATTTAGTGAATTTTGCCTCGTATTCCCAAACTGTCATGTCACCCCATTCCAAGTGGTAAAATTCAACGATCTTCTAATCTCTATATCCTTGCAGAAAATATCGCTTGTAGAATAATTCCTCAAATTTGTCCCAATTGATATTCTTGTTATTTTCCATATGTTTTGTTCGTGCTTCCTTCCAGTTTATAAGTTGCAAATTCAACTCGATATTCCCCTAGTACTTTAAGAGTATCCAAGTGTTTCACCACCGAATCTAACTAATACTCAGTAGCCTACGGGTCCCATTTCTGTCGAAAGTCAAGATGGATGCACATTGAAACTCCTTGAAATACTCATGCTAGTGACTCGTCTCAGAATCCTCAGGCCTAGTCCTTGCCGCCATATGCTGAAAAGCAGCAAGCATAGCTCCCATCATGCCTTCATCATTCGCGGTATTTACCTCAGCAGTAGCGGGATGACATCTAGGTCCCATTCTCTCAGTTCTGAAAACAAAATTGGACTATCAGTGGTTTTTTATAGTCGTACCTATCTGTGCACAACTCCCAAGGTTCAAAACCAGGCTCTAATACTAATATATCATGAACCTCGATCCGAGTGGTGACGTGGCAAATTAATTAAGTTCATTAAACCAATTTTAAATTTATCTCGCCAATTAAATTAAGAGCGTTATTTATAAACATGTGGTGAATTTAAAACTCTTAAATAATTATCCTTAAATTAAAGTAGATAAAACAATTAAAAACTAACTAATACGAGTTAGACAACACCGGACCCACATTTGTGCACATATATGGTATCAACATACATAAAATACAACCATAGTCCACTCCAAAGAAAGTAATAATATATTACATGTCTTAACTACATAAGCAAATAATCTAATTAAAGACGCCCACGATCCATGTGTCTCCTCGGTCGAGTCCCAATCCACACTATTTTGCAATTCACCTAGTAGGGGGGATTTTAAAACAAATAAAACTGCGAGCAGAAGGCTTAGTAAGACTACAGCTTGAAAATATTAAAATTTTTAATACGAAATTCATTCTTAACATAAGGGTCATAAAATACAGCAAATAAATTCCATTCATTCTTACAAGTTGGTTCATTATTTATCCATAAATAATCTTATCATTTTGTCTTAGGCAAACTAATATAATTACTACCGTAGTGACCTAGCTAGGTTTTAGGACCTACCCTTAAGGACGCTCTCTACACGACCCGATCTCTGAATGTGGCATCATTCCAAACCGTATATCTAACTCGTTCAGTATTATTTCATTATTCAAGTTTCATATTATCAAATTTCTCATTTACATTCATTATTCTGTTTATTATGGTCATTTCATTATTCATCAGCTATTGTCAATAACTGAATTTACTCATTTAAATCATTTCTTAAACATTTTTGGAAAACACTTTATGGCCAAATCCTTTTTGAAATCATGGCTAACAAGGAAGAGGGACTAGAGTCTTACCTTGTTATTTCGCACGAAAGTGCAAACACCGTAATTCTGGCCCGCTATACATCAGCTCCCCGAAACCTCGGACAACCTAGATATGAACCCAATTCGTCAATATCTAACTTAGAATACTCTACAATGCTAGACTATCTCATGGTGTCTTAGTGTGCCTTTACTAGTCACAAAATCATGCTACAAGGGTAAAGTCTTTATTCATGTTTTATATGGTAAAAACAGGCGAAAAATAACCATTTTTATATAGTTGGTTGGCCCGCCAGACTCCTTGGTCCGGCCTACTGAACCTCCATAATCCGGCCTGTCGAACCTCCATAATCTGGCCTATCGACATCCAGAACCAGCCTACCGAACTACTTAAGTCTGGCCTGTCGAAGAAATGAGTCCGGCCTACTAAACTTATGAGTCTGGCATGCCAAAGCTCGAGTTCGACCTACCAATCTGTTGCAATCTAGAAAATTCCAGATTTCGAGCCTCGGCCTCCCCGAGCTCAAATCTTACTTTAAATTTATTTTTACAGTTTCCAAAGCATGGATCATGTTCAAAAACGATAAAATAACATAATAGAACATATTTAAGCACATTTCAACAAGTTTTGCACAAAGATTTTCAAATTATTCCGAAAATGGATAAAAAGTAAAAACTTGATTTAGCTTATTTTTGTCCAATCAAGATTAGATTCGTGATGATTTGGGTCCCAGAAACTTATATTAAAGGTTTTCTAAGCTCAATGAAACTTAGATTATAACTTACAAGGAAGATTGAAAATTTTGAAAATAAACTTTGAAATTTTGAGAAAAAGTAAACTAACCTCGAATCGATCTTTGAACTAAGTTTACAGAGGCTCAAACACATTCCTAGGCTTCCAATCTTGTTGGGAACCGAGAGTTCTTGCTCAAATTGGAACGAAAAGAGAGAAGAAAGGGAGAAAGAGTGACCGTGAGAGAGGAAAATAGAGAGAAGAGAGTGAGGGAGTGAGGAAATGAGAGAGAGAAAGAGAGTTTAAATAGAGAAACAAGGTAGTTTCTCAGTTATAAAACCATGTCTAGCACATGGCTTTCGAAGAGGGACGTGTTGGGCATTTGACAAATTGTTTTGTTTAAAAATTCAAAATAACTAATAAAAATAATTAAAAATAAAATTAATTAGAAATATCACAAAATAATTTGCTTAAATTCAAATTACAACAAGGCACACTAATTCACCATTTTACACTACTTATACTTAATTAAACCTCAGGGTATTACATGCTTTGGAATGTGGTGCCGATGCACACATGTCACATTCTATTAGGAAGACCATGGCAATACTATTGGTGACTTACACATGATGGTTTTTCCAATAGGTATTCTTTCATCATTAAAAAGCAGCTATGTCACTTGTGCCATTGACTTCAAAACAAGTTCTTGAAGATCAACTAAAGATGTAAAGCACGAGTGAAAAGAGAAAAGAAAAGGAGAGAGTGGCCAAGGCTGAGAGAAAAGAAAAAGTGAGAGAGGCCGAGCCTGAGAGAAAAGAAAAGGAGAGGAGAGAAAAAGAGAAAGATAAAAACGTGAAAGAGAGAAAGAGTGAGATAAAAATGTGAAAGAGAGAGAGAGTGAGAGGGAGAGAGTTGCAAACTTAATGTGTGCAAGAGAGGAAAAATAGAACTTTATTGCAAAGAAAAGTGAGATCAAGAGTGCTTTACTTTCGCAACAATGTTATAGTACTCATGTACAAGGAGGCCCTTTTGAATACTACCGATCTTGCTAGTTTTTTGTCGAGCAACGTCGTTTCTCTTTTGTAGGAATTTGAGGATGTTTTTCCTAAATAGGTGCCTTTCGGTTTACCTCCGATTCGAGGAATTGAACATCAACTTGATTTCATACCTGGTGCAATAATTCCAAATTGATATGCCTATAGAAGTAATCCTGAGGAGACGAAGGAACTTCAACGGCAAGTTAATGAGCTGATGGAGAAGGGGCATGTTCGAGAGAGCATGAGTCCATGTGCAGTTTCGGTGTTGCGAGTGCCTAAGAAGCATGGGACTTAGAGAATGTGCGTTGATTGTCGGGCCATCAACAACATTATGGTAAAGTATTGACATCCCATTCCTTAATTAGATGATATGCTAAATGAATTGTATGGATCTTGTGTGTTTTCTAAGATTGATCTAAAGAGCAGATACCATCAAATTAGAATGAAAGAAGGTGATGAGTGGAAAACTGCCTTTAAAACAAAATATGGTTTGTATGAATGGTTAGCTATGCCTTACTTTCATGAGGCCTATGAACCATGTTCTGCATGCTTTCATTGGTAAATTCGTAGTTATATACTTTGACGATATTCGAATTTATAGCAAAAACTTGGACGATCATGTTGAACATCTAAAACTTGTTTTAGAGGTTTTATGAAAAGAAAGGTTATTTACTAATCTTAAGAAGTGTACCTTTTGCATGAATAAGCTTGTGTTTCTTGGTTTTGTTGTAAGTGCTAAAGGAATTGAAATAGACAAGGAAAAGGTGAAGGCAATTCAAGAGTGGCCAATGCCCACTTCGGTGAACTAGGTAAGAAGTCTCCATGGCTTGGCTAGTTTTTATCGACTCTTTGTTTGGGACTTTAGCACCATTACCGCACCCCTGAACGAAGTCATCAAGAAAAACGTTCTGCTTAAATAGGGAGAGGAGTAAGAAAAGGCATTCAAACTTATCAAGGAAAAATTGACTAATGTACCTTTACATGTCTTACTTAACTTTGCTAAAACGTTCAAAATTGAGTGTGATGCTTCAGGAATAGGTATCAGAGGCATGTTGATGCAAGAGGGAAGACCGATTATGTACTTAAGTGAAGAGTTGAGTGGGGTAGCCCTAAACTATCCCACTTATGACAAAGAATTGTACGTATTGGTTCGAACTTTCGAGACTTGGCAGCACTACCTTTGGCCGAAAGAGTTTGTTATTCATACGAACATGAAGCATTTAAAGGGGCAGTACAATTTGAGTAGACGCCATGCCAAATGGTTGGAGTTCATTGAGACATTCCCATACATAATCAAATACGAGCAAGGTAAAAGAAACGTAGTTACAGATGCACTTTCACGCAGGTATGCTTTACTTTCAACTCTTGATGCTAAATTGCTTGGATTTGAGTACATTAAGGAGTTGTATGCAATGGATTCTGATATTGGTTACTTATTTAAAAATTGCACCAAGGGGGTGTATAGGAAATTCTATTTGCATGATAGGTTTATATTCTGAGAAACTAAATTGTGTGTTCTATATTCATCTTTGCATGAATTACTTATTTGGGAGCACATAGTGGTGGATTATGGGACATTAGGGTAGCTAAGACTCTAGGAGTATTGCACAAGCATTTCTTTTGGCCACACATGAAATGTGATGTAGAGAGGATTTGTACGAGATGCATTACTTGTAGGCAAGCTAAGTCTAGGTAAAACCACAAGGTTTATGCACACCACTTCCTATTCCTATTGCACCTTGGGTTGATGTTTCTATGGATTTTTTTTGGCACACTTTATTGCATGTCATAAAATCGATGATGTTTCACATATAGCCGATTTGTTTTTCAAGGAGATTGTTAGGTTACATGGCATGCCTAGGACCATTGTTTTTGATTGGAATGTAAAGTTCTTGAGTTACTTTTGGAAGACTTTATGGGGGAAGTTGGGAACTAAGTTATTGTTTTCTGCTACTTGCCACCCACAATTGATGGTCAAACTGAAGTAGTGAATAAGACTTTTTCTACTTTGTTGTGTGCTATCATACAAAAGAATTTGAAAACATGGTAAGATTGTTTGTGACATGTTGAATTTGCTTATAATTGATGTGTTCATTTTGCAACTAATTTTTGTTTGAGATTATTTATGGTTTTAATCCATTGAACCCTTTGGATTTAATTCCTTTACCTTTGAGTGAATGTGTTAACTTAGATGGCAAGAAGAAAGCTAATTTTGTTAAGCAGATTCATGAGAAAGCGAAGCAACACATAGACCAACGAATGAAGCAATATGCCAAGCAAGCCAATAAGGGAAACAAGAAGGTTGTCTTTGAACCAGTAGATTGGGTTTGGCTACATATTAGGAAGGACCGTTTCCCCAAACAAAGTTGTTCTAAACTCCTTCCAAGAGGGGATGGACCATTTCAGGTGGTGGAACGCATCAGTGACAATGCCTACAAGCTTGAATTACCAAGTGAGTATGGGGTTAGTGTGAGCTTTAATGTTTTTGATTAGTACGAGCTTTAATGCATCTAATTTATCTCCTTTCAATGCAGGTGATGATATGAGGACAAATCCTCTTTAAGAGGGAGAGAATGATGTGAATGAAGCTGCACAACCATGCATACAAGAGGGACAACATTTACATGATCCATTAAGCTTGCCAAGTGTGCTAATTACAAGACTTAGAGCCAAGCGTTTCAAAGAATTAAATGGACTAATCCAACAAGCTTAGGCTAAGACATACATGTGGAGGCCTAGCTTGAGTGATCCATGAATTCAAGAGAGATTAATCACCATGATTGAAGTTCATGAAGGTTTCGGATGATGGGACCTTATGCATATCAGCTTCTTGGAAACCAAGATTCACCATGTCAGCGAATCTATCAATTAGTTTATTTTATTATTCATATTTGCAAAGTTCAAATTTCAAATTTATCAATTAGTTTTAGGGATTATTTTATCCTTTAATTCAGATTATCTTTCAGTTAGGATTATGATAAGATTATCAAGCTAAATCCTACTCAAATTTTAAACAATATTTTGGAAATTTAAGGGAAAATTTGTGGCCTATATATATGGTAATGTTTAGAATATTTTTGGTGAACAATTCATATTATTCAATTGAAGAAAGTGCGTTTCTTTTGATTCTTGAGAGGACTTTTGAACTTATCAAGTTAATTCTTTTGGCATTCAAAGAACCAAACTTATCATCTTGATTCTTGAGTTGTTCTTGAGATTCTTGGTGTGGCATTTTCAAACATCCATAGTTCTTGGTTCTTATCTTGCTAGGTAATAGGTCAAGACTCAACAAACTTGTGTCTTGAAGAGCTTAGGGTTCAATTCAACGTTTGGGTTTGGGTTTCGTCACATTGTTGACGAGGTTCACATCATTAACCCTCCACTATGGGATTCCCTTACTAACATGTCACACAAAGTGCAATTAGGCACACACAACTTATTCTCTCGAAGTAGAAAACCATCATCCCTAAAGAACTTTCCCACTACGTTTTGTTCACAAGCTCGAAAATCCTCACAAAAATCTTGGTCTAAAGGATACAATTCTTTAATGTGCTTAAAACCAAGTAATTTTGCATCAAGGGTAGAAATTAATGAGTACCTCTGAGAAAGTGCATCGACAACTATGTTTTCCTTACTTTGCTTGACATATGGAAATGTCACAATGAAATCCGCCCATCATGCACGTCCATTATTCAACTTGTGTTGGCCTCTCAAATGCTTTAGCGGCTCATGATCGGTGTGAATCTCGAATTCCTTAGGCCAAAGGTAGTGTTGCCATGTTTCCAATGTTAAAACCAATGCATATAATTCTTTATCATAAGTAAGGTAGTTTAAGGCTACTCCACTCAACTTTTGCTAAAAAATGCAATTGGCCTCCCTTCTTGCAAAAGAACGATACCTATAACTACTCTTGAAGCATCACATTCAATTTCAAACGATTTAGTAAAATCAGGCAAAGCTATAAAGGAGCATGAATTAACTTTTCCTTGATTAATTGGAATGCCTTCTCTTTCTCTTCACCCCATTAGAACCCAATGTTCTTCTTAATGACCTCGGTAAGTGGTGTGGCAATGCTACTAAAGTCTTTCATGAACCTTCTATAAAAACTAGCGAGTCCATGAAAATTGTGAACATTACTTACACTTGTGGGCCTTGGCCATTCTTGAATTGCACAGATTTTCTCTTCATCAACCTGCATTCCTTGTGCACTTACAACAAAACCAAGAAACGTAAGCTTATCTATGCAAAAGGTGCACTTCTTCAAGTTAGCAAATAACTTCTCTTTTCTAAGTACATCCAAAACTGGATTTAAATGCACAATATGATCATCCATGTTTTTGCTATAAATAAGAATATCATCAAAATAAGTTACCACAAATTCACCTATGAAAGCACGCAAGACATGGTTCATTAATCACATGAAAGTACTTAGTGTATTAGTTAAACCAAATGGCATAACTAACCACTCATATAAACTATATTTTGTTTTAAAGGCAGTTTTCTATTCATCACCCTCTTTCATTCTAATTTGATGATATCCACTTTTTAAATCAATTATAGAGAATATACAAGGACCATGTAACTTTTTTGACATATTGGTGTCTCGCCCCAAATGTTTCTTCTTAACGATGGACGTTTATAGTATAGAAAGGTTGTCGTATCCATAAGGAGGTGAAAATTTGTAACTCAAGAGATTGATAAATATGAAAGTTTAAAAAAGGCAAGCAGTTTTGCAAAACAAAATTTAAAATAAAATAAATATTTTAGTGATTTTTTAATTCAAAATCTAAAACATAAAATTAAAGCGATGAAGCTTTAAGAATCTCTTGTATGTTTAACAACTGGTATAGAATTTTAACTCTAATTAAATTATCTAAAGCATTTGATTTATTATATCCTTTCTCATTAAATGCAAGCACTTTTACTCTTTTTATAAGTCAACCAAGAGCGACAATATAGCAAGCCATAATGCAGTAAGGGTCTTCCTATAAAGGTAGCAAAATAATCATCTCTCACTAATGATTAGGAGCACTAATTATGAACATTATAACTGTTATCACTATAATTATAATTAACATAAATTTAAGATAGAAAAGATAACAACAAATCAAAATTAATTTTAGTGGAATAAATTATTGCGTTAATTCCGGTGGCACCTTGTCTTATTAAATGGTTTAAGAATACATTATACCATCCTCTATCGACATTAAATCAAGCATTACCAAGCATATACTATGCCATTTTATGTCTATAATGTAGCAAAAACTCAACTTAATAAACTAGCATGACTTCAATATTATTAATATTAATTATACAACACAATTAAATTACATAAAGAAAGTATAACTGGATTTATGCAAGAATTAGACAGCATAACAACATTAACAATAATTATTTAAAACATAAAAATATAATTTATTCCACAAAAATATAAGCATTACAACACAGATGTAGGGATAAAATCCATATTAGAGTACTATATATACAAGATAATTTCTCTATCTTACTAGACTTTTTACACTAATTTAGAGGATACTTCTAAGCAGAAGCTCAACTGTAAAAAAACTACTGAAAGAAGGAGGGAAGAAAAGGGCCAAATGGCCTGAAGGTATGATGAGGGGGGAGAAATCTCCCCCTATTTATGGGGGTAAAAACTACTATTTACATAATTTATTATTATTTTTTATTAATATTTAATTTTTTTTATTATTTTTATTATTTTTATAATCCAACTTGCCCCTCCCACGAGCGTCTGTGAACTCTCGTTTCTTTTTCTCCCTTTTTTTTTTTTTTTCACGTTGATACGCGTTCTTCAGTGTGCGTTTTGGGCTTCATGATCCTGTGCATTGCGCTACAGAACAAACGAGAAGGAGCCGTGGATCACGCGTATTGGGACTTCATGAACTCTACAAATGAAGTCAACAATTGAAGTCAAAAGCTGACTCTTGACTCTTTTCTGGCCGTGAGATTAGTCTGGCATGAAGATCTAATGGCTATCAGGACATCTGCACGTGATCATGGAAACCTTAGATTGGACAGTGTTTTGAATGCGCGTGGGGCCCGCTGACGCATGACGCATGGCTTGCGCAGGGCTGATGGCTGCAGGGAACGGACGACAAAGATTCGTTTGGAGGCTGATCCAATGGTCCGTATTCTAACACATGTCCTCTAAATTTTAAATTCGAGTTTTCATTTAGTTTCTTGGTCATTTGTTGTCCAATTTTGTCCTTTTTTTGCACCATTTTCTTTCATATTTTAAATCTAAAATTCACAAATACACTAAAATTAATTATTTTACACATAAAATATTTACAATAATTATCAAAAATATTTATTTTACAATAAAACATATAAAAATTACTAAAAACTTCTAAAATTAACAAACTTTAACAGACACGCTATTTAAGACTTAGGATTATTTTTAGAAATTACTAGAAACATAATAGAATATTTTTACGGACTCAAAACTTATTTAACAAACACATTAAGACTTAAAATAAAATCACACAACATTATTTTTATGGTTTTGACTATTTACAAATTAAACACATATTTAACAGACCGAAACGACTAAAAATTACCATAAATATTATTGAACATAAAAACATATTAAAAACACATTTTTAAATACATTTTCACACTAAGACACAAAATTTTTTATTAACATAAAAATGCTATTAATTAAAGGATTTAATGAGAAATAAAACCATAAATAAATGTTTTAATCCATAGAAAATGTGCACTTTTACAGTCTCATCACACCCTCAACTAGCTTATTGCTAGTCCTTATCAATTAAAACGATAGAATTTTAAAATAATTTACTGAATATCCATACAATAAAAACCATTTAACTAATCTAACTAGATAGACTAACAAAACAAAAATTTTATTTGAACAATTTATATGCTATTTAACAAAATGTAAATAAGCCACACTTAGTGCAAAATGAGATAATGAATAATTATGAAGCTTCATCCAAAAACAAAGAATAAAATTGTTATGATATTTTGATTTAAATCACTCTTGTAGGTTGCAACACTTTAAATTTATTTATACAAACAATTAAAGAGCAGCAACATAAAATAAAAATATTTACAAACTTTACAATTATGGATAGTGTAATGTTTGGTTCCCTTAAGCTTTTTTCATAACCCATTTAATGAGCTTTGGGTCAGTAACTTTCAGACCAGTTGGTCTAAGGTACTATATGTTGAAACACTCCTTAGAACTTACTTACTCGAGTTAAAGAGGCTACAAAACCAAACTTATCCAACTTTATTGATTAATTTACATAATTACACACTTTATTTATTTACAATTCTTTTATTTCTTTTCATTTTTCTTTTTATCTTTATTCTATTTTTTATTTTTTAATTTAATCAGTTAATTAATTTTGAAAATGTTACTGCCTTCAATAGTTCATCTTTACAAAATAACAAAACTCAAATATTCATAGCTTTGACTTACCACCATAAATAAGCATTATAGTGTGTGTGAAAAGAATGGTTTACAAATACTTTGAAAAATAAATACATAAAAAAGGTTAAATAAAACCAAATTTTTGAGAGTCTATAAAATTAGATAATTAAGAAAATAAAAAAATAATATTACATTAATATGAGATTCAGAAATCAAATTCTTTAAAATACATTTCAAGAGGCCGTAAGTACAGATACTTACTAATCACATCGATTATATCCTCCTTATTTAATTGAATTATTAAGTAATTTAATTTCAAATATTTTTTAAGGAAAATTAAAATGTAAAATCAAAAACACACTTTTTTATTGAAATTTATTTGAAAATCCAAACAAATTGCATTTATAAAATCAAATTTGTTAGAATGCGTCCCGAGAGAAAACAGTTTAACTCCTTAACTCAGCCATTCTTAACAAATTTAATTAATAGCCTTCATTTTAAATTTTCAAAATAAATCTCATTTTTTAATTTTTTAAAAGAAAATCAAAAATAGCACACAACAACACACAAAAAATATATTACAAAATGTATTACAAATAAAGGAAGGTAGATATATTACTTTGAAAGTGTTTTCCCATCGCTTCATACTCTAAATTCAACAAATCTTTCTTCCAACTCTATTTCTAGTGGATATTCCTCAAAGAGTGGCTTCCTCCTATAGTAAGTGTTAAAAGACATCACATATGGGTCTTGTATGAATATGCCCTCAAGATTGGCAAAATTTGAAATATTTGAACTCGTGAAACTTAGACTCATTTTATGTTCTTGGTAGATCCATAAAAATGATGGTAGAGGTGACGGAGAAGGTGGTAGCCACATAGGATCTTGGTAAGAATGGTCTTTGGTAAACTCTTGTAGCAATCGAGGTTAAGAACCTAAGACTAAAGGTGATGATTGTTCCTATTCTACCACTAAGTCTTCTTTCTCTTCCTCATATTCCACTCCTTATAGTTGTTTCTAAAAATAGATGCGCTCCAAATGTTCTTCATTTATGGTTGGATTAACTATTTCTTCCTTATCTAAAGAATTTTCTTCAAATAACTCAAGACAATATTCAAGCCTAGCTAGTTCTATTTTTTTCATGGTTTCCATATATTTCTCTAAGGTTCCTTTCAGATTCACCCTATTTGAGTCACTATATGTTTCTTGTAGTTCAAAAATTGACTCCAAAATTTTGGGTTGAGTTTCAGGCCAAGGTTCTAAAAAATTTGAATTGTTCTCCCAAATTAAATTGTTCATAGAACTATTCAATTTTCAATAATCACATTTGGCCATATCTTCTATCATATAATAGGCTTTGTCTATAGTTTGTTGGTAAAAAGTGATGGTACCATTTCCTCTCCTTGCCCAATTTCTAGTTTTAGGACTTAACCTATCATAGAAAATTCCTAAAAGATAATCCCAAGAAAAACTGTGGTGAGAAAACTTATCTAGCAAGTCTTTATATCTCCACCAAAGACTGTAAAATGGTTTCAAGTGTTATTGGAAAAAATTTGCAACAAAATGTCGATCAATTTTCCAAAACATTTTTTTTATTTTTTCAATTTTTAATTTTTTAAAGAAAAATTTTTGAGCTAAATAATGCTCAATTAATCGATTCCCAGATCGTTGGGGGGTCAAATGGACACGCTCAAAATTCCCAACTTTCTTAGGCAAGGGTGTTAGCCTTATGATAATGGGATTAAATCCCAACGGTGGGCTTTTTTTGACAGAATCCAATAAATTTTATAATTACCCAAACTTGCAAAACAAAAGACAAGATGCTAAGCTTTTCTTTATCTCAAACGAATAAAGTAGTGAGTGAAAAGCATTTGCTTTTTTTTATTTTTATTTTTTTGTTTTTTAATTTTTTTAATAATAAACACGCTAATTAAAATGCAAATAATAAAAATAATATTTACAAGGGATAGCGATAGATCGCTTACCTGTTTTCTTGCTTAATTTAATAATCTGACAAAGTAATGGCACCTTCTGGCAATGGTGCCAAAAATTGGTGTCTCCCCTAAATGTTTCTTCTTAACAATAGACATTTGTAATATAGAAAAGTTGTCGTATCTACAAGGAGGTAAAAATTTGTAACTCGAGAGATTGATAAATATAAACGTTCAAAAAATCAAGAGTTTGGCAAAAGAAAGTTTAAAATAAAATAACTATTTTAGTGATTTTTTAGTTCAAAATCTAAAACATAAAATTAAAGCGGTAAGGCTTTGGGAATCTCTCGTATGTTTCGCAATTGGTATAGAATTTTAACTCTAATTAAATTATCTAAGGCATTTGATTTATTATATCTTTTCTTATCAAATGCAAGCACTTTTACTATTTTTATAAGTCAACCGAGAGCGACAATATAGCAAGCCATAATGCAATAAGGGTCTTCCTATAAAAGTAGCAAAATAATCATCTCTCACTAATGATTAGGAGCACTAATATGAAAATTATAACTACTGTCACTACAATTATAATTAATATAATTTTAAGATAGAAAAAAATAATAATAAATCAAAGTTAATATATTTTAATGGGATAAATTATTGCGTTAATTTCGGTGGCACCTCGTCTTATTAAATGGTTTGAGAATACATTATGCCATCCTCTTATTATAACAAATTCAAGATTATACGACCTTCATTTAATGACCGTTTCTCAAAAACTGTCGTGATAAGGCGAAAAAAACAAGGAGAGTTACACCCGCGAACACGAAAACTATCGTGGTAAGTGTGGGAGCTACCACAACCATTTTTTAAAAAACTATCGTGGTAGCTTATACTTACCACGACGGTTTTTTAAAAAACCGTCGTGATAGCTCACTACTAGAGTCTTGAGATTATACTTACCACGACAGTTTTTTATAAAAACCATCGTGAAAGGTTCTGCATCTTGGCGCGTGCTTAAATTTGGGCAAGGGACTAAAAATTTTGAATATGAGACCTTTTACGACGATTTTTATAAAAACCATCGTGAAACGTAATATACAAACCTTTCACAATGGTTTTTATAAAAATCGTCGTGCAAGGTTCCGCATACCGAAAATTCTGAATATCGGGACCTTTCACGACGGTTTTTATACTTAAATTTAGGCGGGGGACTAAAAATTTTGAATATGAGACTTTTTACGATGGTTTTTATAAAAACCATCATGAAAGGTAATATGCGAACCAATACAAGGAGCCGTGGGGAGCTCAAATGCAAGGAAGATGGCTGACCCAATACAAGTTCCTATTGGACCAGTCACAAGAGTCTGAGTTAAGAAATTCAAGGAAGCACTAAATGGGCTGATTCACGAAATTTAGAATCAAGTAAATTTGTGCAAACCCATTGACCTAGGCCCACGTCAGCCACAAAGGTGCATCAATTTGATCCAAGTTCTAGAAGAATCTGGATGAGTCAAGCTTGAAATCAGCTCAAAGTTTGCAAGATTAAGTCTATAGAAGGATTTCGAAAACTTTCCCATTATTGGCACACATGTGGTTGATCATTTGTGCAAGTTGTTGAAGAGCATTAATTGCACTTTCCTTTAATTGTTGGGTGTGTAAATGGCTGAATATCAGCCATTGAGACTTTCCTTTCTTTTGGTTTTTATTTAGGCTTAAATTAGGATTAGTAGTTATGTTTGAATTTGTCAACTTTCCTTTGTAATTTTGGCCTATAAATAGGCTGTTTCCAAGATTAATGAATGGATTGATGAATGTTTATTTCTGAAAGAGAAAAATTCTTTCTTTGGTTCTTTGACGAACTACACGAACTCTTCGGATCAATTTGGGCGTTTAATCTCGACTTATCAATCAAGCTTTCCATCCTTGATTATGGCATCTACGATATACCAAGGTTCTTGCTTCGATATAAGCAACGGGTTATGGTGACTTCCATCCAAATCTGAGTAGAAACGGTCTTGGTGCCTTTTTTATTGATAATGGGTTTCGTCAGTATATTGTCGAAGTTCTTATCAGGTTCTGCCTTACATTTCACGATAGTTTTTATAAAAACCGTTATATAAAAACCGTCATGAAAGGTTCTACATATTTAGAATTTTTAGTCCCCCATCCAAATTTAAGCACGCGCCAATGCCATGGCCTTCCATATTTATTCAAAATTTCTCCAACTCAAACCCTTTCTAACTTTCAAACCCGCTTCTCTCTCCCCTTTCTCTCTCTAACTCCTGTCCCCTACGGCCCAGCCACCGACGAACCCAGCCACCGACGAACCCAGCCACCCATGACATTCCATAGATTCTCCTATCACTCTCTCCATGACCCCACCACCCAACAAACTTGGCGCTGTTCCTCCTCGTCCATTGACATTCTACCGACTCCGCTGTCGTTTGACTACTCCATTGACGTTCTTCTGACTCCACCACTGTTGGTAAATTTCAAACGATTAGTTTTAGTTTCAGTGTTATAGTTAGTTCTAAACTTAGTATTATTTGGCTATTTTAGTGTTATTTAGATTTAGTTTTAGTTTCAATATTACTTACATTACTTTTTTATTTTCTATTTAGTATATGTTACTTGTATTTGGTGTTTGAAAGAACTTTGAACAACATTTAGCATTTTGGCATGAGAATAGGTTACTTTTTATGTGTTTGTGATGCCTAAGTATTATTGTGATGCCCACCACATGTTTGATGAAAAGCTTCTATGACTATGTGTTTGTGTTTTAGTTAATTAGTTTTATTTTCAATATTTTTGTTAATTCTATTTATTTTTGTTGTCGTTTCTTTATCTCACACATAAAGACATGGACTTAGACACCAAGAATCCATCAACTCTTATACAAGAATAAAAAGAGTATATGACTTTACAATGCAATATATATATATATATATATATATGATTTTGTAAAAATTTTATAGTTCAATATAATTATGTGATTATGAAGTCAGGGCATTGTATTGATGATGAAAATATAGGATTATTCCTATTATGGGAAACCAAAAATTTTGGTTATTTTTTTGAGCTTCAGACCAACTTTTTCATGACGGTTTTCATAAAAACTGACGTGTAAGACATAGAATACATGACGATTTTTGTGAAAACCGTCGTGCAAGGCATAGCATAAACGGCGGTAAAATCATCGTGTAAGGTCATAAAAACCATTGTGAAGCTTACATGACGGTTTTTATGAAAACCATCGTGTAAGCTTAGCGTTTCACGACGGTTTTTGGTGAAAACCGTCATGGTAGCCTCGTCCCAAGATCCTAGAATCTTGCCAAAATAAGGATTCTACGACAGTAAAAAACCACCGTGAAAAGTTTTGTTGCTACCACGATGGACGATTACACGACGGTTAAAACCATCGTGAAAACATTCCATGATGGTTTTAAACAGTCGTGTAATCTACAGTTTCTACTAGTGTCTATCGACAATAAATTAAGCATTTTCAAGCATTTACTATGCTAATCTATGTCTATAATGCAGTAGAAACTCAACTTAATAAACAAGCATGACTTCAATATTATTAATATTAATTATACAACATAATTAAATTACATAAAGAAAGCATGACTGAATTTATGCAAGAATTGAGCAACATAACAATATTAACAATAATTATTAAAAACATAAAGATATAATTTATTCCACAAAAATATAAGCATTACAACACAAATGTAGTGATCAAATCCATACCAGAGTACTATGTATACAATATCATCTCTCTACCTCACCAAACTCTCTGCACTAATTTAGACATTATTTTATTATTTTTACCTAAGAGGATATGGCTGAGTAGGAGGCTCAACAGTAGAAAAACTACTGAAATAAGAAGGAGAGAAGAAAAGGGCCAAATGACTTGAAGGTGTGATGAGGGGGGAGGAATCTCCCCTATTTATAGTAATGAAAACTACTACTTATATCCTTTTTTTTATTAATTTTTATCAATATTTTATTAATATTTAATTATTTTTATTATTTTTATAATCTAACTTGCCCCTCCCATAAGAGTCTCATGAACTCTCTTTTCTTTTTCTCTTTTTTTTTTTTCACGCTAATATGCGTTCTTCACTGTGTGTTTTGGGCTTTGTGATCTAGTGCATCGTGCTACAGAACGAAGGAGAAGGAGCCGTAGATCACGGATACTAGGACTTAATGAACACTGTAGATGAAGTCAGCAATTTGAAGTCAAAAGCTGACTCTTGACTCTTTTCTAGCCGTGAGATTAGTCATGGTATGAAGATCTAATGGCTATCAGGACATCTGCACGTGATCATGGAAACCTTAGATTGGACAGTGTTTTGAATGTGCGTGGGGCCCGCTGACGCATGACGCATGGCTTGCATAGGGCTGATGGCTATAGGGAACGGATAGCGGAGATTCGTTTGGAGGCTGATCCAATGGTCCATATTCTGACATGTGTCTTCTAAATTTTAAATTCGAATTTTTATTGAGTTTCTTGATCATTTGTTGTCTGATTTTGTCCTTTTTTGCTCCATTTTTCCTCTAGATTTCAAATCTAAAGTTTACAAACATATTAAAATTAATCATTTTACACAAAATATTTGCAATAATTATCAAAAATATTTCTTTTACAATAAAACACATAAAAATTTCTAAAAACTTCTAAAATTAAAAACCTTAACAAACACGCTATTTAAGACTTAAGATTATATTTAGAAATTACTAGAAACATAATAGAATATTTTTACAGACTCAAAACTTATTTACAAACACTTTAAGACTTAAAATAAAATCACACAATATTATTTTTACGGTTTTGACTATTTACAAACTAAACACATATTTAACAGGCGGAAACGACTCTAAAAATTATCAAAAATATTATTGAACATACGAGCACATTAAAAATACATTTTTAAACACATTTGCACACTTAGACACAAAAATACTTATTAACATAAAGATGCTATTAATTAGAGGATTTAATGAAAAATAAATCCATAAATAAATGTTTTAAGCCTTAGAAAATGTGCACTTTTACAGTCTCAACACATATCATCTAAGCGAGGAATCAGATAACAATACTTTACCATTATATTGTTGGTTGCTTGACAATCAACAAACATTCTCCATGTCCCATCCTTCTTAGGAACCAAAATCACTGGAACAGTACACGGACTCATGCTTTCTCTCATGTACCATTTTTCCATCAATTCTTTGACTTGCTTTTGTATCTCAATTGTCTCTTTAGGATTACTATGATAAGCTGGTTGGTTTGGAATGGTAGCAGTGGGCAAAAGATCAATTTGATGTTCAATCCCTCAAATAGGCGATAAACCATGTGGAATCTCTTTAGGAAAGACATCATCAAACTCCTGCAAAAGAGAAACAACAGAACTAAGAAAAGATGCGTCAAGTTGTTAGTGTTTAAAAATGCCTCTTTGTACAAAAGTACAATCATTAGCTGATTTAAAAACAACGCTATTTTAATTTCACTCGCATTTGCATAGAACTTTGTTTTTCTCTCTACTTTTCTCTCATTGGCCAAATCAGCTCTTTCTTTTTCTCTCTCAATTTTCTCAGCCCCTTTTTTTTCTCTCTTTTTTTTCTCAACCTTTCACTTCTTGTCTTTTTTATTTTCATTTGTTTTCTTTTTTCACTCTCTTTCTTTTGATCACTCTCTTTTTGTGACCTCACTTGATCTTCATAAACCTGCTTTGGTGTCAAAGGAACTAGAGTGATTTTCCTTCGATTAAACTCAAATGAATATTTGTTGATAAATCCATCATGCTTAACACGCCGATCAAATTGCTATGGCCTACCTAATAACAAATGTCCAGCTTGCATTAGGACTGCATCACACTAAACTCCATCTTCATATTTTCCAATGCGGAAGGAAACTAACACTTGTATATTTACCCTTACCTCACCACTATCATTGAGCCATTGTAGGTTTTAAGGCCAGGGATGTTTAACTATAGGCAGTCCTAATTTCTTTGCCATAGTAATGCTAGCAATGTTAGTACAACTACCTCTATCAATGAGCACACTACATGCCTTGTTTTGTATGTGGCATCGAGTATGAAAGATGTTCTCTCGCTACACTTCATCATCTTCTTTGATTTACATACTTAGAGCTCTCCAAGCAACCAACATCTCACCTTAGGCAACGTATTCATTATTCACATCCTCCAACGGTGGCATAGATTCGGCATCATCTTCATCCTCAAACTCAAATTCACCATCGTCTCTAAATATCATTACTCTTTGTTTAGACATTGGCTCACTATATGACCCCTGCCTTGGCATTTAAAACACTTAATATCATGATTTTGAGTATTGGAAGAATTAGATTTATCTTGATTTCCATGGCTGGTCATTTCTTGCTTTTGCTCGGGTTTGGACTTGGCTGTGGCTGGCTTCTCCTTTGCAATATTCAGCCTCCATGATGAACTCGAGCTTGGGTTTTGTCATCTATTGCTTCCCCTTCTCTTAAGTTGGTTCTCAATCTTGATAGTCATATGCATTGATAAGTACATGCTTCATATATGGAGTAAGGATCCAATTCAAGTTCCAATCGAGCTGGTTACAAGGGCTAGAGCTAAAAGGTTTAAAGACAATCCTAATGGGCTGATTCAAAGCATTTGGACTAAGATAAATTCATGGAGGCCCAAAGAAGATGCAACACATATCCCACAAGTGTGGATTACCAAAAATCAAGTATTAGTATAATTCAAAAGAGTTTCCTCAAAGAAAGAGCTTCAAAGAAGGTGCCTCCAATTTCTAGGTAGTTTCTAATTTTCAACAAGTTTCCTTATTTTCATCCACGCCATTTATAGTAGATTCCATATTTAGCCACGCCATCTCAAGAAAAAAGTTTCCCTTTTCAACAATTCGAGAATAAAGAAGTTTTCCTTTTTTGATGGTTTCCTTTTTTAGTTAGTTTCCTTTACCAATTAGAAGTTTCTTAATTTGTAAGGCTTGTTTCCATTTTGAGTTCTTTCCATTTTTGTGTTCTGGTTACTTTCCTATTTGGTTAGTTTCCTATTTGGTTACTTTCCCATTTGGTTAGTTTCCCATTTAGTTAGTTACCTTATTGAGAAGATAAGTTTCCTTTTTAATTTTAGGTGCCTACCTTTAAAAAGACTTGATTGAGATTTAGTTTCCCACTTTCTAAATCCCATAGGCGCCAATCTAGTTTCTCTTTGTCCAATAGGCATGTAACTTAGGGAAAGTTGCGAGATTAGGTTATTTAGTGTCCTGAATTATAAACTTAGAATAATTTAGTTTCTTTTTATAGGAATAGGTCTTTTTTTAGGTTGATTGTCTAGGATTTAGTTTCCTTAAATTTGTTGATTATCTTATATTATAAATAGCCATTTGGCTCAATGAAATAAACACACAATTTAGATTTTTATTTAAACTTTGTGAGATCAAAATTCTTTGTCTTTTTTGAGAACTTTTCAAACTTATCAGAATTTCCGTGGCATTCACCTTCGACTTATCAATTATATGTTCTTATTTGATTATGGCGCCTTTATTATACCAAGGTTCTTACTTTATTATAAGCAACGGGTTGTGGTTTCATACAAATCTATTTCTAAATGGTCTTGGAGACTTATTTGACTCAAGGTTCTAGTCACTTTATTAGCAGAGTTCGTATCAATTAGTATCAGAGCTCGGTTGTAGTCTTAGGTTTACTTATCCTTTGTTTCTCCTTTTTTTTTGTTCAAATTCGAGTTCCCTTCCTTAGAAATGCCAATTCATTGTAAAAAAAAGGCATTAAAAAAAATCATCCAAAAAAAAGAAAAGATAGCAAAAAAAATTGTCCAAAAAAAGACAGCAAAAGAAAAGTTTAAAAAAATGTGAATCTTGCATTTTTCAGTTTCTTACATTCTTAATTTCTAATCCTCACATTCTTGCATTAGTTTCTTACATTTCCATTCTTACATTCTTGCTTTAGTTCTACTTCTTAATTCCTAATTACCAATTCTTTTGCACAATTTTTGAAATCTTTAAGTCTGTGTTACTGCCCTTTTCTCTGGCCACATAAATCTGAATTTTTCTTGGTGAATTGTTACTATAAATTTTGATATATGTTTGATTGGTTTGATAAGAAACTATAGAGAATTACTAAGAGCAGAAAAAGGCAAGAGTAGTGAGCATGTAAGAGGGTAAAAGCCGGCCAAGTATCTTTTGTGGGAAAACACAAGGGTAATTGAGCAAATCATTTTGTTTAGCGAAACACGTAAGAGAGTGTGTGAGGTCCTTTTGATGAGCACATGACTAATTCATGGAGTAAGGATCTAATTCAAGTTTCAATCGGGCTAGTTACAAGGGCTAAAGCTAAAAGATTCAAAGAACATCTTAATGGGCTGATTCAAAGCATTTGGACTAAGACAAATGATTGCAGGCCCAAGGGTTAAGAAAACAGCCTATAACAAGCTTGTATTACCAAAATTCAAGCATTGGAACAATTTAGAAAGTTTCCTTTCTTATTCAATCAGCACACGCCAATTCAAGATTCAAGAAAGTTTCCTTGTCAAGCTAGTTTTCCTTTTCTAATTAGTTTCTTTTTTTTATTTATTTAAGAAGTTTCCTGAATTGTAAGGCTTGTTGCCAATTTAAGTACTTTCCTTTTTTTTTTTTTTTTAATTTTGGTTAGTTTCCCATTTGGTTAGTCTCTCATTTGGATACTTTCCCATTTGGATAGTTACCCATTTAATTACTTTCTTGATTTCTATTTTAGGTGCCTACTTTTTAAGAGACCTAATCAGGATTTAGTTTTCCATTCTCTAAACTCAATAGGCACCATTCTTAGTTCTCCTTTATGGCAATAGGTGTGGAACTTAGGAAAGATGGGATATTAGATTAGTTAGTTTCCATGTTTTAATTTTCTAAATTCTTAGTTTCCTTTTGTCTTATATGGGCGGCTTTAAAACTAATGTTAAGTTGCCATATTTGTTGATTATCTCGTAATATAAATAGCCATTTGGCTAAATGAAATAATATAATTTAGACTTTTATTCAAACTTTGTGAGATCAAAATTCTTTTTGTTTTCTTTGAGAACTTTTTCAAACTTCTTGGAATTTTCGTGGTGTTCAACTTAGACTTATCAATCAAACATTCATATTTGATTGTGCCGTCTTCATTATACCAAGGTTCTCGCTTCACTATAAGCAACATGCCATGGTTTCATACAAACTTGTTTCTACTTGATCTTGGAGACTTAGTTGATTCAAGGGTCTCGTCACTTTATTGGTGGGATTCGTATCATTGGTACTAGAGCTAGGTTGTAACCTCAGGTTTGCCTATCCTTTTTTTTCTTCTTTCTTTTGTTCAAATTCAAGTCCCCTTCCTTTGAACTTCCAATTTATAGTAAAAAAAAAAAATTGTCTAAAAAAAAAAAGAAAAGACAGCAAAAAAAAAAAAGAAAAAAAAGAGACAGCCAAAAATAAAAATGTTAAAAAAATGTGAATCTTACACTTCTTCAGATACAATCTGACACTCTTAATTCCAAACTCTTACATTCTTGAATCAGTTTGTTACATCCTTGATTCCTAATTCTTACATTCTTACATCAGTTTTCTACTTTCTCATTCTTACATTCTTGCTTCAGTTCTACTTCTTAATTCCTTATTTCTAATTCTTTTGCACAATTTTTGAAATCTTTAAATTTGTGTTATAGCCCTTTTCTTTAGCCATATAAATCTGAGTTTTTCTTTGTAAGTTCTTGGTGAATTGTTACTAGAAATTTAGATATTTGTTTGATTAGTTTGAGAAGAAACTATAGAGAATTACAAAGAGTAGAAAAGGGCAAGAGTAGTGAGCATATAAGAGGGTAAAAGCTAATTACATTTTGTGAAAAACACGAGTGTAATTGAGCGAATCATTTTATTGAGTGAAACAAGTAAGGGAGTTTGTGAAGTTATTTTCTTCTTCTTTCTTTTTTAACTTTGTTTTGCTGCCAATATGTCCAATGTCAAGGACAAAAATACTACTAAAGAGGTGTTGGGGGAGGTTGATCTGAAGATGCTCATGGAGGGTCTAATGGGTGAAATGAGGAGGATGTTTAGAGTGGAGATGGAGCAAGTTCATGAACGGATAGATAGGACAGAAAATGCACAATCACAAAATATTCCTAATATTTGAAGGGGAGAGAGAATGCAACCTAGGGGAGTGAGAGTTGAGGATGAAGAGTGCTTTGGGGAAGGTTTTGAGGAAGACGATGATCGAGATTCAATTGTGATCAATAGGTTTGGAAGACATGGGGTGCGGTTTAGAGAAGCTAGGAAACATGAAGATAATAATTTGGGTAATATTAAGATGAAGATTCCATCGTTCCAAGGCAAAAATGATCCCAAAGCTTACCTTGAGTGGGAGAAGAAAGTGGAGTGAGTGTTTGATTGTCATAATTATTCAGAGTTTAAAAAGGTTCAATTGCCAGCCATAGAATTTTCCAATTATGCAATAGTTTGGTGGGATCCATTAGTACAAAATTGGAGGAGAAATAGAGAGCGCCCAATAGAAACATGGGAGGATATGAAAACTGTGATGAAGAGACGCTTTGTTCCCAGCCATTACTACTGAGAGTTGTACTAAAAGTTGCAAAGTCTTACACAAGGCAACTGGAGTGTGGAGGATTATTATAAGGAAATGAAAGTTGCCATGATCTGAGTGAATGTAGAGGAGGACCGAGAGACCACTATGGCAAGGATTTTGGTGGGATTGAACTGGGAAATAGCTAATATGGTGGAATTGCGTCATTATGTGGAGTTGGAGGATATGGTACATATGGCTATAAAGATTGAGAACCAACTCAAGGGGAGGGGAAGCAATGCACGCCCAACACCAAGCTCGAGTTCTACATGAGGTTGAATGTTGCTAGGAGGGAGGAAAAGCCAGCTACGGCCAAGCCTAAAGCTGAACAAAAACAAGAAATGATCAGCCATGCAATTCAAGGTAAATCTGATTCTTCCACCACTCAAAATCGTGATATTAAGTGTTTTAAATGCCAAGGCAAGGGTCACATAGCAAGCTAATGTCTAAACAAAAAAACAATGATATTAAGAGATGATGGTGAATTTGAGTCCGAGGATGAAGATGATGCTGAGTCTATGCCATCATTGGAGGACATGGAAGAAGAGGAGTACGCTGCCCAAGGAGAGATGTTGGTTGCTAGGAGAGCTTTAAGCATGCAAATCAAAGAAGATGATGAAGTGTAGCGAGAGAACATCTTTCATATTAGATGCCATGTACAAAACAAGGTATGTAGTGTGATTATTGATGGAAGTAGTTGTACAAATGTTGCTAGCACTACAATGGTGGAAAAGTTGGGGCTATCAGCAATTAAACATCCCTGACCTTACAAGTTGCAATGGCTCAATGATAGTGGAGAAGTGAAAGTAAATAAACAAGTATTAGTTTCTTTTCGCATTGGAAAATATGAAGATGAATTCTTGTGTGATGTAGTCCCAATGCAAGCTGGATTTGTTATTAGGCAAGCCATGGAAATTCGATTGGCGAGTTAAGCATGATGGACTCATCAACAAGTATTCATTTGAGCATAATCAAAGGAAAATCACTCAAGTTCCTTTGACACCAAGACAAGTTTATGAAGATGAAGTGAGGCTACAAAAAGAGAGTGATAAAAAGAAAGAGAGTGAAAAAAAGAAAATAAATGAAAATCAGAAAGAAAAAGAGAAAAAGATTGAGAAAATAGAAAAAGAAAGAAAGAAAGAGAGGTTGAGAAAATTGAGAGAGAAAAAAAGAGAGTAGATTCGGCCAAAGAGAGAAAAGTAAAGAGAAAAACAAACTTCTATGCAAAAGCGATTGAAATTAAAAGAGCGATGTTTTTAAACCAACCAATGATTGTACTTTTATACAAAGAGGCATTTTTAAACACTAAATAACTTGATGCATCTTTGCCTAGTTCTGTTGTTTCTCTTTTGCAGGAGTATGATGATGTCTTTCCCAAAGAGGTTCCACATGGTTTACTGCCTATTCGAGGGATTGAACATCAAATAGATTTGCACCTGGTGCTACCATTCCAAACTTACTGGCTTATCGTAGTAATCCTAAGGAGACAAAGAAGCTATAAAAGCAAGTCAAAGAATTGATGGAAAAAGGGTATGTGAGAGAAAGCATGAGTCCGTGTGCCGTTTTGGAGATTTTGGTTCCTAAGAAGGATAGGACGTGGAGCTAACTGTCGAGCAATCAACAATATAATAGTAAAGTATCATTTTCCTATTCCTCGCTTAGATGATATGTTAGATGAGTTAAATGGCCCTTGTGTATTCTTTAAAATTGATTTTAGAAGTGGATATCATCAAATTAGAATGAAAGAAGGTGATGAATGGAAAACTGCCTTTAAAACAAAATATGGTCTATATGAGTGGTTAGTTATGCCGTTTGGACTAACCAATGCACCAAGCACTTTTATACGATTAATGAACCATGTCTTGCATGCTTTCATAAGTAAATTTGTGGTAGTTTATTTTGATGATATTCTCATTTATAGCAAAAACACGGATGAACATCTTGTGTATTTAAATTCAGTTTTGGATGTACTTAGAAAAGAAAAGTTATATGCCAACTTGAAGAAGTGCTCTTTTTGCAACGATAAGCTTGTGTTTCTTGATTTTGTTGTGAGTACATAAGGAATACAGGTTGATGAAGAGAAGATTCGTGCAATTCAAGAATGGCTAACTCCTACAAGTATAAGTAATGTTCGAAGTGTTCATGGACTCTCTCGTTTTTATAAAAGATTTGTGAAAGACTTTAGTAGCATTGCCACACCACTTACCAAAGTCATCAAGAAGAACGTGGGATTCAAATGGGGTGAAAAGCAAAAGAAGGCATTCCAATTAATCAAGGAAAAATTAACTCATGCTCCTTTACTTGCTTTACATGATTTTACTAAATCTTTTGAAATTGAATGTGATGCTTCAAGAGTAGGTATAGGTGTCGTTCTTATGCAAGAAGGAAGACTAATTGCATATTTTAGCGAAAAGTTGAGTGGGGCAGCCTTAAACTATCCTACGTATGATAAAGAGTTTTATGCATTGGTTCGAACATTGGAAACATGGCAACACTACCTTTGGCCTAAGGAATTCGAGATTCACACTGATCATGAGCCGCTAAAGCATTTGAGAGTCCAACACAAGTTGAATAAGAGACATGCATGATGGGCGGATTTCATTGTGACATTTCCATATGTCAAACGGTATAAGCAAGGTAAGGGAAACATAGTTGTCGATGCACTTTCTCAAAGGTACGCATTAATTTCTACCCTTGATGCAAAATTACTTGGTTTTGAGCACATTAAAGAATTGTATACTTTAGATCAAGATTTTTGTGAGGATTTTCGAGCTTGTGAACAAAATGTAGTGGGAAAGTTCTTTAGGGATGATGGTTTTCTATTTCGAGAGAATAAGTTGTGTGTGCCTAATTGCACTTTGTATGACTTGTTAGTAAGGGAATCCCATAGTGGAGGGTTAATGATGTGAACCTCGTCAACGATGTAACGAAACCCAAACCCAAACGTTGAATTGAACCTTAAGCTTTTCAAGACACAAGTTTGTTAAGTCTTGACCTGTTACCTAGTAAGATAAGAACCAAGTGGAGGGTTATGTGTGCCTAGCAAGCTTTTCAAACGTTGGATGTTTGAGGGTTTTCTATTTTGGGAGAAAAAGTTATGTGTGCCTAATTGCTCTTTGCGAGATTTGTTAGTAAGGGAATCCCATAGTGGAGGGTTAATGGGACATTTTAGAGTTGCTAAGACTTTAGGTGTTTTATAAGAACACTTATATTGGCCGCATAGGAAAAGAGATGTTAAGAGAATTTGTGGTAGGTGTAACACTTGTAGGCAAGCAAAATCTCCAGTGCAGCCCCATGGTTTAAACATACCATTACCCATTCCTAGTGAGCCTTGGATGGATATTTTAATGGACTTTGTGTTAGGTTTGCCTAGGTATAAACGTGGGAGAAATTCAGTCTTTATGGTGGTAGATAGATTTTCCAAGATGACACATTTTATTCCATGTTACAAAACTGATGATGCTCTCATGTTGCTGATTTGTTCTTTAAAAAAATTGTAAGGTTACATGGTATGCCTAGAACAATTGTTTCGGATAGAGATACTAAGTTTTTGAGTTACTTTTAGAAGACCTTGTGGTGTAAGTTAGGAACTAAATTATTATTTTTTACTACTTGTCATCCTCAAACTGATGGTCAAATCGAAGTAGTTAATAGGACTTTATCTACATTATTGAAGGCTATTATTAAAAAGAACATCAAAACTTGGGAAGAATGTTTACCACATGTTGAGTTTGTTTATAATCGTACTGTACATTCTGTTACTAAGTTTTCACCATTTGAAATTGTTTATGGTTTTAATCCTTTAACTCCATTGGATTTATCGCCATTACCTTTATTTGAATGTGCTAACTTAGATGGAAAGAAAAAGGCTGAATTTGTTAAGCAGATACATGAGAAAGCAAGACCCAACATTAAGAGGAAAATGGAACAATACGCAAAAATAGCAAACAAGGGGCGCAAGCAGCTGATCTTCGAACCTTGAGATTGGGTTTGGTTATGCATGAGAAAAGAGAGTTTTACAGTACAAAGGCGTTCTAAGTTACTTCCGAGAGGAGATGGACCTTCTTAAGTCTTGGAACACGTCAATGAGAATGCATATAGATTAGATCTACCAGTTGAATAAAATGTTATTGCAAATTTTGATGTTTTTGATTTAACTCCTTTTGATATAGGTAACGATTTGAGGACAAATCCCTTTCAAGAGGAGGGAAATGATGAGCACATGACTAATTTATGGAGTAAGGATCCAATTCAAGTCCTAATAGGGCCAGTTACAAGGGCCAGAGCTCAAAGATTCAAAGAACATCTTAATGGGCTGATTCAAAACATTTGGATTGAGACAAATGATTACACGCCCAAGGGTGAAGAAAAAAGCCTACAACAAGCTTGGTTTACCAATATTGAAACATTGGAATAGTTTAGAAAGTTTCCTTTCTTATTCAATCAGCACATGCCAATTCAAGATTCAAGAAAGTTTTCTTTTCATGCTAGTTTCCCTTTTCTAATTAGTTTCTTTTTTTTTTAATTTAAAAATTTTCTTGAATTGTAAGGCTTGTTGCCATTTTAAGTACTTTCCTCTTTTTTTATTTATTTTCGTTAGTTTCCTATTTGGTTACTTTCCCATTTGGTTAGTTTCCCATTTGGATAGTTACCCATATAATTACTTTCCTGCTTTCTATTTTAGGCACCTACCTTTTAAGAGAGCTGATTAGGATTTAGTTTCCCATTCTCTAAACCCATTAGGTGCCATTCTTATTTCTCTTTTATGACAATAGGCGTGGAACTTAGGAAAGATGGGAGATTAGATTAACTAGTTTCCATGTTTTAATTTTTTGAATTCTTAGTTTCCTTTTTTCTTAGATGGGCAACTTTAAGGCTAATGTTAAGTTGCCAAATTTGTTGATTATCTTATAATATAAAAAGCCATTTGGCTAAATGAAATAATACAATTCAGATTTTTTTTCAAACTTTGTGAGATCAAAATTCTCTTTGCTTTCTTTGAGAACTTTTTCGAACTTATTGGAATTTCCATGGCGTTTAATTTTGACTTATCAATCAAACATTCATATTTGATTGTGGTATCTTCATTATACCAAGGTTCTTGCTTTACTATAAGCAACGGATCGTGGTTTCATATAAACTTGTTTCTAAACAATCTTGGAGACTTAGTTGATTCAAGTGTCTCGTCACTTTTTTTGAGGGGTTCGTATCACCTTTTCTTCTTCTTTTTTCTTTAACTTTGTTTTGCAGCCAACATATCCAACATTAAGGACAAACATACTACTAGAGAAGTATCAGGGGAGGTTGATCCAAAGATGTTAATAGAGGGTTAATGGGACATTTTGGAGTTGTGAAAACTTTAGGCCATACATGAAAAGAGATGTTGAGAGAATTTGTGGTAGATGTATCACTTATAGGCAAGCAAAATCTTGAGTGCAACCCCATGGTTTATACACACCCTTACCCATTCCTAGTGAGCCTTGGATGGATATTTCAATGGACTTTGTGTTAGGTTTGTTGGAAAAAATAGTACGCAGTGGAATTTTAAAAATTTTACATCAGAGTAATTTCCAAAACATAAGTTTGACATGCTATATGCATAAATTAATCAGATCTTACTAACCTTTGTGTGCCGAAGAATCCTCGCAAAACGTGAAGAGAAGTAACATTCCAAAAGAGCCTCAACCAACTGGTCTTCTTTGCTATTCTCTTTCCATGACCGGAGTGAGTGTGGGCTCACATGTACAGCTTTTCCATTAGGTGACTCTCCTTCCAACCAATCGAGAGAACCCAAAGCAAGTGTTTGTGATTTGTGAACAAAAGCTCTCAGGGAGTTTTCAAACTCTCACTAGCAGAGTATCACTCTTAATCTCTCAATTGATCTAAATAACTTGTATGACTTACCCCCTATTTATAGAGGTTGTGCCCAGGGTCAGTCCTTATCAGATTAGGTCTCAAAAACTCGAAACAGAATCAAGTTCGGATCAATATATGATAAGATCCGTGTGAAAATGCGTGATCTTATCCTTCGCTAATCGGCAGGCTGAACCACCTGATCGACAGGCCAAACAAGCCCCATCGACGGGCCTGAACATGTCCATCGACAGACCGAACTGCCGAATAAAAATCTCGCGAGTCTTTTATTTTCCACCCGAGATTCTATAGGATAAAGTCTCATTTTAATTCAAATAACCCAATAGAGAAGTTATCTGATCAAAACAACTTTATCTGGATAATCTCTAAGAAAATAAATCAATTTCCAATAATTCTACAAGTTTATCTTGATCTAATTTATCTAAAATTAAATCAACCGATAAACAGACAAGAATTATCCGATCCTTATAATTCAACAAGTTTATCTTGAATTAATTTTTATCACAAAATTAATTCAACTGATAAACAAACATGAATTATTTGATTCTTCCAAATTTCAACCAATCTAATAAATCCGACATAAGTTACCAATTATTGAAAAAGCACGTCGTGTCGTTACAGGATGTTGTGAGCTAGCAAAGGGGACTAAATGGACCTATATAGTTCAAGCTCCTAATAATTACAAAACCCAATATCCCAGATATACATTTCATAATTATCAACTCCAACGTTACTTCACTAAAAGCTTGGAGCTACACTCTCGAACTACATAGAATTATGAAGCTCCTATAGCTACGCCTCCATGACATACCATAGTGTATCATATCCCTATATGATAATCCATAATCGGCTTAAGGACAAGTTCTGTCTTATCTTCATGATTATTTTTATCTTACGTTTCATTATCTCACCATCAGAAAACTTACTATCCAATGACAGTATACCATTCGGTTACACCTATGTATCCAAACAGTTGAGCGCTCCAGTTTTCCAATTACAGGATAACGCATATAAGAGGATATCATTACTCCTAAAGAGGAGCTATGGATTCCATATCTATGAATAACAGGTCTACATTATTAAGAGTCATGCCTCCAACGTACCGACATGCATACCACTATTAAGATGTGGGTGTCACCCTTTGGTACATCAAAAGACATAAGCCAAGACAACGGGTGATACGAACCCACCTAACTCCACCCCAAAAGCCATATGATACGAACCCACCTAACTCCACCCCAAAAGCTCCACCCCAAAAGCTAGCTTTTGGGGTGGAGTTAGGTGGGTTCATATCATATGGTATCAGAGCCGAACCTCTACTGGTTGGTGGGCGCATGTACAAAGGTTCCCTGCCGCTCATGTGGGTTAACGACGGAGTTGGCACGAGGACGTGCAGTCTAAAGGGGTCGGGAATGATGTGACCCACATCGGTTAGAGAGGGTGGTCTTGGGTGTTATATATATGGGTTCACAATCCTCCCATCATAAGCTAGCTTTTGGGGTGGAGTTAGGTGGGTGGTCTCGCGTCTATTTACGCATTTTAAACTAACCTCAAGTATAAGGTTGTCTCAAGTAATATTTTCTCGGTGAATCCGAGGTCGAACCCACAAGGATTTATTTAGTTCCAGTACATGTATTATATTAACTTTTTCTTTTTATTTAAACTGAAAAATTTGAAGATTAATATTTATTATTTACAGAATGTATTTACAATATTTACACATTTTTTTTACAATATTTTTTTATCTTTAAATTTTGATAATTTGGAACTTTAATAACAAGAAATACAAATAATAATTTAAGCAGAGTAACAACAACAATAACGACAATTTAAGGAAGTAAGACAACAATAATAATAGGGCTGAGGTTCAAAGGTTCTGTTCTGACAATTATTTTCAATATATTTTAGTTTATCTTTTTATTTATTAGTTGGTTTAAGTATACACTATGCCATCCTATGTCGACAATAAATCAAGATTTACCAAGCATTTACTGTGTCCATTCCATGTCTATAATGCAGCAAAAACTCAACTTAATAAATAAGCAGCATTTCAACATAACTTAACTAAAATAACAACCAAGATAGTAAGTTAAGCATTTACCGAGCCATTCTCTGTCTACGAGTAATCAAGGTCCTCCCAAGCATTATCCGTGCCAGTCTATGTCGTCGATAAATCAGAACCGTGATTTTGGCAGAGTTCTAGCTAAGAAAATATTGAAATTCTAGGTTTTCTAAGAGAATATTTTGGCATTACAACAGCTTAGAAAACTAAGAAAAACCAAAAATATTTAAGATAATTTTGCCAGAATTTCCCCCTCTCCCCTCAGCTAAAAAGAAATTTAGAAAGACATAATTAATAAAGTACTACTGATATTATTAAACATAATCTTTACAACATAAACTAGAAAATATTTTACAAGAAACTAGACTGAAAACTAAAATAAAAACTAGACTATAATTATTACAACAACATTTTTATGCTGCGAGGAGGCTCTCTCAACTGAGGCAAAAGCCTCAGTATTTATAGCGAATCAACTTTGCAAACATCCACTTATAATTAATGTCATTTCCTGTTGAAAGTTGACGATTTTCAATTATTTTCCTTCTTCTTTCACGCTGATCCACGTTCGTGAGAGTGCAAATCTGTCTTTGAGATTCTCTGCCTCGCGGTACACGGCAACACTTAAACGGATTGATCGTGACTGTTAATTGCTCGATCCAACGGCTGCCAGACGCTCGCAAATTGTGCCAGGTGGGACGAAGATTTAAGGCCGATGGATGAGTCAAAGAATTCAGATCTGACGGTTCAGAGAACGGATGCATGTGAACACGACCGCACTCGATCGGACAAGCCTACTGCACCCTCTGGGACACGCTCAGCTTTGTCGGCGCGTGTAAAGCACGCGCCAATCATATCCCGACACGTGGATCGCACTTTCAGGTTTCGCTGATGCACCGAATGACGCGTTGACACGCGTCTCTTCCTCGGATGGCTGAGATTGATTTGGCAGGTGATCGAATGGCTCTCATGATGCCACGTGTCCCACTTAATTTAAATTTGAATTTTGTTTTATCTTTTTGATGCATTTGATGTCTGATTTTATCCGTTTTGGTGTCGTTTTGCTCCATTTTTCCTCCAGATTTCAAATCTAAAATTACAAACACACTAATATTAATTATTTTACAAACATAATATTTATTAAAAATATTTATTTTAAAATTAAACACACAAAAATAGATAAAAACTCCTAAAATTTCCAATCTCTAGCGGTTGAGCACAGATATAGTTTTTATGACTTGGAAATATTTTTAAAAATTACTAAAAATATAATAAGACATATTTATAAACTTAAAACACACTACCAAACACACTAAAACTCAAAATAAAATAACCGCATTACTTTTACGGTTTTGACTATTTACAGACTAGACACTTATTTAACACACTAAAATGACTCCAATAATTACTAAAAACATAAAAACACACTAAAAATGTATTTTTAAACATATTTTCACACCAAGACACAAAAATACTTATTAACACAAAATGCTATTAATTAGAGGATTTAATGAGAAATAAAAGCGTAAACAAATGATTTAAGCCTTAGAAAATGTACACTTTTACAGTCTCATCACACCCCCCAACCAGCTTATTGCTAGTCTCTAGCAACTAAAGCGATAAAACTTAAAACAGACAAAAGATTTTTTTTTTTCGAAACTTGCGATTCCTCACTGATTTTTCTCAGGGTTTATCTCATATTCATGCCTCAAGGTAAAGATGCAAACACTAATTAAGTTATGATTCATGTCTAGAGTTTGTCAATTATTTAAGATGAATTTTCCCCTATGTGTGTGTGAATTTCTATTACTAATCAATGCATATTAACTAGATAAATTTATATTAATATATCTTAATTTATTTAAATAAATTCTTATAATTTGTTTTTCATCCCTCTCTCCACTAATGTAGAATAACACCTTGTTAAAGACCTTTAGGACTTTATTCAGCTTGTAATGTAAGGCTTGGGTTAAAGGTATGATGGAAGATATATTCGAGGCTTAGTTCACCCATAAGACACTTACAAAAATCCCGAACCTGTAAAATGTACAATCCAATTCCCAAAGTTTACAATCCCGAACTCGAAATGAAATTTCCTTTGTCAACCACTTTTTATTTAACTTTCTTCTTTTTCTTTTTTTTTTTTGATTTTTTTTTGAATAACTGAAGAGTTATAATAAACGTACATATTTTACAGAGGTAGCAGATATTCCTAACTCATACTAACCTCATAAACCTGAATTCACTTGAAAGAACAGATGTCTTATGAGTGAAAGGTACAAGAAAAGGATTATGAATTTATTAAAAAGGCTAGGCTAAATATATGGGTAACAAAGAAAATAGAACATTAAGCACAACGAGGTGACTAGGGATATAGAATGTAAACAAGTTAGCTTCAAAGGCTCAAACGATCCAAAGATGGCCTAAATTATATCTATAATTTAGTGTTATCTAGGATTTCGCCTCAAGAAGGATTTAAACAAGTTATAAGATTTTATAAAAATAAACCAATTTATACTAACATAAATTGTCTCTAAATTAATATAACAAATCATAATGCAAGATTAAGTGTTCAAATTTTGGGAAAATTTCATCCTAAACATATGGCAAACTAAAGAAACTAACATAAACTTAAATAATATTTAAAATTTACCTTAAGTCATGGAAATGCTATAATCTTGATATCGTCATTGGACAGGAGGCGAATCACCAAAATATTTTTAGATTTTTTTAAATATTTTTTTATATTTTTTATATTTTTTATTTTATTATATTTGCAATGCAAACATACAGTTTTTACAATCATGTAGAAACACGTTTCAAGAATGCTAGTCACTCCATTACTCAGCTATTTCTACCAAGGTGAAGATGCGTTTCAAGAATAATAAATACTCCTTACCTCAGCCATCTTCAAACTTTTATGCTACAAAAGAAAAATGCAGAGATGAGAATTTTACAAACACAAAGGACTTCATTTTTGGACCATTATCGAGACGCATTTCAGGTCAAAACCTTCACTCAGCCATCTCGACCTATGAACACATGAATCTTAAAGTCTTACAAACAACACACTTTTTTTTTTCACTTGGTTTTTAAAACTAGTCCCAGATTCAATCACAAAAGAAAAACAACATTGACACAACCTTCTCCCCCCAACCTAGATTGAACACTGTTCCAAAGTTTAACAAGATTAAGTAAGAAGAGTAACAACATATACTTACCAGAGCGGTTATTCAAAGACAAACAAAGATAAAAACAACAATGTTGTAAGTAAAACTAAAAGAGGTAGAGTTTAGAGAGAAAGATCCCAATCTCGTTTGCATTTTCCGCAGAACTTTGATGTTGCCGTGTCCGTTTCAGGATCAATGACGTGCATTTTTTCGAGCAATTCTTCTACAGTAGTGGCAGAGATAAAAATCTTTCTTCCTGACTCATCAAGAAACTTTTGTTCCACAGCATGATCTAAAAAACTAAGCAAAATGTCAAAGTAACCATTTATATTTAACAAACCAACAGGTTTAGAGTGTAGCCCTAACAATTTCCAACTAGCAATGGCAAAAAGTTCCTCCAGAGTTCCCAAACCTCTAGGTAAGGCAATGAAAGCATCAGAAGCAAACTCCATGTCTCTTATTCGCTCAGGCATACCTGCAACTATTTTTTCAACAATAATGGTAGGACCACATAAACGACTTTGAGCAAGGACACCTGGAATAATACCTAAAGCTCCAGTACCTCCAGAACGTCTTCCAGCAGAGACAGTACCCATTAAACCTAGACTACCTCCTCCATAGACAAGGTTTATCTTTTTCGTAGCCAAGACATAGCCTAGATGAAATGCAGTTTCTATGTAATCAATGCCTTTCCCTAATTTAGAACCACAGAACACATAGATATTATTGAACTTTAAAGATGACTGGGACGAGGAATCCATGATAATTGACTAAGACTAAGACTCTTTTTTTTTTTTTTGACTGACTCTATCTTATAAATTCGCTATGAGAAAAACTTAAGAACTGAAAGGATTTTATAGACACCTAAAGAGAACGTTGGGTAAAATTAAATAAAGACAGCTGTGATGACAAACAAGGAAAGATAAATGCGACACACCTGCAGACAACTTGTACCTGACAACACTATTAACTTTTGGACAAACTAGACTTTACTGTGCAACTTTTGACAAATGGGACTAAATTTTAAAATTCGAAGCAAAGCTTATCTGACATACAAGATACCTACCGAAGAAAATTATGCATCTGATAAAAGAAGAAAAATCAAGATATTATTATTATAAGATAAACAGTACTATCACAATTATTAAACAACATCTATACAAATCACAAAAATAAAAATCTTTTTGTTGATGAAATTTTATTCGAGAATGAGTTGAAGAAAACTTTTGTTCATCAAAACGTGTTTCCAAAAATTCCGTTACTCAGCCGTTTTGATGATTTTTCATTAAAACCATGATCATACCTTGAATAAATTTTCAATCAATTTTTATTTTATTTTATTTTTTATTTTTATTTATTATTATTATTATTATTATTTTTTATAAACACACAGAGAAACAAAGAAAAATACCTTACAGACCTTGTTCTGAAGTAGAAGGATCTTGAGTCTGTTTTCCATCTAACATTCTCGTAAACTAAACAGTTGGGTCTTTTGGCGTTAGATTCCCAAGACGTTCTTTTTCTTCATGAAATTGAGACCAGAGTTGTTTCATAGCCCCCCAGACGTATCCACTTGGATGGGACTCAAGAGAAACTCAGAGATCTTCTAAGTTTTCATTCTTAAGACCATTTTTATAGAACTGAATTTTATCTTCCCTATTTCTAGATACGAAACCAGGTGAGGGACATTTTCCACAACAAGTTTGATGAGAACATTTATGACATTTTGACTCCATACGATGAGCTCTTCTTTTTCTAACACACAGACTTGTACCCATACTAGGCAAACCTACATTGTTTACATCACTTGAATGAGCAAGACCTTCTATGTACATCTTAATATCAGTAGGAAGCTTAAAACGTGAAAGTACCCAAAGACGAGTGACTCTAGTTTTGTACTTCTTTTTTATTTCTCTTTGAGAAAGTGAAGGGAAATATTTCTTTAAGTGCTCATATTTCGAATCCATGATTGAGAAATTGAGATTCTTCAGAGTGAATTGAAAGCTTTTAGAGAAAGTTCAAGAGAGAATTGTGAAGATTTTTATGGAAGCAGAAGAAAAGGAGATTGAAGAGTGTTTGAAAGATTGAAGAACTTTGAAAGAGTTTTGAAGAATTTCTCAGAATTTTTGTGAGAAGACAGAGAGAATTTGAGAGAGAGAACAAGAAATTTAGAGAGAGAAAGAACAAAAATTTCTGAGCTTGGATGCATAGTAACAGATTTTATAGACAATGGTAGACTTCTGTTCAGACACGGGGGAGACTGTTCAGACGCATGCGAGAGTAATGGGCTGAACTAAAATGGGCCAAAGAAAAGTAACCTAACAGATTACTCAGACATGATAATATTTGTGTGTTTTTGAGTTTTTTTTTTTTTTTTAAGATCTAAAATTCAGAAAAAATCATTGAAAATTATTTCATTAAAATGCGTTTCTAGAGGCCGTTGATACAAAAATACCAACTAATCGTGCTGATTATAACCTCCATAATTTCTACCATTTTAATGAATTTTTGAAATAATTTTTCTGATTTTTAGGAAAAACAAAGAAAATAAAAAATACAACAAACAAATACAAAAAAAAAATAAAAATAAAGGCAATACAAACATTAATCTATAACTATGATTTCAGTTTCTGGTTCGGAGTCAGAATCATCAATGTTGATGACTGTTGGAAGAGTTGCTCTAAACCTTCCCAAAAGATAGCACTCCCAAAAAGTTAAGTTGCCAGCAGCTGCAAAGAATCTTTGCTTAAATTCTTCTTCATCCATGAGATCATACATGAGGTCATCCATAGTGTCACCTATAGTGTCACCCATCACCACATCCTCAGGTTCTTCTTCAAAAACTTCATTTTCACATTCAGTCTCAAAATTCGAAATGTTTGCTTCAAGAGATTGGTCAGAAACATTCACAGGATAGTTATCAACCTTGGGTGGAACATTCAAATAAAAAGAATTAGCCAAATCAGCCAAGGGATCAACAAACGTTCCTGAAGTATTACTCTCAACAAAATTCACTTCACACTTTCCAGAGGGTGATTGTGCCATGTTAAAAACGTTGAATTCTGAAGTCATATTCCCAAAAGACAATTTTAGTATTCCATTTCTACAATTAATCAAAACATTAGAAGTTGCAAGAAATGGACGACCCAAAATGACAGGAATTTGAACATTTGAATTTGTGACAGGTTGTGTATCCAAAACAATGAAATCCACTGGGTAGTAAAATTTATCAATTTGGACTAACACATCCTTGACAACACCTCTTGGAATTTTTACAGATCGATCAGCTAGTTGAAGTGTGACAGAAGTTGGCTTTAGTTCACCTAGACCTAATTGCTGATAAACAGAATAAGGTAAGAGGTTGACACCAGCACCAAGGTCTAACAAAGCATGTTCAATTTGAGTATTTCCGATGATGCAAGAAATTGTGGGACAACCAGGATCTTTGTATTTCAATGATGAATCATGTTGAATGATGGAACTAACATTCTCAGCTAAAAATGCAGTTTTAGTCACATTATGCTTTCTTTTAATTGTACAACAATCTTTCAAAAATTTCGCATAAGATGGGACTTGTTTGATTGCATCTAAAAGTCGAATGTTAATTTTGACTTGTTTGACCAGTTCAAAAATTTCAGCATTTTTGTCAAACTTCTCTTTTGAAAGCAAAACTTGAGGAAATGGAATCTTTGGAACAAATTTCTCTTTTGAAACACTCTTTTCTTTTTTAGAATTTTCCTTATCACTATTGATTTTATCACCACTTTTCAAAGTTGAATTAACGTTCTGATCTTTTAAAAGATTAGTTTTATCAACAGTTTTTCCACTTCGAAGAGTTGTAACAAAATTAACAGTTTCTTGTTGTGTGTGTGAACTAGAAGAGGCAATTTCATTTGCAGATGGATAATGTACAGGTTGAGCAGGAAATTTGCCTTTTTCTTGAATGCGAAGAGAAGAAGTGAGTTTAGAAATGGATTCTTTAATTTCATGAATGTCTTGAGAAGTGCGAGTGTTATGAACTTCTTGTTTTTGAATGAATGATTTTTGAGCTTGAATGAAAGTTTGCAAAGTGTCTTCAAGAGTTTTGACTCGAGAATGGAGATTTTCAGAAAAATTTTGTGGAGGCCTTTGAAAATTTTGAGAATTTGATGGAAATGGTGGTTGGCCTTGAGAGTTTTGTGGTGAAAATGGTGGTGGTGGTTGATATTGCTGTTGTGGTTGATCATTTCTCCAACTGAAATTGGGATGGTTTTTCCATTGTGAATTGTATGTGTCAGAACGTGGGGATGGAAATGGCTTTCTAGGTGGGTCCAATTGATTTGTGTAATTTACCTGTTCATGGGACTCTTCCTTAAAAATTGGGCATTCATAGGTTGAGTGACCTAGAGTTTGGCAAACACTACACAAAATTTCAATTTTTAGTTCTTGGACATTCCTTCGTTCCATGGCTTCAATCTTTTTAGTCAAACATGCAATTCTAACACTTAGATCATTTTCTTGACTAAGTTGATGGACACCTCTTTGAGCATTAGCAAGATTAGATCTAATTGAGCCTTCAGAATTACTATGTTGCCAGTATTGAGAGTTATCAGCCAAATTATCAAGGAAATCTAACGCTTCATCAGGTTCTTTATCAAGGAATTCTCCATTACACATTGTTTCAACAAATTGACAGGTTTCAGGAGTTAAGCCTTCATAAAAAAAACTAATGTAACGCCATTTTTCAAAACCATGATGTGGGCAAGAATTCAACAAATCTTTAAATCGTTCATAGCTTTGGAAATAAACTTCTTTTGCATTTTGGGAAAAATTTTGAATTTGTTTTTTCAAAGCATTGGTCTTATGTGTTGGAAAGAATTTTTTCAGAAACTCAGTTTGCATTTCTTGCCATGTACCTATTGACCTAGGTTTTAAAGAAGTAAGCCAAATTTTAGCTTTGTCTTTTAAAGAAAAAGGAAAAAGCTTAAGCTTAACAATTTCTTTTGAAACTTCCTGATCAGTGAAGGTAGCACAAACATCTTCAAACTCTCTAAGGTGCAGATATGGATTTTCAGATTCTAAGCCATGAAAATTGGGAAGCAAGTTGATCATTCCAGGTTTAAACCTAAAGTGATGAGCATTGAGAGGAAAAACCAAACATGATGGAGTGGATTCACAGGGTGGTTGCAAATAATCTCTCATTGAGCGAACAACATGATTGATGATTTGTTGATTATCAATATTTTCATTATGAACACTTTCATCATCAGCCATTTTTGGTGAATTTGAAGACAAAACAGAGACAAAATGTGATTCTAAACTTTTCCTAACTAATTAGACTCACTATACCAAACTTGCATACAAATTATTTAAATATTTACAAAATTTTATAGACAAATACTAAGCTTTTCTCCACTCAGGGAGAGTAGAGTAGTAAATAAAAAGTATCTGCCTTATTGATTTTGTGAAGTTCCGAATTATATTTTTTTCAAGAATGCTCCCAGGAAAAATTGGTGGTGCTAAGGCTCCTTAAGAACCAATCTCCTTGATAGAACAGCGTTTCAGGAATGACTGGTGTTGGGAGAATCTCCAAAAGTGAACCGGTTATGGGAAAAAAAATTCCAAACCAGTATCAGTCCCCAAACAAAACTTTCTCAAAAAAAAATACTTTTCACAAAAACACAATTTGTTTATTAAGTATTATGGAAAACCTAATCTAAAATTTTATGAAGTTTTATTTCTAAGGCAAAAACCTAAAACTAGCAAAATAAATATTTTACAGAAGAAATGAGAGAAAATAAGATTTTTTATGATTTTTTTTAATTTTTTTTAATTTTATTATTATTTTATATATATTTATTTTTTTTATTTTTTGAATATTAAAATAGTGACGTGAATAGTAACTACCACAAATAGTAACTTACAGAAAATGCATGCAGATTTCTACGTGAACAGTACTTAATACCTGCAAAACAGAAGATATTAACAAAAGAAAAGAAATAAAACAAAAGAAAAGAAAAGTTAGTCATATATAAAAGAAAAATAAAAAGAAAGAGAAAATATATTACACAATATTATACTGTACTAAAAACAATACCTTCCCCGGTAACGACGCCAAAAACTTGGTCTCGCGTCTATTTACGCATTTTAAACTAACCTCAAGTATAAGGTTGTCTCAAGTAATATTTTCTCGGTGAATCCGAGGTCGAACCCACAAGGAAGGATTTATTTAGTTCCAGTACATGTATTATATTAACTTTTTCTTTTTTTTTAAACTGAAAAATTTGAAGATTAATATTTATTATTTACAGAATGTATTTACAATATTTACACATTTTTTTACAACATTTTTTTATCTTTAAATTTTGATAATTTGGAACTTTAATAACAAGAAATACAAATAATAATTTAAGCAGAGTAACAACAATAATAACGACAATTTAAGGAAGTAAGACAACAATAATAAAAGGGCTGAGGTTCAAAGGTTCTGTTCTGACAATTATTTTCAATATATTTTAGTTTATCTTTTTATTTATTAGTTGGTTTAAGTATACACTATGCCATCCTATGTCGACAATAAATCAAGATTTACCAAGCATTTACTGTGCCATTCCATGTCTATAATGCAACAAAAACTCAACTTAATAAATAAGCAGCATTTCAACATAACTTAACTAAAATAACAACCAAGATAGTAAGTTAAGCATTTACCGAGCCATTCTCTGTCTACGAGTAATCAAGGTCCTCCCAAGCATTATCCGTGCCAGTCTATGTCGTCGATAAATCAGAACCGTGATTTTGGCAGAGTTCTAGCTAAGAAAATATTGAAATTCTAGGTTTTCTAAGAGAATATTTTGGCATTACAACAGCTTAGAAAACTAAGAAAAACCAAAAATATTTAAGATAATTTTGCCAGAATTTCCCCCTCTCCCCTCAGCTAAAAAGAAATTTAGAAAGACATAATTAATAAAGTACTACTGATATTATTAAACATAATCTTTACAACATAAACTAGAAAATATTTTACAAGAAACTAGACTGAAAACTAAAATAAAAACTAGACTATAATTATTACAACAGCAATTTTATGCTGCGAAGAGGCTCTCTCAACTGAGGCAAAAGCCTCAGTATTTATAGCGAATCAACTTTGCAAACGTCCACTTATAATTAATGTCATTTCCTGTTGAAAGTTGACGATTTTCAATTATTTTCCTTCTTCTTTCACGCTGATCCGCGTTCATGAGAGTGCAAATCTGTCTTTGAGATTCTCTGCCTCGCGGTACACGGCAACACTTAAACGGACTGATCGTGGCCGTTAATTGCTCGATCCAACGGCTGCTAGACGCTCGCAAATTGGGCCATGTGGGACGAAGATTTAAGGCCGATGGATGAGTCAAAGAATTCAGATCTGACAGTTCAGAGAATGGATGCATGTGAACACGACCGCACTCGATCAGACAAGCCTACTGCACCCTCTGGGACACGCTCAGCTTTGTCGGCGCATGTAAAGCACGCGCCAATCATATCCCGACACGTGGATCGCACTTTCAGGTTCTGCTGACGCACCGAATGACACGTTGACACGCGTCTCTTCCTCGGATGGCTGAGATTGATTTGGCAGGTGATCGAACAGCTCTCATGATGCCACATGTCCCACTTAATTTAAATTCGAATTTTGTTTTATCTTTTTGATGCATTTGATGTCTGATTTTATCCGTTTTGGTGTCGTTTTGCTCCATTTTTCCTCCAGATTTCAAATCTAAAATTACAAACACACTAATATTAATTATTTTACAAACATAATATTTATTAAAAATATTTATTTTAAAATAAAACACACAAAATAGATAAAAACTCCTAAAATTTCCAATCTCTAGCGGTTGAGCACAGATATAATTTTTATGACTTAGAAATATTTTTAAAAATTACTAAAAATATAATAAGACATATTTATAAACTTAAAACACACTACCAAACACACTAAAACTCAAAATAAAATAACCGCATTACTTTTACGGTTTTGACTATTTACAGACTAGACACTTATTTAACACACTAAAATGACTCCAATAATTACTAAAAACATAAAAACACACTAAAAACGAATTTTTAAACATATTTTCACACCAAGACACAAAAATACTTATTAACACAAAATGCTATTAATTAGAGGATTTAATGAGAAATAAAAGCGTAAACAAATGATTTAAGCCTTAGAAAATGTACACTTTTACAGTCTCATCAGTGGGTTCGTATCAACGAGACCACTATTCATCTTAGGATTAAGATACAACAAAAATGATTATCTAAAGTGAATCGATTTGCCGAGGCAAAATTATTAATCCAAATCAATTCACTTTATATCCCGATCCGACACATCGTCACCTATGACAACGTGCCAATGTTTCTATTTACAGAGTCCACCTCCGATGGTCAAGACAAACCATCTCCCAAAAGGGATACAGACAACATAACAATCTTTGCATGAATAGAGCGCCCAACTTTATTCCCTCAATTGCGGATCTTATGATTTAGACCATCACCTTAAGAATCGTGTCTTCTGCATAATCCGTCAATCATATGCCCAATTCTTAAGGTTTAGATCGACAGTCTCAGACTTTTATTTGCTTAACATACATTCAACAAATATGAATGTAAAGAGGACAAAATTTGGTATATAAATAATAAATAAATTCTTCATTGATAAAAATGTCTCCAAAAACTTATTACATTTTTACTTCTTAGAGTATACATGTCTAACAAGGTTTGCCTAGGTCTAAACGTGGGAGAGATTCAATCTTTGTCGTGGTAGATAGATTTTTTAAGATGGCACATTTCATTCCATGTTAGAGAATTGATGATGCTTCTCATGTTGCTGATTTGTTCTTTAGAGAAATTGTAAGGTTACATGACATGCCTTAAACAATTGTTTCAGATAGAGATGCTAACTTTTTAAGTTACTTTTGGAAGACCTTGTGGTGTAAGTTAAGAACTAGGTTATTATTTTCTACTACTTGTCATCCGCAAATTGATGGTCAAACTAAAGTAGTTAATAGGACTTTATCTACATTGTTGATGGCTATTATTAAAAAGAACATCAAAACTTGAGAAGAGTGTTTACCACACGTTGAGTTTGCTTATAATCGTACTATTTATTCTGCTACTAAGTTTTCACCATTTGAAATTGTTTGTGGTTTAAATCTTTTAATTCCATTGGATTTATCACCATTACCTTTATTTGAATGTGCTAACTTAGATGGAAAGAAAAAGGCTGAATTTGTTAAACGGATACATGAGAAAGTAAGATTCAACATTGAGAGGAAAACAGAGCAATATGCAAAACTAGCGAACAAAGGGCGCAAATAGCTAATCTTTGAACCTGCAGATTGGGTATTGTTGCACATGAGAAAAGAAAGGTTTCCGGCACAAAGGCATTCTAAGTTACTTTTGAGAGGAGATGGACCTTTTCAAGTCTTGGAGTGCGTCAATGACAATGCTTATGAATTGGATCTACTGGGTGAGTATAATGTTAGTGCTACTTTTAATGTTTTTGATTTATCTCCTTTTGATGCAGGTGATGATTTGAGGACAAATCCTTTTCAAGAGGAGGGGAATGATGGGTACACGCCTAATACATAGAGTAAGGATCCAATTCAAGTTCCAATCGGGCCGGTTACAAGGGCTAGAGCAAAAAGTTTCAAAGACAATCTTAATGGGCTATTTCAAAGCATTGGGACTGAGACAAATTCATGGACGCCCAAGGAAGATGCAACACGTGTTCCACAAGTGTGGATTACCAAAATTCAAGCATTAGAATAATTCAAAAGAGTTTCCTCAAAGAGAGAGCTTCAAAGAAGACGCCTCCAATTTCCAGCTAGTTTCCAATTTTCAACAAGTTTCCTTATTTTCAGCCATGCCATTTATAGAAGACTCCATATTTAGCCACGCCATCTCAAGAAAGAAGTTTCTCTTTTCAACAATTTAAGAATAAAGAAGTTGCCCTTTTCTGCTAGTTTCCTTTTCTAATTTAAAAGTACCCTGATTTGTAAGGCTTGTTGCGATTTTGCGTACTTTCCTTTTTTGTGTTTTGGTTACTTCCCATTTTGAGATTTAGTTTCCTATTTTCTAAATCCCATAGGCACCAATCTAGTTGCTCTTTGTGGAAACAAGCATGTAACTCAGGGAAAGTTGGGAGATTAGGTTATTTAGTGTCCTAAATTATAAACTTAGAATGATTTACTTTCTTTTATAGGAATAGGCATCTTATCGTGGGCTGATTTTCTAGAATTTAGTTTCCTTAAATTCGTTGATTATCTTGTATTATAAATAGCCATTTGGCTCAATGAAATAAACACATAATTTAGATTTTTATTCAAACTTTGTAAGATTAAAATTCTCTTTGTCTTCAACTTTTTGAACTTATTGGAATTTTCGTGGCTTTTTCCTTCGACTTATCAATCAAACCTTCATATTTGATTATGGTGTCTTCATTATACCAAGCTTCTTGCTTCACTATATGCAACGAGTTGCAATTTCAGACAAATCTATTTCTAAACGGTCTTAGAGACTTAGTTGATTCAAAGGTCTCGTCACTTTATTGGCAGGGTTCGTATCATGCACCATATCCAACAATTCCACATAATTATGCAATTCCACCAAATTAGCAAATTCCCTGTTCAAACCCACCAAAAACCTTGCCATAGTAGCCTCTCGGTCCTCCTCTACATTCACCTGGATCATAGTGATTTACATCTTCTTATAATAATCCTCCACACTTCGGTTGCCTTGTGTAAGACTTTGCAATTTTTGGCACAACTCCTGGTAGTAATAACTTGGAACAAACCTTCTCCTCATCGTGATTTTCATCTCCTCCTATGTTTCTATTGAACACTCTTTATTTCTCCTTCTATTTTGTACTAATTAATCCCACAAAACTATTGCAAAGTCAAAAAATTCAATGGCTGCCAATTTAACCTTTTTAATCTCTGAGTAATTGTGACAATCAAATTCTAACTCTATCTTTTTCTCCCACTTAAGATAAGCTTCGGGATTATTCTTGCCTTGGAATGACGGAATCTTCATCTTAATACTACCAAAATTATTATCATTCTAGTTTCTAGCTTTTTTAAACCGCCCCCTTGTCTTCTAGTCCTATTGCTAACAATCGAATCCCAATCATCTTTTTCCTCAAAACCTTTCACAAAATATTCTTCATCTTCAACTCTCACTCCCCTAGGTCGTATTCTCTCTCTCCTTCACACATTAGGAACATTTCGTGGATGTACATCTTCTATCCTTTCTATCAGTTCAAGAACCTACTCCATCTCTACTCTAAACATTCTCCTTATCTCACCCATTAAACCTTCCATGAGCATCTTCGGATCAATCTCTCTTGACACCTTTCCAGTAGCATTTTCATCCTTAATGTTGGACATGTTGGCTGCAAAACAAAGTTAAAGAAGAATGAAAGAAAAGGAACCTCACACACAATATTACATGTTTCACTCAAAGAACGATTCGCTCAATGTCACTCGTGTTTCCTACAAAATAATATTGGCTTTTACCCTCTTATATGCTTACCACTCTTGCCTTTTTCCATTCTTAGTAATTCTCCATAGGTTCTTATCAAACTAAATAAACAAATATTAAAATTTATAGTAATAATTCACCAAGAACTGCCCAAGTGAAATTTCAAATTAAAAGGATAGAGAATATGGGCTGTAAAAGGAATTAAGGATTTTAAAATTGTAAAAAGAATTAGGAATTAAGAAATGGAACTGAAACAAGAATGCAAAAGTTGGGAATTAAGATATGAAATTGAAACCGGAGTTGGGAATTGAAAATTAAGAAGTTGAACTGAAACTAAAATGCAAGAATTTGGAATTAAGATGTAAAATTGAAACAAGAATTCCATGAATTGAATTTCATGTTTTTTTTTTTGGTGTTGTCTTTTCTTTTTTTTTTTGTTGTTTTTGTCACCGAATTGGAATTTCTAAGGAAGGGAACTCGAATTTGAACAAAAGAAAAAAAGAAGGATAGGTAAACCTAAGACTACAACCTTGCTCTGAATACCAACTGATACGAACCCCGCCAAAAAAGTGATGAGACCCTTGAATTAAATAAGTCTTCAAGATCGTTTAGAAACAAGTATGTATGAAACCACAACCTGTTGCTTAAAGTGAAGCAAGAACTTTGGTATAATGAAGATACCATAATCAATTATAGAATGATTGATTGACAAGTGTGTTGGAAAAATAGCACGTAGCAGAATTTTAAAAATTTTATATCAGAGTATTTTCCAGAACACAAGTTTAACATGCTATATGCATAAATTAGCCAGATCTTACTAGCCTTTTGATTGTTGAAGAACCTTCGCAAAACATGAAGAGAAGTAATATTCCAGAAGAGCCTCAACCAACTGGTCTTCTTTGCTATTCTCTATCCACGACCGGAGTGAGTGTGGGTCACACGTACAGCTCTTCCACCAGGTGACTCTCCTTCCAACCAATTGAGAGAACCCAAAGCAAGTGTTCGTAATTTGTGAACAAAAGCTCTTAGGGAGTTTTTAGATTCTCAATAGCAGAGTATTACTTTTAATCTCTCAATTGATCTGAGTAACTCTTAAGACTTACTCCCTATTTATAGAGGTTCGATCCAGGGTCAGTCCTTATCAGATTAGGTCTCAAAATTCAAAACATAATCAAATTCAGATCAATATCTGATAAGATCAGCGTAAAAATGTGTAATCTTATCCTTCGCTCATCGGCAGGCCGATCAGAAGAATCGGCAAGCCGAACAGCTCCATCGATAGGCCGAACACGTGGATGGGCAGGCCAAACTACTGAATAAATATCTCAGCGAATCTTTTATTTTCCACCCGAGATTCTATAGGATGAAATCTTAGTTTTAATTCAAAAAATCCAATAGTTAAGTTATCTAATCAAAACAACTTTATCTAGATAATCTTTAAGAAAATAAATGAATTCCCAATAATTCTACAGGTTTATTCTAATCTAATTTATCCAAAATTAAATCAATCGAAAAACAGACAAGAATTATTCGATCCCAATAATTCAACAAGTTTATCTTGAATCAATTTTATCACAAAATTAATTCAACCCATAAATAGACATGAATTATCTGATTCTTTCAAATTTTAACCAATCTGATAAATCTGACATAAGTCACCAATTATTGAAAAAGCACGCTGTATTATTACAGGATGTTGTGAGCTAGCAAAGGGGACCAAATGGACTTATATAGTTCAAGCTCCCGATAATTACGAAACTCAATTTCCAAGATATACATTTCATAATTATCAACTCCAACGTTACTCCACTAAAATCTTGGAGCTGCACTCTCGAACTACTAGAATTACGAAGCTTGTATAGCTAAGTCTCCATGACATATCATAGTGTATCGTATCCCCATATGATTATTCATAATCGGCTTAAGGACAAGTTCTGTCTTACCTTCCCGATTATTTTTATCTTACGTTCCATTATCTCACCATCGAAAAACTTACCGTCCAAAGACAGTATACCATTCGGTTACACCAATGTATCCAAATGGTTGAGTACTCCAGTTTTCCAATTACAGGATAATGTATAGAAGAGGATATCATTACTCCTAAAGAGGAGCTATGGATTCTATATCTATAAATAACAAGTCTACGCTATCAAGAGTCATGCCCCCAACGTACCGACGTGTATACCACTATTAAGATGTGGGTGTCACCCTTTGGTATATCAAAAGACACAAGTCAAGACAACGGGCCCACTATTCATCTCAAGATTAAGATACAATACAAATGATTGTCTAAAGTGAATCAATTTGCCGAGACAGAATTATTAATCCTAATCAATTCACTTTATGTCTTGATCCAACACATCGTCACCTTTGACAACGTGCCAATGTTTCTATTCATGGAGTCCACCTCTGATGGTCAAGACAAACCATCTCCCAAAAGGGATATAGACAACATAACAATCTTTACATGAATAAAGCGCCTAACTTTATTCCCTCGATTGCGGGTCTTATGATTTAGACCATCATCTTAAGAATCGTGTCTTTCGCATAATCTGTCAATCATATGCCCAATTCTTAAGGTTTAGACTGACAGTCTCAGACTATGTTTGCTTAACATACATTCAACAAATATGAACGTAAAGAGGACAAGATTTGGTATATAAATAATAAATAAATTCTTTGTTGATAAAAATGTCTCAAAAAACTTTTTACATTTTTTATCCTCAGGGCATACATGTCTAACAATCTCCCACTTGCACTAAGTGAGTAAATATGACAAATCTCGCATCCCCATAGCTTCCATATGCCTCTCAAAGACTCTCCCAGTAACTATCTTCGTAAATGGATCAGCTAAACTATCCTCTGATGTGATCTTGCACACCGTGACATACCCGCCCTCAATGAAGTCCTTTATCACATGATACTTCCGATCAATATGCTTACTCTTCTTGTAAAATCTTGGTTCCTTAGCATTAGCTACTGCCGCATTGTTATCACAGTAGAGTGATACCGCATTTTTCATACCAGGAACTACCTCAAGATCCTCAAGGAACTTGCGGAGCCATATTGCTTCTTTCGAAGAATCACTAGCTGCCACATACTCGGCCTCCATCGTTGAATCCGAAGTGCAATCTTGCTTGGCACTTCTCCAACTGATGGCACTGCCGCCCAGAGTAAACACAAAACCCAAAGTTGATTTCCTAGAATCTAGGCAAGATTGAAAATCCGAGTCAGTATATCCTAGAGGAGTCAGGTCCTCACCCGAATACACAAGCATATACCCTCGAGTCCTTCTTAGGTACTTGAAAATATGCTTTATCGCAACCCAATGGTTTGGTCCTAGATCCGCCTGAAATCAACATACAATCCCGACCGTATAACTAATATCCGGTCGTGTGCAAAGCATGACATACATGAGACTACCTACAGCCGAAGCATAAGGCACCTTCTTCATGTATTCTCTTTCTTAATAAGACTTTGGAGAGTCTTTCTTAGAAAGAATAATTCCAGACCTAGAAGGCTGCCCACCTTTCTTGGAATCCTGCATTGCAAACCTCCTGAGAATTTTGTCTATGTAGCCGGCCTAAGACAAAGCTATCATTTTGTTCTTCCTATCTAGAAAGATCTGGATACCGAGAACAAAATTAGTCTCACCCAAGTCCTTCATGTCAAACTGCTTGGTCAACCATAATTTGACCAATGACAACGCCCCAATGTCATTACCAATTAGCAGAATGTCATATATATAGAGTAGTAGAAAAACCACCTTCTTATCCTTTATATGTTTGTAAACACATGGCTCATCCACATTTTGTGAGAACCCATAAGTCTTGATCACCTAATCAAATCTTATGTTCCAAGAATGGGAAGCCTGCTTAAGTCCATAAATTGACATTAGTAGCTTACAAACCTTACCCTCTTGACTTGTGACCTTGAACCCGTCTGCTTGTTCCATATAAATGGACTCATCAAGATAGCCATTCAGAAAAGCCATCTTGACATCCATCTGCCAAATCTCATAGTCGAAAGCGGCAGCCATGGACAAGAGAATTCGGATGGACTTAAGCATGGCTGCAGGCGAAAAGGTTTCCTCATAATCGATTCCTTCCTTTTACATATAACCCTTAGCTACCAGTCTAGCCTTAAAGGTTTCGACATTTCCATCCACTCCTCTTTTCCTCTTGTAGATCCACTTACACCTTATGGTTTTTACCCCTTCGGGAAGATCCACAAGCTTCCAGACCTGATTAGTCTCCATAGACTTCATCTCTATGTTCATGGCCTCTGTCTAGAGTTTTGAATCAATATCCTTCATAGCTTCTGCATAAGTATAAGGATCCCTGTCATGTTGACGCCCGATCCTCCCACTACTCCGAAGCCCCTCAGGTTGTTGTTCAGGTTTGCTTGGTTTTTCTACACAGATCGGAACGGTTTCATTTGGAACTTTCAGAGTGATCGGATCACTCCTTAATTCCTCAAGCACCACTTTGCTTCGAGGTTTAAAGTCGTCTATGTAACTCTCCTCAAGGAAAGTTGCATTAATTGAAACCATGACTTTATTTTCCTTTGGGTTATAAAATAACCCCCTTTAGTCCCTTTTGGATATCCTACAAACACGTAAACTTACGAACGTGCTTCCAACTTATTCAGATCCATAAACAGGACATGAGTCGAACATCCCCATAAGGATCCCTTTTGGATAACATACGGTTTGTAGTGCATATCCCCAAAAGGATAAAGGCAATGATGAATAACTCATCATGGACCTAATCATGTCCAACAAAGTCCTATTTCTTCTCTCTGCCACACCATTCTGTTGCTGAGTGCCCGGCATAGTCAAATGGGATAAAATCCCATTCTTTAATAAGTGTTCCAAGAACTCATCAGAAAGGTATTCCCCACCTTGATCGGATCGAAGTGTCTTTATGGGTCTACCCAATTGCTTTTCCACTTCAGCCCGAAACTTCTTGAACTTGTCAAAAGTTTTGCTTTTGTAGTGCATCAGGTACACATACCCATATTTTGAGTAATCGTCAATAAAAGTGACGAAGTACTCATATCCTCCTCGTGCCGGGATGTTCATCGGTCCGCAAACATCACTATGCACAAGTTCTAGAACCCCTTCTGCCCTATTGCCCTTAGACCCGTATAGTCTTTTTGTTATTTTATCCTCTAAACAAGATTCACATTGAGGTATAGATTCTACCTTTAAGTGACTTAAAAGTCCATCCCTTACCAATCTTTGAATCCTATTCAAGTTAATATGACCAAGGCGTAAATGCCAATGATAAGTCTTATTATAGTGAGAAGTTTTAAGTCTTTTAGAGTCATTATCATTCATCTCAACATTAAGCAATAAGTTCATCTTAGGTTTGATAAAATATAGATTATTTTGCATCCATCCAGAATAGATAAAAGATTTGTTTTTATGAATCACCACTTTATCATTAAAAGAAACCAAATAGGAGTCTTTAAATAAACAAGCTACAGAAATTAAATTCCTTTTAAATTTAGGAACATAAAAACAATCTTGCAAAAATAAATTCCTACAATTATCAAAGTAAAGATGGACATCTCCCACGGCTTCCGCTATGACCAAGGATCTATCACCCATCCGAAGTGTGAAGTCTTCATGCAGCAGACTTCTTGTTTCTTTGAACCCCTACAGAGAAACACAAACATTATTAGTTGCACCGGAATCTATGACCCATATGTCACTGGATTCCTCAACCAAACAAGTTTCTAAATATAGAAGATCACACCTACCTCCTTTGGAAAGGAAGTCCTTGCAATGCTTCTTGATATGCCCGACCTTTCCACAGAAGAAGCACTTAAGCTTCTTCGGGTTCTTCTTCTTCTTCTTCTTGCTCTTGGTGCTAGCAGGAATAGAAGACTTCTCATTTTTGGCCTGTTGCTTCTTTTCATTCCTAGAGTTAGGATTGGAACCAGAAGCAGCTACCAAGTTGGCCTCACCACCCGCAGGAGACTCCCTGATCAGCAGTTCGAACTCCTGTAACTGTTTCATCAATTCTGTCAAGGTCATATCCTGTCTATTGCTTAAATTAAAAGTAGCTCTAAACGGAATAAATTCCTTTGACAGAGTCTCAAAGACTATAGTCATATGAGTTTCAGCATCTATGTCGGCTCCATTGGTTTGAGCCTCAATGAGGTAACCCATGACCAACATCATATGCTCCTTTACCGATGTCCCCGGTCTCTGCTTACAGTTCAAGAGTTTTCGAAGGGCCCCTTGCCGCTTTGTTATGGCTTGGCCTCCAAACATATCCTCAAGATTATCCAAGATCTGCTTCGCAGTCTCATAATCCTGATGTTGAGCCTGCAACACGTTATTCATGCTGGCCATAACATAGCAGCGGGCCTGATCATTAGCATATTTCCAGCGATCATAAGCTTGGAATTGCTCATTAGTTGAGTCTCCCATAGGCTCGGGAGGACAAGGGGTTGTCAATACATATTTCAGTTTCTCAAAGGACAAGACGATATTCAGGTTCTATTTCCAATCATTATAATTCTCTCCAGCTAATAGGTTTTTGTCAAGTATCGATGATAAAGCGTTTTTAGACATTTTTAATCTACAATAAAGAATCATATACCAAACATATCATAATAATTTAGGAAGATAACAATTATGTAAAAAAAATACAAATCTGTTTATGTGTCAAAACCTTGAAAATATCACAACCTTACAACGAAAATTCCCAACTCAAAATTCAACAAGCTCCTAAGGGAGTCATGCCAAATTCAATCAGGAACACAGATCCCCTCCTGATTAATATATGCCATCCAGGACCCGTATGATCTAGCATATATTAATAATCATTTCTTTGGCCATTAATTTTATTAATAGAGCTCCTAAGGGAGGTTAGTAATAAAATTAATGTGAGTGTATAACCATCATTTCAATATTTTATCCTTGATTTACAATCACCACCTAGGGGTGTACAACCATAAATCATGCTAAAATACCTTATCCTCTTAGAGATCCAATCTAGTACATGATAGAAATCCCTTCCTAGGGTTGAAACCACCATGTTCTGCCTATAGACCAACGATGGAGGCCTTAGGTTCTCTCTTCGAAAACCTTCTCCCACTCAATCTTTTAAAATCAAGGTTTTATTTTAAGAACATGCATGAATAATTTTAATATGAGTGGCACTTCCTATTCTATATGACATGTTATCAATATACATGACAAATCATATTATAATGCAGACAAACAAAGCAATCAAGCAAAGCTACAAGGAAAATATTAAATAACCGTAATATTATGGCTCCACCCTAGAGAATAGAAAACTAAGATTACAAGAGAATAATCGAGACATATTATTGATTCTTCATCCTTGAATCCTCAAGCTGTATCCTTCTTCATATAATTCTCATCTTCAAGTCTTCAATCCCATATGAATCGAATACTTCATATTTTCGGTCATATCTAAATTTAATGTTTCTCAGAATTGTCCCAAAAATAAAATTAAAACTGCATTGGAAAAATTGCACCTTATCTGGAAATTTTTCAACTCTCGGTCGGCAGGCCGATCTGGGTGATTGGCTCATGCGCGTTCGGCCTGTCGAATTGGAAGTTTGGCCTACCACCAGAGCCACCTGATTTCTACCCCACTGACGGCCTGTCGAACCTCATGTCCGGCCTGCCATTCTATGACCATCGGCTTGCCGAACTGTAAGGTTCGGCATGCCGACCGAGCAGAAATCTCCTATTCTAAAAAATACAATTTTTAATGCAATTCATTAATTTTATTTTCAACAATTCAAAAACATAAAATTAGAGACTCAAGAAATACCTAGAAGCGTCATCATCAATCATCCAGATCTGTCTTCTTCAAATAATTATTTAATTATAAAATTCTTACAAATTTAAAATTAAACAATAATTCCTAGATGGAGATGATAGTCCATCATCTAATTACATGAAAAACTTATATACACATTCTAACCTTTAAAGAACCATAACCGGCATTAATTAATTAATTAATTAATAATTAAATAAGAATTTAATCAACCATAATTAATTAATAAATATTCACCACATAATCCATGACAACATAAAAATATATAGAAACCTAGAGTGCCAACTCTCTATAAAATTAAATTTAAGCATAAAAGAGATTAAGATCACAAAATTTATACATATAACATGATCACAAACTCTTAAATTTATATGAAAACCATGGCTCTAATACCAATTGTAGGAAAAATAGTATGCAGCGGAATTTTAAAAATTTTATATCAGAGTATTTTCTAAAATACAAGTTGGACATGCTATATGCATAAATTAACCAGATCTTACTAACCTTTTGATTGCTGAAGAACCCTAGCAAAACGTGAAGAGAAGTAACGTTCCAGAAGAGCCTCAACCAACTGGTCTTTTTTGCTATTCTCTATCCACGACTGAAGTGAGTGTGTGACTCTCCTTCCAACCAATCGAGAGAACCCAAAGCAAGTGTTCGTGATTTGTGAACAAAAGCTCTCAAGGAGTTTTCAGATTCTCAACAGCAAAGTATCACTCTTAATCTCTCAATTGATCTAAGTAACTCTTAAGACTTACTCCCTATTTATAGAGGTTCGATCCAAGGTCAGTCCATATCAGATAAGGTCTCAAAATTCGAAACAAAATCAAATTCAGATCAATATATGATAAGATCTGTGTAAAAACACGTAATCTTATTCTTCGCTCATCGGTAGGCCGATCAAAATAATCGGTAGGCCGAACAGCTCCATCGACAGGCCGAACATGTGGATCGACAGGCCAAATTGCCGAATAAATATCTCCATGAATCTTTTATTTTTCACCCAAGATTCCATAAGATAAAGTCTCAGTTTTAATTCAAAAAACCCAATAGTTAAGTTATCTGATCCAAACGACTTTATCTAGATAATCTCTAAGAAAATAAATGAATTCCCAATAATTCTACAGGTTTATCTTGATCTAATTTATCCAAAATTAAATCAACCGATAAACAGACAAGAATTATCCGATCCCAATAATTCAACAAGTTTATCTTGAATCAATTTTATCACAAAATTAATTCAACCCATAAATAGACATGAATTATCTGATTCTTCCAAATTTTAACCAATCTGATAAATCTGAGATAAGTCACCAATTATTGAAAAAGCACGCCGTATCGTTACAAGATGTTATGAGCTAGCAAAGGGGGCCAAATGAACCTATGTAGTTCAAGCTCCTGATAATTACGAAACCCAATATCCAAGATATATATTTCATAATTATCAACTCCAACGCTACTCAATTAAAAGCTTGGAGCTGCACTCTCGAACTACATAGAATTACGAAGCCCATATAGCTAAGTCTCCATGACATATCATAGTGTATCATATCCCCATATGATTATCCATAATCGGCTTAAGGACAAGTTCTGTCTCACCTTCCCGATTATTTTTATCTTATGTTCCATTATCTCACCATCGAAAAACTTACCGTCCAAAGACAGTATACCATTCGGTTACACCTATGTATCCAAATGGGAGCGCTCCAGTTTTTCAATTATAGGATAACGCATATAAGAGGATATCATTACTCCTAAAGAGGAGCTATGGATTCCATATCTATGAATAACAAGTCTACGCTATTAAGAGTCATGCCTCCAACGTACCGGTATGCATACCACTATTAAGATGTGGGTGTCACCCTTTGGTACATCAAAAGATGCAAGTCAAGACAATGGGCCCACTATTCATCTTAGGATTAAAATACAATAAAAATGATTGTCTAAAGTGAATCGATTTGCCGAGACAGAATTATTAATCTAAATCAATTCACTTTATGTCCCGATCTAACACATCGTCACCCATAACAACGTGCCAATGTTTCTATTCACGGAGTCTACCTCTGATGGTCAAGACAAATCATCTCGCAATAGGGATATAGACAACATAACAATCTTTACATGAATAAAGCCCAACTTTATTCCATCGATTTCGGATCTTATGATTTAGACCATCACCATAAGAATCGTGTCTTTCGCATAATCTGTCAATCATATGCCCAATTCTTAAGGTTTAGACCGACAGTCTCAGACTAATGTTTGCTTAACATAATTCAACAAATATGAACGTAAAGAGGACAAGATTTGGTATATAAATAATAAATAAATTATTTATTGATAAAAATGTCTCCAAAAATGTATTACATTTTTACTCCTTAGGGCATACATGTCTAACAAAGTAGGTGAACATCATGGAAATTCCAATAAATTCAAAAAGTTCTCAATGAAAACAAAGAGAATTTTGCTCTCACAAGGTATGAATAAAAATCTAAATTGTGTTATTTCATTGAGCTTGTGGCTATTTATAATACAAGATAATCCATGAATTTATGGAAATTAAATATCGTAAATGATCAGCCTAATAAAAGCCCAAAACTAAAAAAAAGAAACAAGAAATTAGGAAATTTAAAGAAAAAGAAACTATCCTAACCTATTTACATGCCTACTCAATTTCAGGAAACTAACCAAATGAGAAACTAAACAAATTATTTATATAAAAAAAAAAAACAAGGAAACTTCTCAAATTAGCATAAAGCCTTACAATTTAGCATTAACAAATAAGGAAACTACTAGTCTTGAAAAAGAAAACTAACTAAAAAAGAAAACTAACTTAAAGAGGAAACTAGTTGAAAAGGGAAACTTCTTTATTTTTGTATTGACGTGTGATGAATAGTAAACTTCTAAATTATTATAATGCTTGAATCTTGGTAAACCACACTTGTTGATGGCGTTTTTCATCTCCCTTGAGCCTGCTCTAATTCATTTCAGTCCAAATACTTTGAATCAACCCATCAAGATTTTCTTTGAACCTTTTACCTCTAGCACTTGTAACTGGCCCAATTGGAACTTGAATAGGATCCACACTGTATATACTAGACGTGTACTCATCAAACTTTTGTTTCGATCTAATATATCATTACCTATGACAATATACCAATGTTTCTACTCACAGAGTCCTACTCTGATAACCAAGACAAGTCATCTCCTGTGGGGATGTAAACAGCATAACAATCTTAACATATATAAAGTGCCCAAGTTTATTCTCTCAAATACGGACCTTATCTTTTAGGCTATCACCTTTAAGATTCATGTCTTTTGCATAATTTGTCTATCATCTTAAAGATTTAGACTGATGTCTTACTTTTGTTTGCTTATCATACATTTAACAATAATGAACATAAAGAGGACAACATTTGGTACATGAATAATAAATAAACTGTTTATTGATTAAATGTCTCCAAAAAGTTATTACAACATTTAATCCTTAAGGCACCTAGTCTAACATTACTTTACATAAGCTAAAAAAGATAAACTCAAAAGTGAGGCTGAGTACTACATATGGAAACTCAAAAGTGAGGCCGAGTACTACATATGGGATGACCTGTATTTGTGGAAGCATTGTTCCAACCAAGTGAAAAGAAGGTGCATGCCTGAAACTGAATTTCATTCTATTCTTACCTTTTGTCACTCTTATGCGTATAGAGGACACTTTGGACCAAGAAAGATAGCCCTCAAGGTCCTTGACTATGGTTTTTACTAGCCATCAATATTTAAAGATTCTTACCTCTTTTGTAAGGCTAGTGATCATTGTCAAAGAGCAGGTAACTACAAAAATAGCGGGTAAGTTGCTGATAATTGTCATAGAATGAGTACCTCGATTTAATATTTGTACCTGTTATTTATTGTTATATTTGTTGTTCTATTAACATTTTAACCTGTTATAAAGATATATTATACTATCCTAATAAAATAGAATAAAATTCTACTTAAGTGAGTATTGAGTATATACAATACTAAAGAATATAAGAGTATATTATGTATATACTAAGATAACAATAAGAAGGAATAAATCTAATAGGTAAATTTTTTATGTTTGGGGTATAGATTTCATGAAACCATTTCCTTCTTCTATTGGTAACCTTTACATTATCTTGGCTGTTGATTATGTATCGAAATGGGTGGAAGCCAAAGTTACCAAGACTAACGATTCTAAGGTTATTGTATATTTTATAAAGGCTAACATCTTTGAAAGGTTTGGAACACCAAGGGCTATCATCAGTGATTAGGTACACATTTCTGTAATAGGTCAATTGAAGCTTTATTAAAAAAATACAACATCATACATAAGGTCTCCACTACATATCATCGACAAACAAGTAGGCAAGCTAAAGTGTCAAATCAAGCGGTAAAGTCCATCATTGAAAAGATGGTTTTCCCCAATTAGAAAGATTGAAGTCTACAACTTGATGATGCACTTTGGACACATAGGGCGACATACAACATGCCCATTATAATGTCCCTTTATTAGTTGGTATATAGTAAGTCATGTCATCTTCCAGTTGAACTAGAACATCAAGCGTTTTGGGTAGTGAAGTAGTACAACATGGAGATAGATGCCATGGGACAAGAAAAGAAGCTTCAACTACAAGTGCTAGAGGAGATTTGGAATGATGCCTATGAGAGTTCAAGAATTTACAAGGAGAAAACTAAGGCTTTTCATGACAAAATGATATCCCACAAGACTTTTGTTGTGGGGCAAAAAGTCTTTCTATGCCACGCATACCTTAAGTTGTTTCCATGTAAGTTATGTTCTCATTAGGTTGGACCATTTGTTGTTACTAATGTTTTTTCAAATGGTGTAGTTGAAATATAAAGCATAAAGAAAGGAAGCACATTCAATGTGAATAGGCTTCGTTTGAAGCCATACTATGAGGGTTTTATAACACTCTGTATAGAGGAAGTATTGCTCAAGAGTCGGCCTACCTTAATTAATGAAGCGAGTTTGCGTCAAGCTGAGGACACTAAACCAAGCACTCATTCTTAGGCAACCCAATGGATGGAGAGCCTGCCATAACAGATCTGATTTTTCATAATCCCATCCATTCTATCTTTTTATTTTTGCATTTGTTTTTATATTTAAAAAAAAATCAAAAAATGAATAATTAAGTCCTCTACAATTATTATTCTTTTCATTTTTAAATATTAAGGACAATGTTCAATTTAAGTTTGGGGCTATGGCACCAAAAAAATTAAAAATTCAAAAAAATTTAAAAATTTTCTACCTTGTTTTTTGGTTTTATTTTTCTTCAATTAAAAAAAATTGTTTTGAGTTGATGTCTAAGGCTGATGATAGAACTTGTTTTGAAATGTGTGTAGCACCTAAAAAATGATAAACATTAGCTTGATTCATCTGTTGATTCTATTCTAATTAGATTTTTCTAAATACTTGAATGTTCATAACCATGATCACTTAGTTGTTTGCATGCTTAGAGAACGTTTATATGAATTTTGCAACTCTTAAGATCTCTTAAACTTTAGAACTTGTCCGATTATTTCTTGAGGCAAAATCCTAGGCTTCATGACATTAAGGATGTAATTTAGGTCATCGTTGAACTATTTCAGCCTTTCTGAGCTTACTCTATGATACATATTTATCCCTAGTCAGCCCGTTGAGCCTTATGTTTCCTTTTTTTTCTTTGTCACCAACAAATTATAACTTAGTCATTATTTATTTTTTTTATCCCTTTTATCCCTTCACCCATAAGCATGTTGGTTATTCTGTGACACATTTTGAAGCTTGTTCTTGTACATGGGAGGAAGGTTGGTGTTGTGATATGTTGTTTATTTTCTTTGCAAATTGTGATATCCAAAAAATAATAATAATATATAAAATAATAAAAAATATATATATATGTGAAAAAACAAAAAGAGAAAATAAAAAATGAATAAATGTGGATGAGAGAAGAGGGAAAAGTTCAAGTTTAAGGGTGTTTTGTAAATAGGTTGTTGATTGTGCTCATCAAAAGGTTTGTGAACAAATGTATGTGTTCATAGGAGATTTGAACCTCACTTGTATCCAAAAATTCCAAGCCATATATTACAAGCTTTATAAAGTTCAAATGGTTCTTAGTATTTTGTTGCCTACATTAGTGGAGAAAGATATGAAAGACAAGCCTATGGAGCTCCAATTTCCTCACCTAGAGATCTAACTTCAATAATTGATTTGTATAAACTAATCTAGGTTAGGGCAGCTAAGCGTAATTGGTTATTTATGCACGTACTCAAAGGGTCGAAATAAGATAGAGTGAGCATTTGAACTGAATTCTACACGTTCATTATGTAATACCCCTAAGCTAACTAATGAGCTCTTATAAAGCTTATTTAGTTAGGATAAGAAGCATTAACCTTTCAATTTCACTATAAGTGTTATGGTTTACTTAAAATATACATTATAGTATAAAAGAGTTTGAAACTGTTGTTTCATTCATTTCCTTATTTACAATGTATACATTATTCAAACTTAGCAATACGAACAAAACTATACTATCACATCCAAACTTAGTAACATATGTCTATTCACAAAAACCATAACAGAGCCACTAAGTTTTATAAAATAGAGTTCCAAGATATGTTTCGAAAGTTGCTCTAAAACATGGCATATGAAAAAATCTCTGACCAGCAACTCTGGATACTCGATCAACTCCTAACCATGTACATTCTTACATGCATCATAAGAACTATAATGAGCTAAAGCTCAATAAGCAAAAACTAATGCATGAACATAAACATAGAATGTGAATGCAATCAGACATTTTCTCTTATCAGTTTTCTTTCAACAATTCTTTCTTCTCGGGTATCCTTGGAGTGTGGTACTTAACTGGTAATGATAGGCGGTGGTTTTTGGAACTTTTTTCATCGTTTTGGCCAATGTAACAATAATAATACGGGGTTTCCATCTTGGTCTTTAGACCTCGGGTATTTGTTGTATTCAGTCTCAATCTTTGTGGCTTTTCTTATCTTGGTTTTTCAACCTTAAAGTATTCACCACCCTTTGTTGGGTCTGCCGGTCTCACCCACATCCTGTGTCTACCCAACCACCAATTAAGCACCAAACCCCCATTTTTGTTAAAAAAAACCTCATTATCTTCTTGATCATATCACATGTTCTAATATAAATATCATGAGTCATGAATGCATTTCAACAATCTTTATCATTCCCCAATAACAACAAACCAATCAATGCACCTTAAAACATAATATGACATAGTTCTTGTGATGTAGTAAATAGTAGTTTCTACTTACCTCAAGTTCGATTTGCGTTGAGTGAAAAGATCAGTCCTCTTAGAAGATAGGATGTACTAAAGGCCTAGCATTATAAAATCACATATCATTTAATTCTTCAATAAACAAACTAAATGGATTATTTTATAAATTTAGATTAAAATGGCTTTGCTTTAATTCGAACACAAAATAGGTTGAACATCAAAAAAAGACACAATGCACCCATTTGGCCATGGAACATGCTATATTACTAAAATTAAGATTAAACATGAAGATTAAAAGTTCAATCATCTTAACAAACATGTTTTTCTACTCATTCTTACTACAAATTATTTCATGCCAAACACATAACAATTTTTACCTCATTCTAGCCAAACTCAGGTCTTCAATAAATAGATAACATTTCCAAACATCAAATATCATTAAGGGAGGTGTATAATCTTATAAAAACAGCCTAATACATGAGAATCAAGCTTGGTGCAAATTTGATTTTCCACTTAACCTAGTTTTGTATTTCCTTTCCATAAGTTTAGAAATAACATCCTACTAATTTCCACCTATTTACAAGCATTCAAAACCGCTTAATAAACACTTTGACTCAATAAAAATAAAGGAAATAATCAGATTCCATATGATTATCAATTTTGTAAAGAAACTAGCTTAACTAGCATAGCTTGAGCTCAAATCTGTCCTAGTTTACTTTCTCCACATCTATGATCATATATAACAAAAAATAACTTCGTTTCATCATAAAAACATAAATTTAAATGGTACTTTGTAGGGCTTGAAGTTATGAATAGGGCCGGTAACTTTGGACATGGCACGATGACACAATACGAAAACGACATGAGATAAATGGGTTTAAACCGCACGTTATTAATTGTGCCATAAATGGGTTGGCACGAATAACACGAAAATAAACGGGCTAGATTCGTGCTAACACGCTAAACATGCCTTAACACATTTAATTAAATGGGCCGTAAATGTATTGACACGATACGACCCGCCCATTTATTACACATTTAAACTTAAAAATAAAAATATTTGAAATATTTATAGTAGGTTAGTATTAATTAGATATTGTGTTTTTATTAATTTTTTTATAGGCTTTTTTTTTAATTTTTTAAAATTTTTAGTTAATTGGGTCATAAACGTGTCATATGCGTGTTGTTATCGTATCAACCTGTCGCAGCACGTTTAATAATCGTGTTAATCGTGTCATGCCGTGTTACGCGTGTCATAGGCATGTCGTGTTTGTGTTTGCATTTCTGACACATTTATTAATCGTGTCGTGTTCGTATTCGGAGTAAACGTTTCATGCTATAAAAGTGCCGACACACACACGGCATGAACTCGATTGTTGCCACCTCTAGTTATGAACACTTGATTTTCAAGCTCAAAATGGTAAAAACTTGGGGCTGGTCTGTGTTGGTTATGTTTTTGTGAGCTTTAGGACATGAAAAATGGAGAAAAAGAAGTGGGGAGAGTGTTGGACGTTTTTAGGGTTGGTAGGGAAGATAGGAAGCAAAACTAGAGTTTTCTAGTGCATTTGACTTAGTCAAAAGAATGTGGGTTGTAGGAGGAGGTAGCTTGGGAGCTTTTGCCACCCTTTTCTTGGTTTTGACATGTAGAAAGAGTGCTGAGTAAGGGAATTTAGCTAATAGCTGGCCACTTAGATCTAGTATAAGCAAAAGTAACTCAATTTGCTATAACCTTGTCAACAAACCAATCAAATTGCACCATTTTGCATACTTTCAATTCCAATCAAATTTGTCTATCTCAAACATATAAATGGGCAAAACAATCAGTTTAGAATGCATTTGAAATGAAACAACACTTTCTAATTAATTCGTAACCATTTAGCACATCAATCTTCCTTATCGAGGAACAGAGCTTTTCACTGCAACTAGAACCTTTTTAAAACATGTTAATCATATAGTAATAAGTTAAAGTCATATTTATGAATATAAGCATGTTCATGCATGATTCAATCTAAAAAAAATAATAAGTTCTCTTGCTCGTAAGACATGTTTTCTATATGCTCAAAATTGAATAACGCGTGTTTGTTAAATGCATAGATATGCAAAATGCTTATTATTGGCTAATTATGAGTTAATTGGGCATTACAATCCTCTCCTCCTCATAAAATTTTGTCCTCAAAATTTGACATACCAAATAGTTTTGGATATTTGTTCTGCATCTCTTCCTCCCTTTCCTATGTGGCTTCTTCTGCCGAATGATTCCTCCATAAAACATTAACTAGTTGAATCTTCTTGGTCCTCAACTCCTTTTCTTTTCTATCAAGGATCTGCACTGGTTTCTCCTTATATGCTAAATCAGAAGTTATTTCTAGTGGGTCATAACTTAAAACATTTGAGGGATTTGGAATATACTTCTTGAGCATGGACACATAGAAGACATCATGCACACTGGATAATGAAGGTGGTAAGGCCAATCTATATGCTCTGTCACCAACTCTTTCAAGGATTTCAAATGGGCCAACATAACTTGGGCTTAGCTTTCCTCTTTTCCCAAATCTCATGACAACCTTCGTTGGAGCTACCTTTAGGAATACATGATCTCCAATAGTAAACTCTAAGTCTTTTCTTCTTCTATCTGCATAGCTTTTCTGTCTACTTTGTGTTGTCTTCATTCTATCAAATATCTTTTCTACCACCTTAGCATTTTTTTGTATTATCTCTGGACTAAGTAATTCCTTTTCTCCAACTTCATCCCAATAAACTAGAGATCTACATTTTCTTCCATACAATGCTTCATAAGGTGCCATTCCAATTGTCGCTTGGTAACTGTTGTTTTAAGTAAATTCCACTAGAGGAAGCTTTGTATCCTAAGTCCTATGTAAATCAAGCATACAAGGTCTTAACATATCTTCCAATGTCTGAATTACCCTCTCAAATTGTCCATCACTTTAAGGATGAAATGCTATACTAAATGCAAGCTTCGTTCCCATAGCACTATGTAAACTCTTCCAAAATGCAAATGTGGACTTTGGGTCTCTATCAGATACTATTGAAAGTAGCACTCCATGCAATATGATTATCTCCTTGATATACAATTGAGCATATTGGTCCAGGGTATAAGTGGATTTCACTAGAAGAAAATGGGCTGACTTGGTTAACCTATTCACGACCACCCATATGAAATTGAACCCCTTTTAAGTTCTAAGCAATCCAAGTACAAAGTCCATTGTGATGTATTCTCATTTCCACTCTGGAATCAATAAAGGCTTTAGTAACCCTGCTGGTCTTTCATGTTCAATCTTAATTCACTGACAGGTTAAACATTTAGCCACAAACTTTGCTACATCTTTCTTCATTCCAGGCCACCAATAATGCTGCCTTAGATCTCTGTGCATTTTTGTGCTACCTAGGTGCATTGAATAAGGAGTCGTATGAGCTTCATTCAAGATGTCTTCTTTAATGGCCTTAACAAATGGCACACATAACCTCCCCCTATATCTTATAATCCCATCTTTAGTAATTGAGAAGTTTGGCCCCTGTCCTGCATCAATTTTGTTTCTCAACCCAATCAAATACTTGTCCACTTTTTGGCCTTCTCTAATTTTATCTTGTAGTAGAAGTTGCAATACTTGAGCTAACAATTTACTCGTTATTCCTTTCGGGACTATTTCAAGCTCTAACCTTTGCAAATCCAATAATATTGGCTTTTGAACGACATGGAGGGATCACATTGATTTTCTACTCAAGGCATTAGTTTCTACTCGAGGCATCAACGACCAAGTTTGTTTGCATGGATGGTAATTGATTACACAATCATAGTCTTTCACAAGTTCCAACCATCTACGCTGCCTCATGTTCAACTGGTGAAGAAGTACATCAGACTCTTATGGTCAGTATAAATCTCACACTTCTCACCATGCAGGTAGTGTCTCCAGATTTTCAAAGTAAAAATACAGCAGCAAGTTCCAAATCATGAGTTGGGTAATTCTTTTCGTACTCTTTTAGTTGCCTTGAGGCATATGCGATTACCTTCCCATTTTGCATTAACACAAGGCCTAAGCCATTCTTAGAGGCATCACTATACACCATAAATCCACCAGTTCCTTTTGGAATGGTAAGCACCAGAGCTATGATTAACATATGCTTCAATTCTTGAAAACTCTTTTCACAAGCATCAGCCCACTGAAATTTCACATTCTTTCTAGTCAACGATGTTGACGGAAAGGCTATTTTAGAGAATCCCTCAACAAATCATCGATAATACCCCGCCAATCCTAAAAACCTCCTAACTTTTGATACATTTGTTGGTGTGGGCCAATTAGCAACAGCTTCCACTTTACCTGTATCAACAAAAATTCCATTCTTGGACCTTATATGTCCTAGAAATGCCACTTGTTCTAGCCAAAATTCACACTTTCTAAATTTGGCATGCAACTTGTTTCCCTTGAGAACTTGCAGCACAATTCTTAAGTGTTCTTCGTGTTCCTCCTTACTCTGAGAACAAATAAAAATATCATCAATGAACACAATCATAAATTTACCAAGAAACTGCTTAAACACCCTATTCATCAAGTCCATAAATGCAGCAGGAGCATTTGTTAAACCAAAACGCATTACTAAAAATTCATAAAGCCCATACCTTGTTCTAAAGGCATTCTTCTGCATGTCTTCTTCTTTGATCTTCAATTGATGATATCCACTCCGCAAATCAGTTTTTGAGAAAACTAAAGCACCTTGTAGTTGATCAAACAAATCATCTATCCTTGGAAGTGGATATTTATTCATAATGGTCACCTTGTTTGACTCTCTATAATCAATACATAACCGCAATGTGCTATCATTTTTCTTCACAAATAACACAAGCGCTTCCCAAAGAGAATAACTAGGGCGTATAAAACCCATATCAAGCAATACTTGCAATTGCACCTTCAACTCCTTTAATTCTGTTGGTGCCATTCTATATGGTGCTTAGAAATTGGTGCAGTTCCTGGCATAAGATCAATTACAAACTCAATATCTTGATTAGGTGGTAATCTCAAAAAGTCATCTGGGAACACTTTTAGGAACCCTTGAACCACATCTACATCTTATGGCTTTGACTTTTGTTCCATTGAAGTATCCATAACATGAGCCAAATAGCCAACACAACCCTTGCTAAGCACCTTCTAAGCCTTTATTGTAGTTATAATTTGTATAGATGATCTCCATGTGGTTCCTCTAAATACAAACTATTCTTCTCCAAGTGGTTGAAAGATCACAATCTTCTTGTTGTAGTCAATTGTGGCATGATATTTTGTCAACCAATCCATACCCAAAATGAGTTCAAAATTCACCATATCCAAAGCCACGAGATCTATATATAAGGTTCTATCAGTAATCTGAACTAAACAAGCCCTTAATATCTGATTTGATTCCATTTCTTCCCTGGATGGTAACGTTACACTATATCTTATTTTCAACAAATCCAGTGTAATGCCCAATTTCCTCACAAATGTACTTGATGCAAATGAATGTGTAGATCCTGAATCTATCAATGCATTTGCATCAACTTTAGAAATTAAAATATTACCCGAGACTACAAAAGCATCCACATTAGCTTGTTCCTTGGTCATCGCATACACCCTTCCTTGGACTTTCTTTTGCATTGTGGGACAATCCTGTGCCAAATGTCATGGCTTCTTGCACTTGAAACATAAGTTACTACCTTTATAACTGTAACGTCCCCTCACAGGCATCACAGATATAGTTACTTTTCCCCTTTCAATTATTATTTTAAGATAAACTATTCAAATAATGTAAATTAGTTATATATAACCCAGGATCCATGCATACATTTTTTTAAAAATACTATATGAAATAATTTTAAAACTACTTATGTATATTTAAATAGTTTAGTTTATCAATACTAATACAATGAAATCATAATTTTAAATAAATATTAAACAGTCTTTAAAATCTACCTTTTAGACATCGATAGGTCGAACTTGACTGGCAGTCCGAACTTTAATCATCGGTAGGCCGTCAGAGGCTCTACAAAAACAGGGTTTTAAAACACATAGATTTACGGGCTGATGCAAGGGGATCGACAAGCCAATCAAATTATCAGCATACCAACCAGAAATGGTCGAAAGGTCGATCTACTTAAAAAAATTTTTAAAGAAACTTAAAACAAATCCTAATACAACATAGTGCAGAAAATATTTACACACAAATACTAGGCATTATTTTAGAAATGAACTTCTTCACTTAGCATATTTCTGTTTTCCAATCCATCCTTCTTAGCACACATGCCCATCCTCGTCCCCCTCTTAATCCCAAAATTCCTTTATCGTTGTCTGCAACATGATGTAAAACAAGTAAGCAAAAGCTTAGTAAGTACACTTTCCTATTTCACAACATAAAACATTTCATGAAAATCATTTCATAACATCATAATCATAATCATCATCATCATAATAGTGCACTTGGTAGAAGTTCATATAGAACATATCTTTTCTTTAAAAACATCCATATTAAAACTTTATTCATTTTATCTTTGGGGCTCAAGTGTTGCACCATAACATCATCATCATAGGTGTGCTATCATGAGAGGAGAGGGGTAGCTAATCCCAAACTAAACATGATAAGTCCCCCAAACCAAACATGATAAGTCCAACTTTGGACAACATCATAAACATTAACATTAACATTCGGTGTGCAACACTTAATTAGGTGATACATACATATATACTTTTAAACTTTGTCATACCTCATCATCAAAACATGCATTAAACCTTCTTGTAACATCAAAAGCTTGCATGATAAAACATCATGTAAAACAGACTTAAAAATCATCATGAAACATAATCTCAAAACTTTCATAAACTTTCATTATGTTGTAGGTGAAAATGTACTTATTTGTCTTGCTTGCTTACTAAACCTTAATTTAGATGATGTTGCCGCAGGTCTCAATGTGCTCGCTTCTTTGAGTGTTCATGTCAATCATTCATATACACATGAATTAATTTCCAACATCATAATATCATTTAATAACACATTACATCATTCATACATTCTTCTCTTGAAATATTACTTCAAAATACATTTTACCAACTTCTAAAACATTTAAACAAAATTGCTAATAGAAAATCTGCCTAACCATTTGGGATTCAAAACTCAATAACTTTTATTTTACATACAATCAAAGGTAAAACTTTGCAGGGACAAAGTTAACATATATATATAATACCCTGATTTTTCGTTGGTCGTAAAAATTTCATTTGGTAATTGAAATAAATCACATACTCGATAGCATAAAATCTGCCAGTAATAACTGAACAGTGAGCAGTCATTGTCATAGATAATGTATTAAATTATTTAAGCCATAAAATAATTTATAAAAATTACTACTTATATTAGAAACATAAATTTATAACTTATTAAAAATTTGGCTTCAAATAAAATCGGAATAAATCATTACATACATTTGAACTCAGGGATAAAACTAGCTTTAGGTATGAAATACAGTGAGCATCCTTTAGTAAACATTTTCAAAAAAAAAATAAAATAAAATTACTTTGACTCCAAATTTTTATGACAATCTTTATACATATAAATACATTACCAGAAAACTATTCGTAAATAAACTCATTTAGCTATAAAATCAAATCATTAAAATAGTGAGTAAAAATTTACCACTTTAATAGCTACAAAAACCTAGTTTAAAGAAAGTTCAATAACTCATAGATTTACTATGAAACTTTCCATATCACAACCTAGCATATCCATGAATATTTCCACCAAATGTCATGGAATCAAAATTTGTTTGTCCCTTAAACATAAATTGCATTTTTTGTAGAACTTTACAGATAAACAGTTATTTAACCATGAATGGTAGAGGATGAAAATTTCATATCATAACATAAGAATCTCCAAATGATGTGAAACTTTGAGAATAATCATAAAACATATACATGAACATCATATTAAAATTTCGTAGAAAATGAAAATGTGTGGACAAAGTTATAGAAGTCAGATTCTAAGAAATAATATGAACACAAGTGTCACGCCCCATAGTACGGGAGGTGACGTGGCGGGTTATATAAGCTAATTAAATAGGAATTTAGTTAAAAATGTGAGTTTAAAGGTTCAATTAAATATAAAAATATGAGAGTTTCAAAACCTTTTTGTAAAGAATTCGTAATCATTAAACAGATAAAATCATCGAGGCAAACATTAAGTAAGAAATGAAACGATAAAAGTTGCGAATATGAGTCCCATTAACCCACAACTTATGCACACACATAGTACTGACAATATAATAATACAATCACAGTCCAAGTAGAGAGAAAATTAAGATATTACAAATAACCTACTAAGATTCTCCTACTACTCTTGAGTCTTGTCCGTTGAATCTTCCCTGAACCTAAGCAGAAATCCACCTAGAGGGGGGGAAAAGTTTGAAAATAAATAAAACGTGAGCGAAAGGCTTAGTAGGACTATATTTTAAGAAATATTAATTTAAAAGGCAATATCCTTATTCAAGAAACCATTTAAGAGAAGACTTGAATAAACAAATTTAAATAAAACCATTCTTACCCAAAACAGTTTATTGGTCAACCAAAAAGATCATCAATTTCTTTTCTTGGGCAAACCATATGAATAACACCACTGTAGTGGCCCAGCTGGGTTTTGGGACCTGCCCCCAAGGTCGATCGCTACACGACCCGATCTCTGATATGGCATCATACCCTTATATTCATTTCTATCATTATTCAAAACCTATTTACCAGGTGTTATGATATGAACCCACCTAACTCTACCCCAAAAGCTAGCTCGTGAGGGGAGGATTGTGAACCCATATATATAACACCCAAGACCACTCTCTCTAACCGATGTGGGACACATCATTCCCGACCCCTTTAGACTGCATGTCCTCCTGCCAACTCTATTGTTAACCCACATGAGCGGCAGGGAACTTTTGTACATGCGCCCACCGACTAGCAGAGGTTCAGCTTTGATACCAAATGATACCAATCCTGCCAAGAACTGACGCGACCCTAACCAAAATTGGTTTCCAAGATTAAAATTCCTAACCGGTTTTGAATGGAACTGCGACCTGATGCCTAACAAGAAGCATGAACCTTGGTATTTGAGGACGCCACAATCAGCTATGGATGGACTGATTAATAAGTCTATGAACGCTACGGAGTTTTCTGATAAGTTTGAATAGTTCGTTTAGGAACAGCTGAGAATTAAAACCTCAATTTGTGTATAAAAACTTATTCTCCATTGAATGAAATTCATTACAACATATAGTGGTTCCCCTATGCAAATTTTCAGCTCCTAATTGCCCATGGAATTTCAGGCAAACCAATTACCAAAACGTCTAATCTAAAGCAAATAAGGTAAGTTCCCTTAATGGCTTAAAAGCCTTACAATAATAGAAATAAAACAAACGCATGTTTCTAAAAGAAAAAGGAAACTAGACATTAAAAGGTAAATAGCTGATTCTTCTCGCCACTTGTCACCTTAAAACGGAAAAGTAACTGAAATGGAAATTACTCGGTCCCTTCTAGAACTTGAATCATGCATTTGTTGGTTTGGATGTCACATGCAATTCCCTCAATGGGCCTCCATACAATAGCTTGAGCCCAAGTTGCTTGAATCAGCCCAATAAGCGTTTCTTTGAACTTCTTCGCACGAGCTCTCGTAACCGGACCAATGGGAACTTGAATTGGATCTGAATATGTCTCATCCCACGTGCTCTTGCTTGTGCTAATGATGTCCTCATCAGGATTAGTCTTCAAACGTGTCTCGATGTGGTCCAAAAATGTAGTCTTGTGTGTTTATATATTCTCTTCTTTGCATTTTTTTTCCTTTTGTAGCATGCATGTTTGACGGTGGTGAAGGTAAAGAATACTTAAAATTCTTGAAATGCATCTTCGTTTTATTAAAGTGACTAGCATTCTTGAAATGTATTTCTGCATGTGTGTAAAAACTTTGTATTTGCATTGCATCTAATTGTTTTGTTAAAAAAAACAATTTAAAAAATTAAAAATTAAAATTAGAAAATCAGAAAATTTCAAAAATGTTAAAAAAATATAATATATGTAAATATTTTTGTTTTTCTGTGATTTGACTCCTATCCGACGACGATATTAAAGGTTATATATTTTCATGACTTGTGGTAAAATTTAAATATTGTTTAAGATTATATTAGTTTCTTTAGTCTGTCTTATATTTAGGTTGTGATTTTTATCAAAATTTGAGCACTTAATCTTAAACTATGATTTGTTATACTAATTTAGAGACTGTTTACATTAATATAATCTAGTTTATTTTATAAAATCTTATAAGTTGTTTAACTTATAACACTAAGTTATATATATAATTTAGTCTATCTTTGGATCGATTAAGCCTTTTTAAGTTTACCTATTTATATTCTATATCTCTAGTCACCCTGTTGAGCTTAATCTTTCCAATTTTCTTTGTCATCCACATATTTAACCTAGTCTTTTTAATAAAATCATAATCCTTTCTTTTACCTTTCACTCATAAAGCATCTGATCTTTCAAATGTAATTGGATTTATGCTAATGTTATAGAAGGTTGGGCAATGTTAAGAATATTCATTACATTTGTCAAGTTTATAATTTTAATTACTTTGTTTCTATTGTAATTCTTAGTTATATTGTATTTCTTAAAAAAGTAAAAAAAAAAGTACAAAAGTATAAAAAAAGAAAAGTTAAAAAAGTTAAAAAAGGGGAAAAGTTAAAAAAAAAGTTGAATAAAAATGGATGAAAATGAAATTTCATTTCAAGTTTGGGATTGTAACTCGGGAATTAGATTGTATATTTTTAAGGGTTTGCGAATTTTGTAAGTGTTTTATAGATGAATTAAGCCACAAATAGTCTTTCATCTTACCTTTTACCTAAGCCTTATATTACAGACCGAATAAAGTCCTAATGATCTTTAACGAAGTGTCATATTATATTAGTAGAGAGAGGGGTAAAAAACATGCTAGAAAAATAATATGTAGTAGAATTTTAAAATTTTTTATATCAGAGTATTTTTTAAAACACAAGTTTGACATGCTATGTGCATAAATTAACTAGATCTTACTAGCTTCCTTAATCAGTTTAGAGAAGTAACGTTCTAGAAAGACCTCACCAACTGGCCTTCTTTGCTATTCTCTATCCACGATCGGAGTGAGTGTGGGCTCACACGTACAGCTCTTCCACCAGATGACTCTCTTTCCAACCAATTGAGAGAATCCAAAGCTAGTTTTCATGATTTATGAACAAGAGCTCTCAGGGAGTTTCAAAATCTCACTATTAGAGTTTTAGTCTTAATCTTTCAATTTATCTAAATAATAATGAGACTCACTCCCATGTTATAGAGGTTGGGTCCAGGAATTAGTCCTTATTAGATAATGCCTCAAAATTCAAATTAGAATCAAATTCGGATCAATATCTGATGAAATCCACATGAAAACGCATGATCTTTTTAACGCGCGATCGGCACACCGATCTGTCTGACTGGCATGCTGAACTTGCCCCATCGGTAGGCCAGACCTGAGGATCGGCATGCCAAACTGTCGGTAAAAATCTCAACGAATCTTTTATTTTTCACCCGAGATTCTATAGGATAAAGTCTCAGTTTTAATTCAAATAACCCAATAGAGAAGTTAACTAATTATAACAACTTTATATAGATAATCTCTGTGAAAATAAATGAATTATTGATAATTCAACACGTTTATCTTGAATTAATTTCAAATTAATCTAACCGATAAACAGACATGAATTATCTGATCTCGATAATTCAACAAGTTTATCTTGACACAATTTTGTCACAAAATTAATTCAACCAATGAACAGACATGAATTATTTGATTCTTTCGAATTTTAGCCAATCTGATAAATCTGACATAAGTCACCAATTATTGAAAAAACACGTCGTATTGTTACAGGATTTTGTGAGCTAGCAAAGAGGACCAAATGGACCCATGTAGTTCATACTCTCGATAATTATGAAACCCAATATGCCAGATATACATTTCATAATTTTCAACTCCAGCGCTACTCTACTAAAAGCTTGGAACTGCACTCTCGAACTATATAGAATTACAAAGCCGGAATAGCTAAGTCTCCATGACGTATCATAGTGTGTCGTATCCCTATAGGATTATCCATAATCGGCTTAAGGACAAGTTCTGTCTTACCTTTTCGATTATTTTTATCTTACGTTCCATTATCTCACCATTGAAAAACTTACCATCCAAAGATGGTATGCCATTTAGTTACACTTATGTATCCAAATGGATGAGCGCTCTAGTTTTCCAATTATAGGATAATGCATATAAGAGGATATCACTACTCCTAAAAAGGAGCTATGGATTCCATATTTATGAATAACAGGTATACGCTATCAAGAGTCATGCCTCCAACGTGCAGGCATGCATACCACTATTAAAATGTGGGTGTCACCCTTTAGTACATCAAAAGACACAAGTCAAGATAACAGACCCACTATTCAATTTAGGATTAAGGTATAATACAAATGATTGTCTAAAGTGAATCGATTTACCGAGACAGAATTATTAATCTAAATCAATTCACTTTATGTCCCGATCTAACATATCGTCACCTGTGACAATGTGCCAATGTTTCTATTCATGGAGTCCACCTCCGATGGCCAAGACAGACCATCTCTCAATAGGGATATAGACAACATAGCAATCTTTGCATGAATAAAGCGTCCAACTTTATTCCCTCAATTGCAGATCTTATGATTTAGACCGTAACCTTAAGAATCGTGTCTTCCACATAATCTGCCCATCATATGCCTAATTCTTAAAGGTTTAGACCACAGTCTTAGACTATTGTTTGCTTAACATATATTCAATAAATATGAATATAAAGAGAAAAATATTTGGTATATGAATAATAAATAAATTCTTTATTGATAAAAATGTCTCCAAAAACATATTACATTTTTAGTCCTTAGGGCATACATGTCTAACAATCTCCTACTTGCACTAAGTGAGTAAATATGACAAATCTCCCATCCCCATAGCTTCCACATGCCTCTCGAAGACTTTCCCAGTAAGTGTCTTCGTAAACGAATCAGTTAAATTGTCCTCTTTTGCGATTTTGCACACCGTGACATGCCCGCCCTCAACGAAATCCTTTATCACATGATACTTTCGATCAATATGCTTACTCTTCTTGTGAAATCTTGGTTCCTTAGCATTAGCTACCACCACACTGTTATGACAGTACAGTGATACCGCGTTATACATGCCAGGAACTACCTCAAGATCCTCAAGGAACTTGCGGAACCACACTGCTTCTTTCGAAGCATCACTAGCTGCCACATACTTTAATCGATGCTTGGTCAACCATAATTTAATCGATGATAATACCCCAACGTCATTGCCAACTAGCAGAATGTCATCTACATAGAGCAGTAGAAAAACTACCTTCCCATCCTTAATGTGTTTGTAAACACATGGCTCATCCGTATTTTGTGAGAATCCATAAGTCTTGATCACCTGATCAAATCTTATGTTCCAAGAACGGGAAGCCTGTTTAAGTCCATAAATTGACTTTCGTAACTTACAAACCTTATCCTCTTAACCCTTGACCTTGAACCTGTATGGTTTTTGCATATAAATGGACTCATCAAGATAGCCATTAAGAAAAGCCGTCTCGACTTAAGCATGGCTACAGGCAAAAAGGTTTCCTCGTAATCGATTCCTTCCTTTTGCATGTAACCCTTAGCTACTAGTCTAGCCTTAAAAGTTTCGACCTTTCCATCCATTCATCTTTTCCTCTTGTAGATCCACTTACACCCTATAGGTTTTACCCCTTCGGGAAGATCCACAAGCTCCTAGACCTGATTAGTCTCGATAGACTTCATCTTTGTGTTCATAGCTTCTGTCTAGAGTTTTGAATCAACATCCTCTATAGCCTCTGCGTAAGTATAAGGATCCCTATCATGTTCATCCGGTTCAACCAAGAAGGCCTTCCCGTTGAACATATACCTCTCGGGTTGACGCCCGATCCTCCTACTACGCCGAACCCTTTAGGTTGTTGTTCAGGTTCATTTGGTTTTTCTACGTTGATCGGAATGGTTTCATTTGGAACCTCTGGAGTGATTGGATCACTCCTTAACCCCTCAAGCACCACTTTGCTTCGAGGCTTAAAGTCGTCCATGTAACTCTTCTCAAGGAAAGTTGCATTAGTTGAAACCACGACTTTATTTTCCTTTGGGTTATAGAAATGACCTCCTTTAGTCCTTTTTGGATATCCTACAAATATGCAAACTTCCAAACATGCTTCTAACTTATTGCATCCTTAAACAGGACATGACCCAGACATCCCCATATGCGAATATGGTTTAAGGATGTCTTCTTGCCCATCCACAACTCGTGAGGAGTTTTAGGGACCGATTTTTAAGGCACGTTGTTCAAAAAATAACATGCGGTTTGTAGTGCATATCCCAAAAAGATAACGGGAATGATGAATAACTCATTCATCATGGACCTGACTATGTCCAATAAAGTTCTATTTCTTCTCTCTTCTATGTCATTCTGCTATGGAGTGCCCAGCATAGTCAAATGGGATAAAATCGCATTCTCTAATAAGTGTCCTAGAAACTCATTAGAAAGGTATTCTCCACCTCGATCGAATCAAAGTGTCTTTATGGGTCTACCTAATTGTTTTTCCTCTTCAGTTTGAAACTCCCTAAACTTGTCAAAAGTTCACTTTTGTAATGCATCAGGTACACAAACCCATACCTTAAGTAATCATCAATAAAAGTGACGAAGTATTCATACCCTCCTCGTGCCCAGATGTTCATCAGTCTACAAACATCACCATGCACAAGTTCTAGAACCCCTTTGGCCCAATTGCCTTTAGAGCCGAATGGTCTTTTGGTCATTTTACCCTCTAATAAGATTCACATTGAGGTATAGATTCCACCTTTAAGTGACTTAAAGGTCCATCCCTTACCAGCCTTTGAATCCTATTCAGGTTAATATGACCAAGGCGCAAATGCTAAAGATAAGTCTTATTAGAGTGAGAAGTTTTAAGTCTTTTAGAGTTATTATCATTCATCTCAGCATTAAATAGTAAGTCTATCTTAGGTTTGATAAAATATAGATTATTTTGCATCCATCTAGAAAGATTTGTTTTTACGAATCACCACTTTATTATTAAAAGAAACCAAATAGGAGTCTTTGAATAACAAACTGCAGAAATTAAATTCTTTTTAAATTTAGGAACATATTAGGAACATAAAAACAATCTTACAAAATTAAATTCCTATAATTGTCAAAATAAAGATGGATGTCTCCCATTGCTTCTGCCAAGACCATGGATCCATTGCCCATTCGAAGCGTGAAGTCTTCATGAAGCAGATTTCTCGTTTCTTTGAACCCCTATAGAGAAACACAAACATGATTAGTTGCACCAGAATCTATGACCCAAATGTCACTGGATTCCTCAATTAAACAAGTTTCTAGATACGGAAGATCACACCTACCTCCTTTAGAAGGGAAGTCCTTGCAATGCTTCTTGATGTGCCCAACCTTCCCACAAGAGAAGCACTTTAGCTTCTTTGGGTTCTTCTTTTTGTTGTTAGCAGGAATAGAAGACTTCCTATTTTTGGCCTGTTGTTTCTTTCCATTCCCAGAATTGAGATTGGATCCAGAAGCAACTACTAAGTTGGTCTCGCCACCCTTAGGAGACTCCCTGATCAACAGTTCAAACTCCTGTAATTGTTTCATTAATTTTGTTAAGGTCATATCCCACCTATTGGTCAAATTAAAAGTAGCTCTAAATGGAATAAATTCCTTTAACAGAGTCTCAAAGACCATAGTCATTTGAGTTTCAGCATCAATGTCGGCTCCATTGGTTTGTGCCTTAGCGAGGTAACCCATGACTAACATCATGTGCTCTTTTATAGATGTCCCCAGCCTCTACTTACAGTTAAAATGTTTCCGAAGCACCCCTTGTCGCTTAATTAAGGCTTGGCCTCCAAACATGTATTCTAGATTATCCAAGATCTGCTTAACAGTCTCATAATCTTCATATTGAGCCTACAGCATATTATTCATACTAACCATAACATAGCAGCGGGCCTGATCATTTGCATCTTTCCAAAGATCATATGCTTGAAATTGATCGTTGGTGGAATTTCCCATAGGCTCGGGAGGACAAGGGGTTATCAGCATAAATTTCTGTTTCTCAAAGGAGAGGACGATATCGAGGTTCCGTTTCTAATCACTATAATTCTCTTCGGTTAATTGGTTTTTGGCAAGTATCAAAGATAAAGCATTTTTAAACATTTTTAATCTACAATAAAGAATCATATACCAAACATAAGCAAAACATACAATAATAATTTATTAAGATAACACAATCATGTAAAAACATACAAATGTGTTTATGTGTCAAAACCTTGAAAATATCACAACCTTACAATGATAATTCCCAACTCAGAATTCAACAAGCTCCTAGGAAATTCATGCCAAATTTGATTAGGAATACAGATCCCCTCTTGATTAATATATGCCATCCAGGACCCGTATGATCCAGCATATATTAATAATCGTTTCTTTGGCCATTAATTTTATTAACAAAGCTCCTAGGGAAGGTTAATAATAAAATTAACATAAGTGTATAACCATCGTTTCAATATTTTATCCATGATTTATAATCACCACCTAGGGGTGTGCAACCATAAATCATGCTAAAATACCTTATCTTTTGGAGATCTAATCTGGTACATGATAGAAATCCCTTCTTAAGAGTTGGGACCACTATGTTCTTCATATGGACCAACAATGGAGGCCTTAGGTCCTCTCATCGAAAACCTTCTCCCACTCAATCTTTTGAAATCAAGGTTTTATTTTAAAAAGACATGCATGAACAATTTTAACATGAGCGGCACTCCCTATTCCATATGACATGCTATCAATATACATGGCAAATCATATTATAATGCAGACAAGCAAAGCAATCAAGCAAAGCTACAAGCAAAATAATAATAAATAACCGTAATATTATGGTTCCACCCTACAAAATGGAAAATAAAAATTACAAGAGAATAATAGAAACATTTTATCAATTTTTCATCCTTAAATCCTCAAGTTGTATCCTTCTTCATGTAATGCCCATCTTCAAGACTTCAATCCTGCATAGATCGAATACTCCATGTTTCCAGTCATATCCAAATTTAATGTTTCTCATAATTGTCCCAAAAATAAAATTAAAACTGCACATTTTCTAGAAAAATTTTTAGCTTTTTGCCGACAAGCCGATCAAAGTGATCGATCTCCCGGTCATGACCCACTGGCCTGTCGATCTTCACAAATCGGCCTACCGATCATGACAGATCGACCTGCCAAACTAGAAGTTTGGCTTGCCGCTGGAGCCACCTGATTTCTGCCCTCTGATGGCCTACAGAACCTGAAGTTCGGCTTGCCAAACTGGAGGGTTTGGCATGCCGACCTAGCAGAGATCACCCTTTTCAAAAAATACAGTTTCTAATGTAATTTATCAATTTTATTCTCAATAATTCAAAAGCATAAAATCAAAGACTTAGGAAATACCTGGGGACGCCATCATCCATCTTCTAGATCCGCTTTTTAGTCCATCTTCTTCGAATGATTATTTAATTACAAAATTCTTACAAATTTAAAATTAAATAATAATTCCTAGACGGAGATGATAGTCCACCATCTAATTACATAAAAAAACCTAGATATATATTCTAACCTCTAAGGAACCATAACCGGTATAAATTAATAAATAAATAAATAAATTAATTTAATTAACCATAATTAATTAATAAACATTCACCATATAATTCATGACAACATATAAAAATATATAGAAACCTAGAGTGCCAACTCTCTATAAAATTAAATTCAAGCATAGGAGAGATCAAGATTACATAATTTATACATATAGTATGATCACAAACTTGTAAATTTACGTAAAAACATGGCTCTGACACCAATTGTTGAAAAAATAATATGCAGCAGAATTTAAAATTTTTTATATAAGAATATTTTCTAAAACATAAGTTTGACACGCGATGTGCATAAATTAACCATATCTTACTAATCTTGTAAATACCGAAAAGCTTCCTCAATTAGTGTAGGAAGTAACGTTCCAGAAAGACTTCAACCAACTGGCCTTCTTTGCTATTCTCTATCTATGATCGGAGTGAGTGTGGGCTCACATGTATAGCTCTTTCACCAGGTGACTCTCCTTCCAATCAATTAAGAAAACCTAAAGCTAGTATTTGTGATTTGTGAACAAGACCTCTCGGGGAGTTTTAGAATCTCACTATCAGAGTTTCACTCTTAATCTCTCAATTAATCTAAATAATAATGAGACTCACTCCCTTTTTATAGAGGTTGGGTCCAGGAGTCAGTCCTTATTAGATAATGCCTCAAAATTCGAATCAGAATTAAATTTGGATCAATATCTGATAAAATCTGCATGAAAATATGTGATCTTTTTAACACGCAATCGGTATGCCGATCTGTCTAATCGGCATGCCAAACTTGCCCCATCAGTAGGTCGAACCTGAGGATCGGTATGCCAAACTGTCGATAAAAATCTCAACGAATCTTTTATTTTCCACCCGAGATTCTATAGGATAAAGTCTTAGTTTTAATTCAAATAACCTAATAGAGAAATTATCTACTTAAAACAACTTTATTTAGATAATCTCTATGAAAATAAATGAATTCCTGATAATTCAACAATTTTATCTTGAATTAATTTAAAATTAATCCAACCGATAAACAGACTTAAATTATCTGATCCCGATAATTCAACAAGTTCATCTTGACTCAATTTTGTCACAAAATTAATTCAACCAATAAACAGACATGAATTATTTGATTCTTTTGAATTTTAACCAATCTGATAAATCTGACATAAGTTACCACTTATTGAAAAAATACGTTATATCGTTATAGGATTTTGTGAGCTAGCAAAGGAGACTAAATGGACCTATATAGTTCAAGCTCTCGATAATTATAAAACCCAATATGCCAGATATACATTTCATAATTATCAACTCCAACGCTACTCTACTAAAAGCTTGGAGCTGCACTCTCGAACTAAATAGAATTACGAAGCCTGTATAGCTAAGTCTCCATGACATATCATAGTGTATCATATTCCCATAGGATTATCCATAATTGGCTTAAGGACAAGTTCTGTCTTACCTTCCCTATTATTTTTATCTTACGTTCTATTATCTCACCATTGGAAAACTTACCATCCAAAGACGGTATACCATTCGGTTACACCTATGTATCCAAATAGATGAACACTCTAGTTTTTCAATTACAGGATAACGCATATAAGAGGATATCACTACTCCTAAAGAGGAGCTATGGATTCCATATCTATAAATAACAGGTCTACGCTATCAAGAGTCATGCCTCCAACGTACAAACATGCATACCACTATTAAAATGTGGGTGTCACCCTTTGGTATATCAAAAGACTCAAGTCAAGATAGCTGACCCATTATTCATTTGAAGATTAAGATACAATACAAATGATTATCTAAAGTAAATCGACTTGCCGAGACAGAATTATTAATCCAAATCAATTCACTTTATGTCCCGATCTAACATATCATCACCTATGACAATGTGCCAATATTTCTACTCACGGAGTCCACCTCCGATGGTCAAGACAGACCATCTCCCAATACGAATATAGACAACATAACAATCTTTGCGTAAATAAAGCGCCTAACTTTATTCCTTCAATTGCGGATCTTATGATTTAGACCGTCACCTTAAGAATCGTGTCTTTCGCATAATCTGTCTATCATATGCCTAATTCTTAAAGGTTTGGACGGACAGTCTTATACTATTGTTTGCTTAACATACATTCAACAAATATGAATGTAAAGAAGACAAGATTTGGTTTATGAATAATAAATAAATTCTTTATTAATAAAAATGTCTCAAAAAACATATTACATTTTTACTCTTTAGGGCATACTTGTCTAACAAAACAAACTTATAAGATTTCATTAAAATAAATGAGTTATATTAATGCAAATTTATCTAATTAGTATACACTTATTAGCAATAGAAAATCACATACACATAAGAAAACCCATCTTAAATATAAGCATACTCTAGAAATGAACCATAAACTTAATTAATATTTGCATTTTTACTTTGAGGCATGGATTTGAGATAACCTCGAAGGAAAATTATGAGGAATTACTAGCTTTTGAAAACCAAAGCTTTAGTCTGTTTTTAAGTTTTTATCACTTTAATTGCTTGGGACTAGCAATAAGCTGTTTGGGGGATATGACAAGACTTAGAAAACGCATATTTTTTAAAGCTAAAATTAATTATTTTGCATTAATATTTCTTGTTAAACTCCTTAATTAATGGAAACTATGTAATAAACAATATTTTAGCGTCTTAGTGTAAAAATATGTTTAAATATAAGTTTTTAATAAGTTTTTACGTTTACTAATATTTTCGATAATTTTTAAAATCATTTTCATATGTCAAATATTAATTTAGTTTGAAATTAATTAAAACCATAAAAATAATAAGTGGTAATTTTATTTTAAGTCTTAATATGTTTTATAATGTGTTTTAAGTTTGTAAATATGTTTAATAATATTTTTAGTAATTTCTAAAAATATTTTCAAGTCTTAAAAATCATTGTATCAAACCAGAAGAGACTGAAATTTTAAAAGTTTGTAATTAGTTTTTGTGTGTTTTAATGTAAAATAAATATTTTTAATATTATTGTAAATATTATGTTCGTAAAATAATTAATTTTGTTTTAATTTTTTATTTCTAACTTTGAATCTAGCAGAAAAATGAAGCAAAATGGCACTAAAACGGCAAAATCAGATAACAAATGCATTAAAAAAACAAAGAAGATTTGAATTCTATAAGTGGAAGCCACATGGCGAACTCTGATTGACGCGCACAGTACATGTGCCAATAAAGCACGTTGGCTGCCAGAGCCAAGCCCTTTTGTCAGTGGGAATCTCATACCACATCTACTTTAGTGAAGTCATTATCATATGTCTCAGTTAGCGTTTAATCTTTCGTTCGTTGACCTAATCCAACGGTCTGTGTTCGTGGCTCCCTGGGCCCCACCTGGCCCTATTTCTTTTCGCCTCACTTGGTCGTTAGATCCTCCAATCAACACATGAGATCAAGGCACACTCGTGCCTCCTACCGTCACACCAAATAACGACTGAAATTCTAGATACTGAGAAAGGCCAGCAGAGAAGAAAAAAAGAGAAAAAAATGCTTTAAAAATCTTGCAATTTGTCAAATTGCAACCGAAATTTCAATAAAGAATACAGTAAAGAAATATAAAAAAAATAATCAATAGTAACTTTTAAGAGCTCTATAAATACCATGGGGTCTCTCCCTCGGTTTAGCAACCCTATCCGTAGTATAAACTTACTATTTAAAAAAATAGTTTTAGTTTTTTCATATTTAGTTTTTTTTTTAGTTTTAGTTTTTGTAAAATATTTCCAAGTTTATCTTTAAAAATTATGCTCAATAATATTTCTAGTATTTTATTTTAAATACGTCTTTTTAATTTTTTTTTAAGCTGAGGTGAGATGAGGAAACTCTGGCAAAATCATTCAAAACATTTTTTTTTAGTTTTCTAAGCAGTTATAATATTAAAATATTTTCTAGAAGACTTAGGATTTAATATTTTCTTAGCTAGAACTTTGTTAAAATTATGGTTTTGATTTTCTAATGACATAGACTAGCACGGATAATACTTGAGAGGATCTTCATTAGCCGTAGACAAAGAATAGCTCGATAAATATTTAACTTATTATTTTGGTTGTTATTTTAGTTAAGTAATAATGCTAAAATTTTGCTCGTTTATTAAGTTAAGTTTTTACTACATTATAGACATAAAATGGCATAATAAATACTTGGTAATACTTGATTTATTGTCAACATAGGATGGCATAATGTATTCTTAAACCAATTAATAAATAATTAAAAAAACTAAAACTTGTTTAAGTTGAATGCCAGGACAGAAAGTTTGAACCTTAGCTCTATTATAATTACTGTTTTACTCCTTTTAATTTGTTGTTATTATTGTTGTTATTTTGTTAAAGTTATTTTAAATTAATTGCACTTATCATTAAAGTTCTATTTTAATTTAGTCATTAGCTGTAGACAAAGAATAGCTCGCTAAATATTTAACTTATTATTTTGGTTATTATTTTAGTTAAGTAATAATGCTAAAATTATGCTCGTTTATTAAGTTGAGTTTTTACTACATTATAGACATAAAATGGCATAATAAATACTTGGTAATACTTGATTTATTGTCAATATAGGATGGCATAATGTATTCTTAAACCAATTAATAAATAATTAGAAAAACTAAAACTTGTTTAAGTTGAATGCCAGGACAGAAATTTTGAACCTTAGCTCTATTATAATTACTGTTTTACTCCTTTTAATTTGTTGTTATTATTGTTGTTATTTTGTTAAAGTTATTTTAAATTAATTGCACTTATCATTAAAGTTCTATTTTAATTTAGGCTACATTTCTTGTTATTGAAGTTCCATAATAATGAAATTCTAAAAATGAAAAGTGTTGTAAAAATATGTAAAATATTGTGAATATATTTTTAAGTAATAAATATTAATCCTCATATTTTTTTTAGCTTCTAAATAAATAAAAAGTTAATATAATAAATATACTGGAACTAAACAAAGTTCTTCCCTATGGGTTCAACCTCGGATTCAACGAATATTTATTACTTGAGACAACCTTATACTTGATGTTATATTAGATTGTACATTTTAAGATCGAGTCCCTAAGCTTCAGTCACAGCCAATCTCATTTGTTAAAGCTTCAGCTACAGTCAATCTCCTTATGGCACAAGCCTAGATAGCCACCACTGTGATCTCCATTGTCTCTGAGACAATCTCCATTAGGTTGCCATGTTAAGTACTAACTAGATCGCACCGACGCTACTACCTCCTTTTTGTTTGATGATGTTGATCTCAGCCATGTCAACCTCCTTTTTCTTTGACAATGCCTCGTCGACGACACAGACCTCTGGTTTTATGCTTTTGTAAGATTTTTTTATATTGATTTTAAGGATTCCGGTTTGGAGGTGCTTTTGTGCTTTTGTAAGAATTTTTTTATTGATTTTAAAGAGCTTGGAGGAGATTAATTTTTCATTTGGCATTTGGTCTTGACCACAGATTTCTAGTTTTATTTTCTATTGTTGCTGTGTGTGCATGTGATTTTTTTTCCCATTCTCCTTATTTTTAATGGCATTTATTGGCCACCAGAAATGTTGTTGGTGTTGGTGATATCCTGGCTGCCGGTAAGGTCACCAGTAAATTTTGTATTTTTATAGAAATATAGTATTTTTGGTACTTTTATTTCCATGTTAATATAGTATTTTTAGACTGCAGGCGACGTCACCAATGCAATGAAGTTCAGAGAAATCACCAATAAATTTTTATATTTACATGGTAAATACAGTATTTCTTGGTAAATATTGTATTTTTCGATCATCGACGTTCTAATGTAGTCATCGATGATTTTTTATATTTACATAATAAATACATTTTTTGATCGCCCATGAATTTTTGTATTTACGTAATAAATACAATATTTCTCGATAAATAATGTATTTCTCGACCGCTAATGATCCGGTGAGATCGCAGGTGAATTTTTGTATTCATGGTAAATATAGTATTTTGCGGTAAATATTGTATTTTTCAGTTGCCAGCGGTTTGATGAAATTGCTAGTGAACTATTGTATTTACACAGTAAATACGGTATTTTGCGATAAACATTGTATTTTTGGGTCACCGGCATACTTTGTATTTACACTATAAATACGATATTTTCAGTAAATATTGTATTTTCTGGCCATCAGAGGTCTAGAGAGGTAGCTGGTAAGTTTTGTATTTACACGGTAAATACGGTGTTTCCTTGTAAATATTATATTTCTTAGCCGTTGATTGTCCCACGATGTCACTGGTGAGTTTTCGTATTTACATTGTATTTTTGGCCGCCGGCGGTCCTGTGAGGTCGATGGTGAATTTTTGTATTTACACATTAAATATAGTATTTCTCGGTAAATATTATATTCCCCTGCCGCGGGTGGTCTAACGATGTCATTGGTGAATTTTTTCTATTTACATAGTGAATATGGTATTTCCCAATAAATATTGTATTTCCTGGCTCTGACAGTCCAATGTGGTCACCAGTGAGTTTTTATATATATACGGTAAATACGGTATTTCTCAATAAATATTGTATTTTCTGACTATCGACGGTTCGAAAATGTCGCTAGTGAATTTTTGTAATTACATAATAAATGTAGTATTTTTTGATAAATATTGTATTTTTTGGCCACCGATGGTCCTACGAGATCGCCAATGAATTTTTATATTTACACAGTAAGTATGGTATTTGTCGGTACATATTGTATTTATGATCGTTGACAATCCTACGAGGTCTCTGGTGATTTCTTGTATTTACATGATAAATAGGCTATTTCTCGATAAATATTGTATTTCCAAGCCATCAGAGGTCCGACGAGGTCGTTGGTGAATTTTTGTATTTACACAGTAAATACGATTTTTCGATCACCGACAGTCTGCCAAGGTCATCAGTGAATTTTTGTATTTGCATAGTAAATACAATATTTTCTCGTAAATATTATATTTTTTGACAGCCAACGATGCCAGCGAGGGAGGATAGTGAGAAATATAGAAGATAAAGAAGTAGAGGTATTTTTGGGGTTTTTTTTTAATTTCTCATGATATGCTATCTACTATAGATTTTTAAACTATATGATATTATTTACTAAGTTTTAGTTTAAATTTGTTATTTTCCTCTTTTTCCTAATATTTTATTGTTTTAAAAAACATAAAAAGCCTTAAAACAAAACATCAGTTTTTTATTTAAAAAAAAGAGAGAGAAAAATTTCTTGAGTCTTATGTTCTTAAATGTTAAAATATTTTTCAAAAGTTTTCCTTAAGAAAAATATTATTTTTAAAAAATAAATTTGGTTTAAGTAAAGTTATCTTTGTCATGTCTTTTGTGTGTGTGTTTTTTTTTTTTTTTTTGGTCTTCAAAATCTATGACGAGTGAAATAACAAGTCTTTTAATTTTAAAGGATTTTTTGTAGTTTTTAAAAATAAAGATAAAAATTAAAAAATTACTAAACTTTAAGGTATAGTTAAGTAATTGATTATACAAATGATTTTTAATGTTATATTGTTTTTCTTACTTCTATTTGGGCTTTACAGTGATTTTGGCAAGCAAGTTGGAACTTATTAGTTCCAACTGTCAACAATGTAAAGCTTTTACATGCTTCAGTGTTGAGTAAAAATATGATACAATTTGAAGGTCTCACATGCTATAGTATTTAAGTTTTAACTTTATATTCCAACTTTCTTTCTAAACACATATTTCAGCACAATACAACCACAAAGGAACAATTCAATATAGCATTTAAAAAAAAATTCTTGAAGTAAATCATGTTTTGAAATTTTTTAAGTGAACAACGGATTTTAACATAAATAATTTGTTTACCCCAAGTAAATAATTCATGAATTAAGTAGATAAATTTATTTATTAAGGATAAATATATTATTTATTAGTAACTTCAAATTAAATTAAAACTACTATTTACTTTACAAAATTTTAAGAAAATGTGAAAATTATTTGTACCTTGAGTCATTACAAAATTTCACTATGAGAAAAATTAGAACTTATAAGAGAATCACATACTTCTCATCTGTTAGGGCGCTTTGCCTTTTTTTTTTCCTCGTAAATATAGAGGTTGGGTAGTCACAAACTTATGAGTGAAAAGCACCCTTACTAAAACTTTGTGCCCTTATATTTTAGAGGAATGTTAAGATCACCCTCTTTGACACCCTTTTTATCACTATTTATCCTCCTTTTTTTTTCTGATACATTTATCTTCTCCTTTGTTATCACACTTTTCAATAACAATAAAGCATAACTACAAGCCATGACTTTACCCTTTATTACAACTTTGCCCCTATATTTTTCTATCAGTAAAAAGATCTTTGTTTTTAAAATTTATTACAAGATTACTTTTAAATTAATAGAAAAGAAGTTTTTTCCAAAAAGAAAGAAAAGAAAATATGTATGTCATATAATGTTGTAATATAACAATTATTTCTAATGCATATAGGAATTTTTTTGGGTAAATATATATAACGTTCAGAGCACCTACAATATATGTATATGCATACTGATCAATAACTAAGCAAATTGTATTTTCTTGCATGTAAATATATATATTAATCGAAAAAGCTGTTTGATTACAACAAGTCATTTATAAGTTGAAAAACGAATCGAAGAAAAAAGCTAACACGCTTGTAATTGTCTAACAAAATAACGTAATAATATAATAATGTTAAAAGAAAGTGAGGAATTCATTATTTTTTTAAGGAGTAACAAGGTAAATATGTTGTTGTCATAAAAGGCAAAATCATGATTTATAGACATGTTCTATTTTTATTGAAAAGTGTGATGTTATGTGACAAGAGAAGAAGATAGAGAGTGACAAATAGAGTGTTAAAGAGAAAGACTGGATTTCTCTATGTTTTATCTATACAATTAGAGAAATGTTATAGTTATTTTTTTATCACTCTCTTATTTCTCTTTCTGCCATATGGCAGCTCACATACTTATAAAACTAAAACAAAATAATAGACCAATATTTTACCTCTTAATTACAACTATATCACTTTAATTGTATGTAATGATAAAATAGAATGTCTCTTATAATATATATATATATATATGTATGTATATTTATACTTTTTTGTCCTTTTTAAATTCCGATGCGGGTTGGAGCCTTGTTAGAAAATATATATCGTTAGGGATTTTTTTTTTGGCTAAATCCTTAATATATATATATAGAGAGAGATGTAAAAAATTATATATACACACACATTATGCTTTATATATCGTGAACAATTTTAAGAAGAGAAAATACACAAAGTGCAGTTTTTACTTACACTAATAAAGTAAATCGCAGATCTTTTGGTTGTTAGTAAATTATAGAAATTTTGTATTTCCCTTCCTAAAAATAATAAGTGTTTACCTTTTTACTCCCTCCTTTTTTTTTTCTTTTTTTCCAAATGTCCCTCTTTTATATCCTCTCTCTCCTTTCTCTCACTACCATCATCTCTTTCCCTCTCTTGTGCTGCAATGGCTCACCACGTCGGCCCTAGTGTACCCCACCACCGTGTACACCATCACTGCTTTCACTTGTCACAAAACCAGATCTAGAGATCACGACAACTGGCATTTGCAAAGCTGATCAAGACTATTGCCTTGCCATAGAAGCTCGAGCAAAGATCAAATCTGCCATGGCAATTAAGATGATTGTTGTGCGAACTTTTGACCTTGATGGGGAATTTCTATGCAAAGACCTGACCTTCTTCGCTGAGGAAACTAAGAAACAACATCGTCGAAGCTCGAGGCATAAATCTAAGATAGTTTTTCCATTAGATTCACACTAAGAAGCTATTCCACCAAAAAAGAATTTCACGCCAAAGACTTGAATGGAGCTATGGACGGTGATGTTCATCGCGACAAACGAGGTCGAGTTTCTCGAGGTTTTGTAGATCGAACTTTAGTGGGTGTACCTATGGCGGTGGGGATGACGCGCAGTGGTTGCCAGCTGGTCTGTAGCGGATGTTTTTTATGTACACCTTTTTTAGTCAATATTTGTAGATTTTCCTTTTTTTATGCATAATTTGGTCTCTTTTGAATTTAATTATTTTTTAGTAAAAATGAAACATTTTACAGTGAAATGTGATTTTTTTGGCCACCACTGACTTCACCGATGTTGGTGAAGTCCATCAAAGTCATTGGTAAAATATTATATTTACATAAACATATTATATTTTCATCTAAATATGGTATTTCTCGGCCACTAGTGACGTTGCTGATGTCGGTAGTGTCTGAGACCTCGCTGGTACATTTTTGTATTTATAGAGTAAATACAATATTATCAGAATAATATTGTATTTCCTAATCGATGGTGATTTTTTTTCATTTAGACAATAAATACAATATTACTAGAGTAACTATATTTCCAAGCTACTAGCAGTCTATCAAAGTCGCTGGTGAATTTTTGTATTTACATGGTAATACAATATTACTGAAGTAATACTCTATTTCTTAGTCGTTGGCGGTCCAACAAAGTCGCCTTGAATTTTTGTCTTTACACGGTTGTATTGTATTATAAGGTAAATATTGTACTTCCTGTTAGCTGGTGGTTTGGCAAAATCGTTTGTGAATTTTTATATTTACATGGTAATACACTATTATCAGAGTAATATTGTATTTTTCAGCCACTAGCGATGTCAACGAGAGAGAAGGGTGGAAGATATAGAGAGGAAAAAGTTGTAGATATTCTGAGGTTTTTTTTCTCAATTTCTCACGAGATATTTTCTAATTTTTCATGATACATTATTTACTATACATTTCAAAACTATATGACATTATTTACTAAGTTTTAACCTAAATAAGTTATTTTGCTCTTTCTCCTTGTTAAAAAATGTAACGATATACACATGTCTGTTGATATGATGCCCTAGGGAGTAAGATGTTGTAATATGATTTTGGAGACATTTTATCAATAAAGAGTTCATTTACTAAATGTTATCCTCTTTATGTTCATATATGTTGAATGTATGATATGCAAACAAAAGTTTGAGACTGTAGGTCTAAACCTTTTTAGAATCATGCATATGATGGATAGATTATACTGAAGGCGTAAATCTTAAAGGTGATGGTCTAAATCATAAAATCCGCAATCGAGAGAATAAAGTTAAGCACTTTATTATGCTAAGATTGTTATGTTGTCTATGTCCCTAAAGGGAGATGGCTTGTCTTGGTCATCAAAGTGGGACTCAGCAAGTAGAAACATTGGTGCATTGTCATAGGTGACGATGTGTTAGATCGGGACATAAAGTTGAATTAATTTGGATTAATAATTCCGTTTATACAAATCAATTTACTTTAGACAATCATATGTGTTGTGTCTTCATCCTGAAATGGCTAATGGGACCGTACTCTTGACTTATGTCTATTGATGTACAAAATGGTGACATCCTGACTTTATAATGGTACGCATACCAGTACTTAGAGACATGACTCTTGATTGCATAGACCTATTATTCATAAATATGGATCCATAGCTCTTTTTGTAGAGTTAATGATATTCTCTTATATGCGTTATCCTATAATTGGAAGACTGGAGCGCTTAACCTGGATAGTAAGTTTTCCAATAGTGAGATAACATAACGTAAGATAAAAAAAAAATATTTGAGAAGGTTATACGGAATTTATCCTTAAGCCGATTATAAATATCCTATAGGGTTATGACACATTATGATATGTCACAGACGCTTAGCTTATTTGAAGCTTTGGAATTTTTATATAGTTCAAGAGCGCAGCTTTAAGCTTTTAGTAGAGTAATTTTAGAATTGATAATTATAAAATATGTATTTGGGATATTGTATTTTATAATTATTGGAGCTTGAACTATATAGGTCCATCAGGTCCCTTTTGTTAGCTCATGATAAATCCTATAACGATACGGCATGTTTTTCCTACAAATTGGTAATTTATGTTAAATTATTATATTGGCTGAAATTCGATAGGATTAGATTTAATAATTTATGTCTGTTTATTAGTTGAATTAATTTTGATAATATTTTATTTTCTAGGAGATTATCCAGATATAACTGTTTTGATCAAATAACTTCTTTATTAGGTTATTTGAATTAAAACTGAGGCTCTATCTAAGAATCTCGAGTGGGAAATAAAAGATTTTCAAGGATCATATTATCGCAAGTTTGATAGGCCACTAGATAAGTTCGGACTGTTGATCATGCAATAATCTATTTATGCATTTTAGACACGATTTTCATCAGAAGTTGATCTAGATTTGAATTTTGAGGCCTTAACTGATAGTGATTAACCCCAGGTCCGACCTCTATAAATAGGGGTGAGTTTTCTTAGCTATTCAGATCTGTTGAGAAATATAGAGTGAGTATTCTAGTATAAGAAACTTTGAAACTCCTTGAGTGCTATTGTTCACAATCAAGAACCTTAGCTCTAGGTCTTCTCAATTTGTTAGAAGGAAAGTCACCGAAGAAAGAGCTATACGACGTATGACCACCTACACTCCAATCATGGATAGAAAATAGCATAGAAGACCAGTTGGTTGATGCTCTTTTGGAACGTTGTTCTCTTCAGTAATTGCTGGTGCTCTTCAGTATACAAAAGGTCAGTAAGATTTGTGATTAATTTTTATATATATAGCATGTCAAACTTGTGTTTTGGAAACTACTTTGATTTAAAAATTTTAAAATTCTTCTTCGTACTTGTTTTCTAACAATGTATACATACATACTTATAAAACATATCTTACATAGAGAGGCTATACATTTATAAGACATATTATATATAAAGAGACTGTATTTTTAACCTTTGTTACACGTTATATGTTTCTAATATAGGTTGTGGGTCCAACGAATAAAAACAAAATACAAAATGTAACAAGCCTATATAAAAACAATGCATTCAAGGAAAATATAAAATAACAAAAAGTGATAAATATGTTATGATGAAGTTTTATACTAAAATTAGAGTGGTATGGTTGTAAACAAGAGCTAAATAATTTTGTAGGGATGTGGGATGTTGCATAGTAGAAGTAGAAGTAGAAGTAAGAGAGTGACAAAAAGAGCTACGCTAATATTTCTCTTCCTATATTTTATAATTTAAATCCCAAACTTATGTCGCAATCCAATGTTAGTCCTATTGATTATGATTTGGATGAGTCCAAATCAAAAGGCAAGGCCCAATGGATGCGGCCAAATATGCGATTCGAAGAGATCAAGTCCTTTAAGAGCGTTTGATTAAGCTTATCAGGAGTGTTCATCAAAAGGATTCAATATAATCGATCCTGACGAATCAACATTATTTAGTTCAATGGATCTATTTTGTTTGATGCACTCGATATAAAGATGGCTGAGGATAGCTAAGGCTTAAATAGAAAAGTACATCTCTTTGCTTGTTATGACCGATGTGTTGGATTTGAGCTCAAAAGTGACAAGGGAAGACCCACTAACCCACGTAGCAGACGAAGAGAATATGGTCCAAAACTCATGTCTAATAAGAGAATGACACATGTCCCACTATCTCAAGCACTACTGAGGCCCATTCTTCCACCGGTTGAAGTCCATGATCTCAAAGAAACCTGTATAAATAAAGGTCATCGGCATCATTCAAAGGCATATCTATCCTCGTACGTTTACCAGAATTTTTGCAGCAATGTAGTCTATTACCTTTACTTGCAAATATTCTTCTTTCACTCACAAAAAAGCTTTCACTTTTACAAGTTCATTTATTTTCAATCAGAACTCATATAACTTGTATCAAGTTCATCATATAGTAAAGAAAACAACAATAGATGTAGCTCTATTTAAGATAAATTTGTGTGTGGTGTCTTTAATTTTGCTACATTTTACTTTCAAATTTGCTTTTCCGATTCATAATAACTATTATTGGTAATCTAACATTGTTAGAGAAATTGATAAAAGCTAATAATGGTGATTTGAAGGCCCAATCACATTTAATTTATTTGTAAATCTTATTTTAACCCAGTTTACTTTAATTGTAGATCCAACATGTACAAGTCTCTGGTTACTAAAACGTCTCAAACTACATCTCTTATATATCTATCAGCTTGTTTTAGTTTTAGTCCTTTTCATAAGTTTGATATTAAAAACAAAACAAATATAGATGATATTTTGTTAATAAAGTGTAATTTTACATTTTTGACGTTAGAATCAAATACATATTGTGAACGGGCAAAACTTGTCACATAAGAATCTCTCAATTTCTCACTGAGATAATCACTCACGAATAAAGTAAATAAACAGTAAAATAAACAATAACAAGAATACAAAAATTTACAGTGGGTCATGTTGATGGCTCGCCCCAAAATGTTTCTTCTTAAACGGCAGATGTTTGTATTATAGAAAAATTGTCGTATCCACATGAGGTGAATTTGTAACTCGAAAGATTGTTAAAAATAAACATTCGAAAAGGCAAGCAGTTATTCAAAATAAAGTTTGAAATATTTTTGTGATTTTTTATTTAAAATTTAAAACATAAAATTAAAGTGGTGAAGCTTTGACTCTCTTCTATGTTTTGTAACTAGTGTGGAATTTTAGCTCTATTTAAATTATCCAAAGCATTTGATTTATTATATCTTTTCTCGTTAATTGCATGCACTTTTACTATTTTTATAAGTCAACCGAGAGCGACAATATAGCAAGCCATAATGCAGTAAGGGTCTTTCTATAAAAGTAGCAAAATAATCATCTCCTACTAATGATTAGGTGCACTAATTATGAAAATTATTACCGCTGTCACTACAATTATAATTAACATAATTTTAAGATAGAAATGATAATAACAAATCAAATTTAATATATTTTAATAGAAAAATTATTGCATTAATTCCAGCAGTGTTGGGGTGCAATTTAATGAAGCCCAAATTGCTAGCAGGCCTATGCGGCCCAATGCTGTATAGTCAGATGGATCGAGTAAAATCTATGGAGTAAAAAGCCCAATCGAATTGATGGTTCGAGTTGTTTGTTTGATTCGACCTATTTTGCGTAATTCGAGTCGTTCTACTCATTGAAGATATTTCACACTCGTTCTCACGTCTTTATTCGACTGGGCTGATCGTCTCGAATTGACAGTTACCTGCACGAACAGGCAATTGCAGCACGTCTAGTCATGGATCGAAACGTTGGGGAGGCATGATTCTAGTAGCCTATCACTGATTGACGCATGTCCCGCTATTGTAGTTACTTATGGTGCTTTATCCTACTCTGCCAGACGGTTGGGAGCCACTATCCTTCCTCATCTTCTATATAAGGGGTAGACTGCTTTATTGTACGATACACAGAAAAAGGACCAAAACTTTGTCAATGTACTTTCATCCTTCTCTTGTAATCTGTATTTAAGAACTCTATAGTGAATTACAGTGGACGTAGCTCTTCATTAATAGAGTGAACCACTATAAATCTTGTGTCAACTTTACTTCATTTTCACTTTGTTTATCTCATTTTAATCTAGCAAATAAATTTGAGTTTACAGATTCCTTCAACGGTGATTTGAGGGTCTAAATTCCCAATACTTATTCTAGAATTCTATTATTTGATTGTAGATTCACCATCTACAGTTTGTCGTCCACCGTGGGGCCTTCAAGTCATCAACTCCAAGATCTTAAACTCGGATTCAAATGGTAGACAACATCGACAACTAGCATACTTTGGAAACCACAGTGGAAGCGACTGAATCAATCCCTCAGGACAACCAGCAAATGGAAGTCCTTATAGTAGAAGTCGGGGCACTTAAAAAGATTCTCTAGGAGCAGATAACTCATTCCCAAAAGCGAGACAGAAGGATGGAGCAACTCAGTAGCGAGAATTTGGCTTTAAGAAGCCAACTCAGTTATCAAAACTCCCAGATGGCTTCACAGTCATACTATTATCCGTATTATAGATATTTGACTGTCCCAGTATCATCAACAGCGTAGTGGTAGTCACAAACGTCGCAGCCAGGATCCCGGCAGCCTTATAGTCCGATTGGAAGGATGCAGCCGCTACGTTCTCCAACAACTCTAGCGCCAGCAACAACGCCTGTTTGCATAGCCACGACAACCCTCGCTATGACAACTAACACAACGGCGACAAACACTCATGTGGAACCGATCGCTCGGCAAGCAGAAACACCAGCTGTTACTCTTCTGACCCCTGAGTCAATTCAATTGATGATGAAGGAGACGCTCGAGCAGAATTCCAAACATGTGGAGGAGAGAATTGACGAGAAGGTTTCCAAAGCCATGAGCAAGACCTTGGCATTGGATGACATCTCAAAAAACATTCGAGATACCCCACTGACGAAGAGGATTACTTTGATAGTACTACTGAAGTATGGAAACATCGTGTTCGCTCGATTTGATGGAACCTCAGTCCCAAAACACCACGTGTTGCAGTACAAGAATGTGGTCAGCGCTACGAGTATCCCTGACTCGATTCTCAACAAAATGATGTGCAAGCTGTTCACTCAGTTGCTCAGAGGCCTGGCACTTCATCAACCTACCAACGGGATCAATCGACAGCTTTGAAGAACTGGCGAATCAATTCATCAAAGCGTATTTAGTGCACATCAAAACTGGAAAAACGACCAAAGATTTGTGGTCTGTTGTTCAAAGCCCAGGCGAGTCGCTATAGGCTTACATTAAGAGATTTAGTAAAACACTCTCTGAGATTTTGGATTTGGAGGATGGAACTGCCTGAGAAGCATTGAAGAAAGGACTTCTGCACAGGTCATCTTTCAAAAACAGCATTTGTTCTGACTATTCATAGACAATCCAGGAAGCACTAAACAGAGCTAAAGGATGGATCGACCTGGAGGAAGAAAATGAAAGATGCGAGCGAGAGTTTGCAAGGACAAAAAATCACAATAAATGGAGTCAGAAACAGCAGCAGCAACCGAATCGACAGGGAAGGATGAGAACTCTGCCAAAGAGAGAATGGAGGCGGAGAGAAGACAAGCCTCGATCCACAACACGACTGATGTAACCCCCAAAATACGCCCTAAGCATTTCACCATCTGAATTAGTCGCTCAACTCGAAGGAAAAGACTATGTTCGATGGCCACTGAAAATGGCACCGAGTCGTTCACGCAACCAATCCAAATATTACGAGTTTCATCGAGACACAGGACATTTGACGGTCGACTACAAAGCCCTGCGATCTGAGATCGTGGAGCTTTTGAAGAAAGGGCACTTGAGAGAATACCTCTCTGAACGGGGGAGGAAGATATATGGACTCGATAAGGAGCGAAGAGGGCGAAGGGATGAACAAGCCCAAGAGAATACGCCATCACCACCACCAGTAAGAAAGGTAATTGGAGCCATTTATGGAGGCTCAGTTTTCAGTGGCGATTCTGTAAATTAGATTAAAGCGCACCAAAGGAAAGCGAATCAAGCGACTACAAGTTCGTCTCATGGTGACCATTATGAGTATGAAATTTTGTTTCACAGTGACGAGACGTTTGGGCTCGATGCCCTGCACGACGACGCCCTTGTAATGAAACTCAACGTCGCAAACTGCAAAATAAGCAGAATACTGGTTGACAATGAAAGTTCAGCCAACATCCTTTTCCTCTCAACGCTAAAAGAAATGGAAATCAACGAAGAAGAAATCGAGAAGTCCCCAACGTCACTGGTAGGTTTCAATGGCGAAGCGACAACAACCATTGGAAGGATCAAGCTTCCAATATATGCAGTGGGAGAGTACAAGTTGACCAATTTTTTGGTCATGGATTGCTCATCCAGGTATAACATCATTTTGGGAAGGCCTTGGATACACGCTATGAAAGCAGTCCCTTCGACATACCACCAAACAATCAAATTCCCAACGAAGTGAGGCATTCAAGAGGTCCGAGGAAGCCAAGAGGCAGCAAGAAGCTGTTATGTCACGGCTATGAAATAGAAGAAGACTTTGTAGCAACTACAGACGACCCAGCAAAGCGTGACGAGTAGTCAAAATCACGTCAAATCGGTTCTAGAGCAACTTGATGAAGTCAAAATCGATCCACAAGACGAAAGGCACACAGTAAAGATCGAGTCACAGCTCGACCAGGATGTAAAATCCCAAATAACTGATTTTTTTGCATGGTCTCACGCAGATATGCCTGAAATTGACCCGAATATAATCTCCCATCTACTAAACATCAATCCAAAACATAAACCAGTGCGACAGAAGAGGAGGAAGCACATAATCGAGCCAAACAATGTGGTCAAGGATGAAGTGAGAAGATTACTTAAAGCCAGACTTATACGCCCTGTTCAGTATCCTGATTGGCTCACTAATGTGGTAATTGTAAAGAAGAAAAATGGAAAATGGCGCATGTGTGTCGATTTCACCGATCTTAACAAAGCCTACCCAAAGGACAGCTATCCGTTGCCGCATATCGATCAACTCGTCGATGCAACAGCTGGACACAAGATCTTAAGTTTCCTTGATGCATTCTCTAGCTATAATCAAATCCTTTTGCACCCTAATGACCAGGAGAAGACTGCCTTTATAATGGAACAAGGGATTTTTTGTTTCAAGGTCATGCCCTTCGAGTTGAAGAACGCGGGAGCAACTTACCAATGACTTGTCAACATGATGTTTGAGCAACAAATTAGTAAGAATATGGAAGTTTACATCGATGACATGTTGGTTAAGTCTTTGCAGGCTCATCTTCATGTTAAGCATTTGCAAGAATGCTTCAACGTTCTTCGAAAATATGGCATGAAGCTGAATCCAGAGAAGTGCACTTTCGGAGTGGTGAGTGGCATGTTCTTGGGATATCTCGTCACCAAGCGAGGAATCGAGGCGAACCCTAATTAGATTAAAAGCTTTCCAATTGATGCCTTCCCCGAGAACCAAGCGAGAAATTTAGAAACTAACTGGCCGAGTAGCAGCACTAAGTCGATTTATTACAAGGTGCTCTGACAAATGTCTTCCTTTTTTCCAGTTGCTCAAAAAGAATACGAAGTTTAAATGGAACGAACGATGTGAATCGGCCTTCCAAGAACTGAAGATTTATTTGACAACTCTGCCAATTTTGTCGAAGCTGAATGAGGGCGAACCGCTTTACCTGTACATGGCAGTTTCAAAGACGGCACTAAGTTCAGCTCTTGTTCAAGAAGAAGATACTATCCAAAAACTAATATTTTTTGTGAGCCATACCCTGTTGGACGCCGAAACAAGGTACTCAATCGTCGAAAAGCTTGCACTTGCACTCGTCATGTCAGCGTAAAAACTCCGTCCATACTTTCAAGGACGCACTATTGTGGTGTTGTCGTCGTACTCGATGAGAGCAATTCTGCACAAGCCTGATGTATCTGGCAGAATGACAAAATGGGCAGTCGAACTGACAGAGTTTGACATTGAATACAAACCTCAGACGGCGTTGAAAGCTCAGGTGCTCGCAGATTTTGTTGCTGAACTAACTTGTAGGGCTGAAGAAAACGGATCAAGCATATGGGTTCTACAAGTCGATGGGTCGAGCAATGAAAAAGGGTCAAGTATTGGAGTGGTTTTGAAATCCTCAACTGGCGAAGTAATTGAATAGAGCTTTCGATTGGGGTTCAGGGCTACTAACAACGAAGCTGAATACGACGTCGTGGTGGTAGGAACAAGGTTCGTCGCTGCATTGGGGGCTACTAAACTTTTTTGGAAAGCGGCTCAACATTGGTGGTTAACCAAGTAAATGGAGAATTCGAAGCACGAGACAAGAAAATGCATCTGTACCTAAGTTTAGTCAAAAAACTGAAGGCACGGTTCGATCGTTTCGAGGTTAAGCATATACCGCAAGAACACAACTCAAGAGCTGATGCACTCGTAAATTTGGGGTCATCCGTTGAAGTTAGTGAGAGGAGAATAATCCTTTTGGAACAAATTGACAGCCCTAGCATTCTGCCTGTTGAGAGCACAAGCTATGTCGACCCAATGGATGATTGGCGGACGCCCATTCAAATGTACATCAGTGATGGCTGGCTTCCTAAAGACAAGCAGATTGCGAGAAAGATCAAAGTACAAGCTACAAGGTATTGCTTGATTGACGAGAAACTCTATAGGCATTCACGGGACCTTATCTCTGGTGTCTCAGAGAAGACGAAGTCGAGAAAGTTGTTCGAGAAGTACACGAAGGATCGTGTGGAAATCATTCAGGTGGAAGATCACTATGGAACAAGGTCAAGAGACAAGGGTTCTATTGGCCAACAATGCAAGGCGACTACGAGGACTTCGCTCGCAAATGTGACAGCTACCAGAGGCATGCTCCCCTTATTCACCAACCAGCAGAGGAGCTCTCTTCGGTCAGTTCGTCATATCCTTTCATGAAGTACTCGATGGATGAAGTCGGACCGTTTCCTCCTGCACCTGGACAAGTCAAGTATTTGCTCATCCTTACCAATTATTTTTCCAAATAGGTTGAAGCCGAAGCATTTGCGGACGTTAAAGAGTGAGAAGTTGAAAGATTCATTTGGAGAAATATCATCTGTAGGTTCGGAGTTCCAAAGGAGATTGTCACAGATAACGGCTCGCAATTCATCTCCTCTGCCTTCAAGAAATTCTACCGCGATTGGGACATTATTTTAAGCTTCTCAACGCCAAGGTACCTGCAAGGAAACTGCCAAGCAGAAGCAACAAACAAGACGATTGTAAAGAATCTGAAGAAGAAACTTGAGGTTAGAAAAGGACGTTGGGTCGAGGAACTCCAATGGTACTTTGGGCATACCGAATGACTCCTAGAAGAGTGACGAGGGAATCCCTATTCTCGCTTGTTTATGGGGCTAAAGCTGTTGTTCTTGCAGAAGTTGTCGCTCGAGATCTTTGAGTCAACTACTCTCTTCTAAACGAGGCAAAAAATGATGAGATGATGCAGGATGCATTGGATTCACTAGAGGAAAAAAGGACAAAGCTTTCTATTGCCTAGGTTGCTACCAATAAGCCATTGCCAGATACTACAACCAGAGAGTCAAGGTCATAAAATTCCAGGAAGGAGATCTTGTGCTTAGGAGAGTGTTTCAGAATTCCAAAGAGGCTAATGCTGGGAAATTGGTAGCAAATTGGGAAGGCTTTATCGAATAAGATCAGTTGTTCGGGATGGAGTATACAAGTTAGAAAAGCCAGATGGATCCCTCGTTACCAAGAGCTGGAACGTGAACCATTTAAGGAAGTACTACGTGTAATTTATACTATTTTAATGTAGTTGAAATACGTTTGGCTTGATCCCTAAACATGGGTACGTAGGCAACTCGTGTACGATATAAATGAGTCCAGCCGCTTTATCAATTCGAATTTTATTTCCTCAATTTGTTGACAAGTTCTTTCCTCAGGGACACGACTGCACTTTTCAAATGAACTTTAGACTCGACCAACTCGATCCAAACTCCATCTTCATGCTCAACCACGGACTCGATCAGTTCGATCTAAACTCTTGAATTGTCATCTTCATGGCTCAACCGTAGACTCGACCAGCTTGATCTGAACTCTACATGGCCAACTTCATGGCCCAACCTCGGACTCGACCAACTTGATCCGAACTCTTGAATTGTTATCTTCATGGCTCAGCCTTGGATTCGACAAGTTTGATCCAAACTTGATGTTGCAATCTTTGTAGACACTATGGATCCGACTAACATGATTCGTATGCTCTCTGTCCGCTTATTCTGTGGCCATCATGGCTCGCTCAAGAATTCAGTCTGTTTGATCAAAACGGCTTGCCTTGTCAATTGTGGTAACGAACTCGATTAATTTTATCTAAACACGCACTCGTAAATTAAGATAATTTTGCCATTCTATTTGTCACGATCCGATCGATTAGTTTGATATAAGCCGTGATATGGATTTGATTAATCAATTTTGGTTCACAAACATCCACGTAATTCACCATCATGGTGTCTCTTCGCATGACGATCTAATTTAACATTTTTAATGGCGCGATGGCCTTTTTGTTAAAAACTGGCTAAATGTTTGATCGCTACAACATGTTACAAGAAATCAAACTAATAAAGTTTGATATTAAATTTCATTTGAAAAAGGAAAAACTGTTCAATACAGATCAAGCAAAGAAACAAATTAAACTCTCTTTAAGCTTCTCTTTCTGTAGGTTGAACACTCTCACCCTCAGTTGGCTTGATGGTTAGAGGTTCAGTGGCATCACCAATTCAAATCTTTGCAGCATCGGTTTCAGGGGAAGAGGGCTCGATAGAGACTTCTTGACCAGCCCTTTCGCCTTGGACATTCTGGTCGTCCGTCGATAACAATTCCTGGAGGTCCTTGATCTCTTTGTCAATTGTTTCGACGCTCAATCGGCTTGACTTGAATTCTAACAAGGCCTCTCGTCGCGCCTTGAAGGAAGAAGTGCCATGAACCTCGAGCAACTGCTCCTTAATTTCTTCGTTGTCCTTGTCCTTTGTGGTCACTGTCTTCTTTAAGCCATCGACTTTTTCTTCGGAAAGACAAAGGCTACTAGACAAGCTCAGTACCTTCTCGTTCGACCTGCTCAATGCATCAGCCATGTCATTAAGCTCCTTCTGTTTGTTGTCTGCATCAGCTTTCATTTTTGTCAGCTCTTCTTCAAGCTTTTTACATCTCAGCACTTCTTGCTCATATTTGTAAGCAGCCTTGTTTGCAAACAGATTGTGAAGCAAAAGACCCTGCATGATAGAATCTCAGTAGGTGTGATGCTATCAAAGCCAAAAGGATTAACGTGCTTGAGATTTACCTATCCCAATACCGCGACTGACTCGTTGAAGAGCCAAGCGAAGGGTTTCCCACCAAGAAGCTCCTCGTCTTTGTCGAAGTAAAAGTTTATGGCCGCTCTTGCCGCCATCTCCTTGTCTTGCATGATGCTCACATCTATTGGGACGTCAAGGGTCTTCTCGGGAACACCCTGTTCTACATCCATTGTCAAAGTTGAAGTTCCAGCGCCCTTCCTTTTCTTGGATGGTGGGGGCTGTATGTCGAAAGGGGGAGGTGGAGGAAGATCTGATGTAGTAGGAGGAGTAACTTCTTGTATTGATGGTTTGTTGGTTTCACTCCTCTTTTTCTTCTTTGCTGCTTTGTTCGCATGCCTCTTCTTTCGCATCTCTTCTACTGAGGGCAGTGTTACCTTCATGGTTGACAATACGGCTTCTGCGAGATGAATGTCTTCGTCAGATAATGGTGTAATATATTTTGATGGCCCGTACAGCTGCTGAAGTGCATCGTGGAATACGAAGACCCAATCAACTCGTTTCAAAAATCGAATAGGAATACTTATGGGGATTTCTTTAAATCGCTTCCAAATCGAAGACCTCTAGAGTCGATTGGGTTATGAGATCTCTGCCCAAGTCCTCCCTTTTAGTACGAGTAGTGCATCCAACCTCGCTTGGAACCTTTCGCCGATTGGAGCAGGATGATTCAATTCGAAACCTACAAGAAAAGAATTACTTGTGATTAGATGGAATTACTGTTCGAAGTATGAAAAACAATGATGCTTACCAATATGACTGAAAGCAAATGGAAAGGGCAATCGAGTAGTTAGTTTGAAGGAGTCACAGTTAATTGACATAAAAAAGTACCATTCCTCCCAGTGCCTATATGCGTTTACGAACTCTGTTATGAGCTGCTTCGACTGCCTATATACGAAGTAGAAACAGCCCAAGTTTTTGCTGTTGGGCTTGAGGTAATAGCACTTGAGGAAGTCGAATATATCGAAATCGATTCCAGCTTCATCTATTAGGACCATAAGGGCTATAAGCAGTCAAACTTCGTTCGGCATGAGTTGAGTCATGGAAATATAAAAGTGGTTGATGATCTCAATCATGAACTCTAGGATCGGCAGTCGAAGACCAAGTTCAAACCATTTTGTGTACACACAAAACCAGTTGTTGTTTTGTGTATTCGTACGCTCCCCTGGATAAGGCAATTGTATTTCAACCGATGCTGGTATTCCATATTTCGATCTTACATTGAATAAGTCACCTTCTGTTAGAACAAACTCTGGATTCTTTGTGAAAAATGAGACCCCTTTGGTCGAAGAAATGTATTTCCTCCTTTCGAGTGATTCGACGTCATCGATTATCTTCGAGGCTCCTGCTAGTTTGTTTTGTTCTGCACCTTGGCTCATTTTTAAACTGGACCCGGCTTCGTTAAATCTTGCACTCGATTCGATCATTGATTGTTGGCAGATCATTTTGTTGACTTCTCTTTCGTCACTACTCGACCAAGTATCCTTACTGCTGCTAGAGCTTGAATCTATGACGACTGCCTTCGACATTTTTATAGAAACAAGACTGTCCAAGGAAAACTAGGGTTTCGAAGATCAAAAATCCTAAAACTTGGGAAGGCTTTAATTGTTCTTAAGCATTCTAGGGTCACGATAGCCAAACAAGTCAGGCAGTCACTGATTTTCTCAGGAAACGAAGCATGTTTGGTATAAAAAAGTTCAAAATTGGAAGAAAAACAAGATTACAGAAGGAAAATCATAAGAAAATTAGAAGATGAAAAGGAAATCTTGCCTGAAAATCTTGGAGAAACTGGAGGAAAATCGCCTTGGGTTCGAAGAGAGAGATGAAATGAAAGAGGGGAGAGAAAAGCGTGAGTTATATACCACCCAAGAGTACCAGATCGACGGCTGGAATCAATTTAGAGCCATCTAATCCAAGGGCTGGGGTTACGCGTCTTTTCGAGTTCCCGCTCAAACCGAGGCAGTGTCCTTCCAAATCAGACTCGTGCATCAACATTGCAGTAATTTTTAGGATCTTTCAATTAGCTAATGACACGTGTTGCAAGTAATTAAGTATCACGATTTCCCAGGGGAAGGCAATGATTCAGTTACGGATGCAGGATATCAGCCACAGACACGTGCCGTTGAGTCAAGGCCTAATCTTCATTCACTCCTGTAGTCCATTACATCAACTAAGGAGTGGGGGGCTATCTATTGGGGTGCAATTTAATGAGGCCCAAATTGCTAGCAGGCCCATGCGGCCCAATGTTGTACCAGTCAGATGGATCGAGTAAAATCTACGAACTAAAAAGCCCAATCAAATTGACGGTTCGAGTTGTTCGTTTGATTCAACCGATTTTGCATAATTCGAGTCGTTCTATTCATTGAAGATATTTCGCACTCATTCTCACATCTTCGTTCGACTGGGTTGATCGTCTCGAACTGATAGTTACCTACACAAACAAGCAGTTGCAGCACGTCTAGTCATGAATCAGAACGTGGGGGAGGCATGATTCTAGTAGCCTATCACCGAATGACGCGTGTCCCACTATTGTAGTTACTTATAGTGCTCTATCCCACTCCGCTAGATGGTTGGGAGCCACTATCCTTTCTCATCTTCTATATAAGGGGTAGACTGCTTTATTGTACGACACACAGAAAAAGAGACCAAAACTCTATCAATTTACTTTCATACTTCTCTTGTAATCTGTATTCAAGAACTCTATAGTGAATTACAGTAGATGTAGCTCTTCATTAACAGAGTGAACCACTAGAAATCCTGCGTCATCTTTACTTCATTTTCACTTTGTTTATCTCATTTTAATCTGACGAACAAATTCGAGTTTACAGATCCCTTCAACGGTGATTTGAGGGCCCAAATTCCCAATACTCATTCCAGAATTCTATTATTTGATTGTAGATTCACTGTCTACAAGCAGCACTTTGTCTTATTAAATGGTTTAAGAATACACTATGCTATTTTCTGTCGACAATAAATTAAGAATTACCAAGCGTTTATTATGCCAGTCCATGTCTATAATGTAGCAGAAATTTAACTTAATAAACGAGCATGACTTCAGTATTATTAATATTAATTATGCAACACAATTAAATTACATAAAGAAAGCATGACTGAATTTATGCAAAAATTGGGTAGCATAACAACATTAATAATAATTATAAAAGACTTGAAAAATATAATTTATTTCACAAAAATATAAGCATCATAAAGCATATATAGAGATAAAAATCTATACCAGAGTACTATACATATAAGATATCTCTTTGCCTCACCAGACTCTCTACATTAATTTAAATATTATTTTATTATTTCTACTAAAGAAGATACTACTAAGTAGGAGGCTAAATAGTTGAAAAAGAAAACAAAGAAAAAGGAGAGAGAAGGAAATGGGCCGAAGGCCATTAAGGGGTGAAGAACCAGGGAACTCTCCCCCAGTATTTATAGGCCTAAAAAAAACACCATTTAATTTTTTTTTATTTTTTTACTATAGCAATCGTTGAAAATTCAGAGAGAATCTATCATTTTTAATTTTTTTCACTGTAGCTCCGTTGAGAAATTTGCAACCAAAATGATGATTCTCCTCCATTTTTCAACACGAATCGGGCAATTAGAGGATGCAAATTGTCGTTTGGGATCAGCTACTACACGGCGGCTGGCGATATCGAATAGGCACTATTTGGCCCGTTCATTGTGCAATACAACAGATGAAAAAGTGGAGAAAAATGGAGTCAGGTGGGACCAGTGGGACTGAGATCGAGGGCCGTTCGATCAGTCCTAGAATGGGCAGCAAATGACTGCAAAGATGAGCGCATGTGGGCTGCCCGCACAAGATCCAACGTTGCCCGAGATTCCTTCTACGCGGGTGAAGTTTATCGGGGCATGTAATCAGAAGAGGACACGTGGACTCCACTGCTGAGATGCGGCTGACGCAGCTGATGATGCATTGACACACGTTCCTCAGTTGGACGCCCTGGATCAATTTGGTAGTGAATCTGACAAATAAAATTGTACCATGTGGCCCCTTTTTAGATAAATTCAGATTTTTGTTGGTTACGCATTTGATGTCTGATTTTGTCTCTTTTTGGGTCGTTTTGCTCTGTCTCCTCTAGATTTCGAATCTAAAATTCACAAATACACTAAAATTAATTATTTTTACAAGCAAAATATTTACAATAATTATTAAAAATATTTATTTTTCAATAAAATACACAAAAATTACTAAAAACTTCTAAAATTAACAAACATTAACAAAGACGCTATTCAAGACTTAAGATTATTTTTGGAAATCACTAGAAACATAAAAGAATATTTTTACAAACTCAAAACTCATTTACAATTATTTTAAGACTCAAAATAAAATCACACAACAATATTTTTATGGTTTTGATGATTTACAAACTAAACACATATTTAACACACCGAAGCAACTCTAAAAATTACTAAAAATATTATTGAACATAAAAAAAAAATTAAAAATACATTTTTAAACACATTTACACACTAAGACACAAAAATACTTATTAACACAAAGATGCTATTAATTAGAGGATTTAATGAGAAATAAAAGCATAAAGAAATGATTTTTTCCTTAGAAAATGTACACTTTTATAGTCTCATCACATGTTAATTAAGGGCTACATCCACTTTAGGTTTTTCTCGGGTGTTATGATTTTACTATGAGAAAATATAAATACTAAGGTATTGCATCCAGAACTAGACTTAGGAGCATTTATGGTTTACTAGGGTCGTCCATAGCCTGATCCCTTTGTTACAATTAGAATTCAAATACATGTTAATCTCTTCTCCTATTGGCAAAATGACATCACCATGATCTCTCATAGGACTTATCCTTTTTCAGTATCCTAGACTCGGTTGATTCTGATAAGATTGATTGCTTATCACCATTTTGGAGATCTTCTATTTCGAATGTAAGCTTTAGTTTACTATTTTACCCTTCTCATATATCATTTGTTAAGGAAGTTTCTAGAATACACTGAGGCTATATGGGCCGAGATCCGTTTCAGGCCTTTATGGGCTTAGAAATCGATTTTAGGCCTACTTCGATGACTCGACAACACATATTTCATGTTCCATCAACAAAGTATTATTTTCTATTAGCATCACATGTATATTCTATCATGTTTTTAACACCTAACTGATCAAAAAGGATAAAATATTTTGAGATATTTTAAAAGTTGGGGACTAATATACGATTAGTGAACATAATTCATAGGCCATTTGTGAGATTTGACCTTAATATATATTGTCATTTCAGGTTGAATAATGTTTTATAGAGCCATGAGGTTGCGACCTCGCTCCTCTGTCTAGAGTTGAGGTGTCAATCCATGCTATCTAGCCCGACTTATATGGGTCGAAAGGGAAAATGAGTTGGGTCGATTGAATAAAAGAATGGCCTTGCCTGACTTGAGTCCTTATGCAACCCTAAATCTTTGGTCCAATCTGGGTCATGATGCAGGTTTAGTCGGGGTAGTGCATCAAGCCAAAGGGGTGGGCCTTGCCTGACCCATTCTTAACTTAAATTGACACTTCTAGTCCACAACGGCCTGGATAAGATTGCACTTTTGTGTTAGCGTAGTGGCAAGGCAACCTTTGAACCACTAAGAATTGTTCAACCAGCTAATTCTTAAATTGCAAGAAAATTAAAATGAAAACATGATTTGAGTGGTAGGTAGAATTAAAACTGTATGAGAAGAATAAGCCCAGCACAAAAACAAATGATCAGATCTTGGGACCGCTTGGTCCTAGTCAAGTCATATCGAATTATTTGATACAAACCTAGCCACAGTCACTGTCAAAATCAAAATGGCAACTAGTTTTATTAGCTTAAACTAATTTTATTATAATATTTTGTTTTACAAAATTTAAATGAACATAGTATTTTCATTTTAAACTTTTAGTTTAAACCATATTTTCAAATGGTGTTTGTAGTATAATCTTTTTTGGCTGACTAAAATATTAGTTTGAACTTTTGTGATTTTATAGTGCATTTTGAAATACCGGTTTAATTAAATTTTTTTAGGTTCAAACTAATTTTACTATAATATTTTTTTATATTAAATTAAAATAATTATAGTATTTTAGTTCAAACCTTTGATTTAAGATGGTATTTTTAAATTTTATTTGATAAATTAATTAAAACTAATAGTTTAAAAAATTATTACATTATAAAATTTTTATATGTTATAATATTTTAGTTTCAATTTGTAGTACAAATTATGTTTTTAAACACTTTGATTACTCTGATAACGACCCCTCACCAAATCCACCACGACGGCCAGCTACCGAATTTTAGGGCCGGTGGTTGGCAGGGGGTCTCCCTTGTCATTGCGACGCGCTTTCTTTCTTTCTTTTTTTTTTTATTTTCTTTTCGGGTTTCTTTTTGTTAGGATTTTTTATTGTCCCATTTGTCGGCGTACTACAACTAACAATTTATTAGAAATCTTGCCGAGAAATTTTTTCTTTCTAAAAAAAGCACCACAAGAAAAACAGAGAGCGCATACGAAAGGAGATGAGGAGGGAACCACCAAACCTTGAACTTTTGAAGGCAAACTTCAGATTCTGGTACTTCTGATTCATTGTTTTTTTTTCTTATTTTTTTCTTCTGCAAATGCATTTGGACTTCCGATTTATTTGCTTATCTGTTCAGCTTCTTCTCTTTTCTTTAGTTCCATATAATTTCGTCGAAATATGTTTCTTTTTTTTTAAATTTTAAATGTTCGCATTTTCTCAGCATCCAAACAGTGAATTTTGTTGTTCTGCATCTTCGTTCCTCGCTGAGTCCGAACTATTTCGAGAGTCAAATTGAAACAAATCCTAAATTCAGAATCGTTCGTTGTATTGAAATTATTGCGCGCTTGTTTGATTGATTTGAATTCTTGGGGAAATAGAGCGATTTCGAACGGTCAAATGGAGGCAACAGTTCCGCAGAGTTTGCAATTTTCTGCCTGGATTCACTCCGAGAAGGTTGGGAGGAGAACGAGCGGTTCGGTGCCGGTTTCGTGGACATTGAAAGACCAGAGAAAGCTTCAGGTGCTTGTTTCAGCTCGATTGCTCTTACACAGACTGTTGTGAATTAGTTAGTCTTGTTAGGTCATGTTTGGCACCTGTATTGTATTGTATTGTATTATATTGTCTTACATTATATTGTATTATATTATATACAGAAAATGCAATACACTACACTATAATACAATACGATATGCCAAACAAGCCTTTAGTAGTTTGTTACAGTTTATTAGTTTATTATTTTGTTTGTTACCTTGCTGAGCTGTACTTATCATTAAGAAAGCTGTAAGTTAGAGTTTGACTTTGTATATAAGAGACATAATCTACTTATTCATTCAAAGAGAAAGTTCACTTCATTCCTCATCTTGGGTGTTTCTCTCATTTTTCCTTTTTCTTCTCTTCTTCTTCGCTCATTCAATTTGGTTCGAACATGGTATCAGAGATCATTATCTTCCGCTGATTCCGATCCCTCTTCGATTCAAGTAAGCTGTTCTTCTCTTGAATATGTTACTTAGATCAATCTGTTCTTCTCTTGGACTTGTTGCTGTCTTCATAATGGAAACTCCAAGATCCGGTGACTCCGTTACTTCCAATGGCAAATCTGCCATTGATGATTTGATGAGCCTTTACTTCTTGCATCATACAGACAGTCCTGGCCTTACTTTGGTCTCTCAACAGCTCATAGGAGATAATTACGCTTCCTGAAATCGAGCAGTGACAATTGCCCTCTCTGTGAAGAACAAACTAGGGCTCATCGATGGCTCAATTACAAAACCTCAAGGTACTGGTCCTCATCTTCTCAGTTCTTGGACAAGAAACAATAACATAGGGATTTCTTGGATTTTGAATTCTGTATCCAAAGAAATCTGTGCTTGTATAATCTTTTCCGAATCTGCACGAGAAATATGGCTTGATCTCCAAGATCATTTTCAACAAAGTAATGGTCCTAGAATTTTTCAACTGAAACGTGATTTGGCTAATCATAATCAAGATCAAGATTTTGTCAATGTATATTTTACTAAGCTGAAAACTCTGCGGGAAGAATCGAGTAATTTTAGGCCCAACTATTCTTGTGGAAAATGTATTTGTGGTGGTGTAAAGGCATTGAATTCATATCATCAAATAGAATACATCATGGCATTTCTTATGGGACTGAATGACACTATTGCTCAAGTTAGAGGTCAATTACTGCTGATGGATCCCTTACCCCCTATAAACAAAGTATTCTCTTTGGTTTCACAAGAAGAAAGACACAGAAAAATAGCGATTCACAGTACCTTTGAATCAGTGAGTAATGTAGCCTTTGCTGCTAAGACTGATACTTCTAAGAAGACTGGAGGATATACAAATAATTACACGTCTGCAAGTGGAGGTTACAAAGGTTCAAGGAAAGAAAGACCATTTTGTACCCACTGCAACCTCCGTGGACATACTGTTGATAGATGCTACAAGCTTCATGGTTACCCTCCTGGTTACAAGCCAAAACAGAAGAATCAGTCAACAGTCAACAATTACATTGCTAGCAGTCAATCAAGTTGCTAGTCATTTTTCTGATGATAACAACAACAACAACCAAGAAAAAGGGGATATTGCAGATTTTATGCATAATCTCAATAGCTCTCAGTGCACGCAATTGATAGCTATGCTTTCTTCTAATCTGGTCACTTCAACCAAGACTAATGATCAACAAGATATTCCTAGCACATCATATTCCACAGGTACATGTTTTACTGTTTCGTTACCTCGTTGTTCTCCTTACACAAATGGCTAGATAGTAGATTCAGGTGCCTCTAAACATATTTGTTCTGATGCTACTGCATTTATGACTATAAAACCTGTTAAGAGCTCCACTGTTACTTTGCCAAATCACACAACAATTGATGTGAGTTTAAGTGGTGATGTTAGGATAAACTCAACACTGCTTGTTAGTGACAGAAAATGTGAGAATACTTTTTCACTATATTTTCAGAATAATGAGTACACATATATATAGTACATTGGCTGCTAATCCAAGCCATAAAGTCCGGAAAAGCAGAAAATCAGGAAAAGATAAAAAAACTAAAAATGTTCTATTCCTAAATTAGATCCTCCTATCAAGGGATTCTCCTATCAATTACAAAAAATCAGTAATCTATCCTAAAAGAATCCTGCCAGCTATCCTGCTAGCTTTCTAACACTCCCCCTCAAGCTGGTGAATAGATATCATCCATTCCTAGCTTGGATATAATCATTGAGAAGTTGTGACCATTAAGCCCCTTTGTAAACACATCTGCGAGTTGTTCCTTTGTAGGTATATAAGGGGTACAGGTTAATATGCTGTCTAACTTCTCCTTTATAAAGTGTCGGTCAATCTCGATGTGCTTTGTCTTGTCATGCTGTACTGGATTATGAGCAATATTGATGGTTGACTTGTTGTCGCGGTATAGTCTCATAGGCTCCTCCCATTTTACCTTGAGGTCTTCAAGTATGATCTTCAACCATAGTAACTCACATACTCCTTGAGCCATTGCTCTGAATTCCGCTTCTGCACTTGACCGAGCTACCACATTTTGTTTTTTGCTTCTCCACGTGACTAGATTGCCACCTAAGAATGTGCAGTAACCCGTTGTAGAACGCCTGTCAACCGGAGATCCTGCATAGTCTGCATCTGTGTATGCTTCAAGAATCAGTCTCTCACCTTTCTTGAATAAAATTCCCTTTCCTGGATTAGCTTTCAGGTAGTGGAGTATTCGATTTGCAGCTTGTAGATGAACTTCCTTAGGGTTGTGCATGAACTGGCTTACCACACTGACAGCATAGATGAACTTCCTTAAGCCAGACATTAGAGTCACCATTGATGAATAATGTATGATCACCTTGGCTTTGTTTATACCCAGTATTGAGCATCACCTTTGTAAACCTCCCAAACCAAGCCCTCGGAGATTGCTTGAGTCCATATAAGGCCTTCTTCAGTTTGCAAACCTTGTTCCTTGTGGTTTTTTCTCCAAAGCCTGGTGGAATCTCCATGTATATTTCTTCCTCTAAGTCACCATGAAGGAAAGCATTCTTCACATCAAATTGTTGCAAATCCCACTCAAAATTTGCGGCCAAGGATAATAGGACCCTCACTGTATTCATTTTAGCCACAGGTGCAAATGTCTCTTGATAGTCTACTCCATAAGTTTGTGTGTAGCCCTTAGCAACCAACCTTGCCTTGTATCTCTCTAGAGAACCATCTGATCTGTATTTCACGGTGAACACCCATTTGCATCCCACTGCTCTTTTATTTTGTGGCAACTCCACAATATCCCATGTTTTGTTCTTCTCAAGTGCCTCCATCTCTACTCGCATAGCTTCTCTCCACTTTTCATCAGATAGAGCCTCAGATAAGGTACTAGGAATTGGAATGACATTTAAGTTGGCTAAGAAGTTTTTGTGAGATGGAGAAAATCTATGAAAAGACACTGATTTGGCCAATGGATACCGTGGATGTTTAGTGCACTCTCTTGTCCCTTTTCTTAAGGCAATGGGTAAGTTATCATCAAATGAAATTGGAGGAGAAATTGGGTTTATGCTTACCTCATTTTCAGGAATTGGAGTTGAGTTTTGGACTTGCACAAGATCAGGTTTTGGAATTTTCCTTCTTGTGTACACCTGCCCATACCTTCTAGTGTCAAGCATGTCATTAGTGTCATTGGATGGGACAGTTTTGACTGTTTCATGATCTAGTTCTTGTGAGGATGGTCTGGACTGAGATGGATGAGGTTGTGAGGTAGTAGGTAGATCTAGGAAGAGTAGATCTTCTGCCTTATCTTCCCCAATAGAGCCAAACTCCCCCCGAAGATAAGACTGGGAGAAAAAAGATTGGTCTTCCTCAAAGGTGACATAAACAGAGACAAAATTTTCATGTAGGTGGGTGATAACACTTGTAGCCTTTTTGTGTTGGAGAATGCCCGACAAACATGCACTTGAGTGCTTGTGGATCTAATTTGTCTCTATTGTGACTAGACACATGAACAAAAGCAGAACAACCAAAAACTTGAGGAGTGAGATTATTTGTGGTGCGAATGTTGGGATAAAATTGAGAGAGAATTTGCATCAAGGTTTGATTGCCCAAGGTTTTGGAGGGTAGTCTATTTATAATATAGGCGGTAGTGAGAACAGCTTCCCCCCAGTATGATTTTGGAACTCGATTTTGGAAGAGTAGAGCACGGGTTGTGGCAAGAAGGTGCCTATTTTTCCTTTTAGCAACCCCATTCTGTTGGGGAGTATCTGTACAGGATGACTCATGAACTATCCCTTGTTGTAGAAAGTATGGTGAAAGGGATTGGTTAAAATAGTCTCTGGCATTATAAGAACGGAACCTTTTTATTTTGACACCAAATTGGTTATGTATCATGGCAATAAAGTTTGGAAGGATAGTGGTCACATCAGATTTATGTTTGAGAAGGAAAATCCACGAGACTCTAGTACAATCATCGATGAATGAGACAAACCATCGAGCTCCTGTGACATTGGGAATCCTAGAGGGGCCCCATATATCGGTGTGAATTAAATAAAAAGGAAAAGGGCTTTTATTATTGCTTGTTGGAAAAGAAACTCTTATGTTTGGCCAATTGACATACATCACAATGAAAATCCTCAACATTAACATTTTTAAACAGAGAAGGGAACATTGTCTTTAAAATAGTAAATGACGGATGACCAAAACGAAAATGGTGACGCCAAATGGCATCATTATTGGAAACAGAAAAAACAGACTCTGAGAAAACATGCTTGACAGTAAGTAAGTGTGTGGCTGATGTATCAAGATAGTAGAGACCGCCCTTTTCCCTAGCAAGTCCAATCCTCTTCCCCGAAGCTTGTTCCTGAAATACACAATGAGAGGGATAAAACAAAACATTACAGTTCATATCACAAGTTAATTTGTGAATAGACAGAAGACTAGTGGATAATTTTGGAACATGGAGGACATTTTTTAATGAAAGGGACGGACTCAACCGAATGTAACCAACACCAGCCACCGTGGCAACGGAACCCTCAACAACAACAATTTTCCTACTGCTAGGACATGGTGAATATGATGTAAAATGGGCTGAGGAGGGTGTCATGTGGTCTGTGGCTCCGGAGTCAATGATCCATGAATCCTGTACATATTGATCCGAGGCATGTAATCCGTGAGAGAAAAGCTTACCATTGAGTGCTAATGAACAGGAGCCACTGGGCTGTTCCAATGACTCCAGAAAACTTCGAAGCCTCTCAATCTCGGTCTGATTAAGATGGCCAGGAGTAGTTTCTTCAGGCAGCTTTGAGACCGTATGTGGTTGAGTGGATTTTGTGGTGGAGACTTGATGAGCTTGCTGTTGAGTTTTTTGATCACCCCTTTGGCCCCATTCTCGGCTTGATGTAGTGGGTTTTCCATGTAATTTTCAGCAGTGATCCTTGGTGTGTCTTGGCTTCTTACAGTAGGTGCACCAAAGATTGTCTCGTGGGTCATTTTGAGATGTTTCTTTGGTTTTGTTCCGGTTGGTGTTCTCTTGTGCAACCATGGCAGATCCTTCAGTTGTCACCGGTTCAAGCATAATCCCTCTTCTACTCTCCTCAGCACGAATTAAGGCAATAACCTCATTCAATGGTGGAACATCTTTGCCAAGAATTTGAATCCAGACCAAGTCAAACTCTGCATTTAAGCCTACCAAAAAATCATACACTCGATCTTTCTCAATATATTTCTTCAAAATCATGGCATCCTCGGGACACTTGGTCTCAAGAACCCTATAATGATTGAGTTTTTGCCAAAGGTTCTGCAACATATTTGCATACTCCGTTACCGTTTTATTTCCTTGTTTTGCAGTTACGGTCTTCACTTTAACCTCATATACATGGGCAGCATCTTTGGCTTTTGAGTATGTTTGATGAAGAGCGTCCCAAATAGCTTTTGCAGAGGTGAGAAACATACATGTGTCACTAATCTCTGGTGACATTGAACTCCATAACCAAGACATAATCATGGAGTCCTCTTTGTCCCAAGCATCAAAAGTTGGATCACTAGTCTTGGTCCTGTGTCAAGAAGATGTCGAATTTTTCCTTTGCCTTTTAGATAGGTACGGACCAGTTGAGACCACTTCAAGTAGTTCTGACCATTGAGTCGATAAGATTGGGCTATATTATGTAGTTCACCGGCAGGAGTATAGGTTTTTGTCGTTCCTTCATCACGTTGAGGAGGGCTGTTTGTTTCAACAACTTCAGACATTGTTGACTATAGGCACGGCGGGGAAGAAGGGACACACAAACGTCGGCAATGAAGGCCAACAAAAAAAAAAAAAAAAAAAGGGCAATGAAGGCCGAGAAAGGCTGGACAGAAATTCAGGAATGAAGGCCAGAAAAGAAATGTCCCAGAGGCGTGAAACCTAGGGCGTTGATACCATGACAGAAAATGTGAGAATACTTTTTCACTATATTTTCAGAATAATGAGTACACATATATATAGTACATTGGCTGCTAATCCAAGCCATAAAATCAGGAAAAGATAAAAAAACTAAAAATGTTCTATTCCTAAATTAGATCCTCCTATTGAGGGATTCTCCTAGCAATTACAAAAAATCAGTAATCTATCCTAAAAGAATCCTGCCAGCTTTCTAACAGTTAGAGATGTTTTGTTTGTCCCACAGTTCAAATTGAATCTGTTGTCTGCGAGTGCTCTTACCAATGATTCACAACTTTCAGTGGTTTTCTTTCCTGATCATTTTGTGATTCAGGATCCCACCAACGTGAAGACGATTGGCAAGGTTGAAAACATGAAGGTCTTTACCTTCTTAATACAAATGATATAAAGGTCGATTCCTGTGCTTTCATCAATACGGTTTTAGCACGTTTGTGGCATAACCAACTTGGTCACTTGTCTACAAAATGTCTGGATTTAGTTAAAGATAAGCCGTAGCTTGGACATTCAAAGTTAGATACTTCAACACCTTGTTACATCTGCCCTTTAGCAAAGCAGAGAAGGTTGCCCTTTGTGTCTCATAATCACATGTCTAAGTCACCTTTTGATTTGGCACGCTGTGATATATGGGGACCTTAGCATGTAACATCGTATTCTGGTTATAGATATTTTCTGACATTAGTGGATGATTGTACCCGGTTTACATGGGTGTACTTATTGATGCAAAAATCAGACGTTACTCTTGTTTTGCCAAGGTTTTCACCTTGATTGACACTTAGTTTAATAGAAAAATCAAGAAATTTCGATAAGATAATGCAAAGGAACTAGCATTTATTGAATTTTTTAATGAAAAAGGCGTTTTACATCATTTCTCATGTGTAGAAATACCTTAGCAAAACTTGGTGGTAGAACGAAAACATCAACATTTGCTAAATATTGCCCGAGCTTTGTACTTCCAATCGCGCATTCCTATTCAATACTGGACTGACTATATTCTCATTGCCACTTTCTTGGTCAATAGAACACCTTCACTATTGCTTAAACACAAGACTCCATTTGAGGCACTCTACAAGTCAGCTGTTGATTACTCTACGCTTCATGTTTTTGGCTGCTTAGCTTTTGCATCCACTTTCTTTGTTCATTGTGCAAAATTCCAGCCTAGAGCTAGGCTTTGTGTCTTTCTTGGTTATCCAACTAGCATTAAGGGCTATAGGTTACTTGATATACAAACTAAACAAGTGTTTGTATCCAGGGACGTGGTCTTCCATGAGGAAGTTTTTCCTTTTCATTCGGTCATACCTACTACATCCTTGGTGGATCCTTTTCCTGATTTGGTTATTCCTATCTCATCTCCTGATTTAAACCATCATCACAGAACCAATTCATGACATCCAACTCCTCTCAGCTTCTACCTCTTGCTCCTTCTCAACCAATCTCCACATCTGACTCTAATCCTACTCAGACCACAATGGAGCCTTTGCTTCGACGTTCTTCCAGAACCACCAAACCCCCCTCCTATCTTCATGGTTACCATTGTAACTTCATGACCTGTCTAAATACTTTTCCCAATTCTACCTCAAACATTCTCTACCCTTTATCCAACTATCTTTCATATAACTCACTTTCACAAAAACACAAAATATTTGCCTTATCCATATCCACTCAATTCGAACCTTAATTTTATCACCAAGCTATACAATTTCCTCAATGGCGAGATGCTACGAATGCTGAACTTGTTGCCATGGAACTAAACAAGACATGGTTAATTGTTCCTTTACCAAAAGGAAAGCACACAATAGGTTGCAAGTGGATCTTTAAAATTAAACGCCGAGCTGATGGTCCATTGAACGTTACAGAGGTCGCTTAGTGGCCAAAGGTTATACTCAACAAGGAGTAGATTTTAATGACACCTTCTCACCTGTAGCAAAACTTGTCACTGTCAAAGTTCTTTTGTCCCTTGCTGCAAGTCAGTCATGGCATTTAATTCAACTCGATGTGAATGATGCATTTTTAATCGGAGATTTGTTTGAAGAAGTATACATGGAGCTTCCCTTGGAATATCCTAAAAAGGGGGAGCCTCCTGCACCAGATGGCAAGCTTGTTTGTAAGCTTCATAAGTCCATTTATGGCCTAAAGCAAGCCTCTAGACAATGGTATGCTGAATTCTCTCATTCCTTGATCTCATTTCGTTTTTCACAATCCAAATCTGATTATTCCTTATTCACCAAAGGATCTGGTTCTTCATTTGTGGCCTTGTTAGTTTATGTGGATGACATCATTATTACAAGTCCTCCTCTTCTAGTCATTAATGCTCTCAAGGAATTTTTGCAAACTCAGTTTAAACTTAAGGACTTAGGTAATCTCAAATACTTTATTGGGCTTGAAATTGCTTGATCTACCTAAGGCATTGTATTGTCTCAGCGCCACTATGCTTTACAGCTCTTAGAAGATGCTGGATTTTTGGGCTCCAAACCTGCTTCAGTTCCCATGGATCCCAATATAAAACTGAACAACTTGGATGGTGATCCTCACACATATTTCTCAATATAGACGCCTTATTGGTCATCTTCTGTACCTTACTCTTTCTCGCCCTGACATCACATTTGCTGTTCACAAATTAAGTCAATTTCTTTCCAAAACATGTACTCCACACTTGCAGGTTGTTCATTGTTAGCAGGTCTAATTCAGTCTCTTTACCATTATTTTAAGTTTCCAGTTAGTTGGTTAGAAGATAAGCAGGTTAGTTTCCTGATATCTAGGTTAGTTAGATGAGATCTATTCCTATCTGCCGAGGAAGCAAAATAAAAGGCAGAGGCTAGACTTTGTATTATGAGTTTTTTTCGAGTTTAATAAAAGTAGTGCAGTGCTATTGATTTGACTCTCTCCTCTAGTTTGTTCTTCATGGTATTTGAAGAATTAGGAGGGTTGAATGAATAATTTTCTCCATTATTTTCTGAAGAATAGTACAGGAATAAATAGAGAGGGAAGAGCAAATCTCTTCTTGAAATTAAGGGATAACAATCAACCTAAAACAAGGAATTATAATCAGGAAAAATAAGGAAAGTAAAAAACTGATTTGGGATATCAATATCCCTTTATTCTAGGAATCAATTAAACTAATTTTAGCAACTAATCCTAGAGATTACGGATTTCCACACTCCCCCTCAAGCTAGGTTGTAGATATTGAGTAAACCAAGCTTGGACGTAAGAACTTCAAATGTTTTCTTAGGCAGAGCCCTTGTGAGAATATCAGCAACTTGTTAACTTGTTGGAATATGTTGAAGTGTTACTGCATTTGTTTCGATCTTTTCTTTGACAAAGTGTCTGTCGGTCTCCACATGTTTTGTCCTGTCATGGAGTACAGGATTCTTTGCTATGCTGATTGCGGACTGATTATCACAAAACATCTTCATAGGACCTTTAGTTGGAATTCGAAGCTCATCAAGAACTCTCTTTAGCCAAATTCCTTCACAAATGCCGAGTGCAAGGGCTTTGAATTTTGCTTCTGCACTGCTCCGGGACAACTGATTGCTTCTTACTCCGCCACGTGACTAAATTTCCCCAAACATATGTACAATAGCCTGAGGTTGATCGCCTATCAGTTACTGATCCAGCCCAGTCTGCGTCAGTAAATATCTCAATTTTTTTGTCCGTTGTCTTCTTGAAAAAGAGTCCTTGCCCTGGTGTCATTTTTAAGTATCTTAGAATTCTGTAGACAGCTTCCATGTGTTCTTCTAATGGGTTATTCATAAATTGGCTTACCATACTCACAGCAAAGCTGATATCAGGTCTTGTATGAGACAGATAAATGAGTTTTCCAACCAGTCTTTGGTATCTTCCTTTGTCAACAGGTGCACTATCAGAATCATTTCCCAGCTTCAAGTTAGAGTCCATTGGAGTGTCAGCAGGTTTGCATCCAAGCATCCCGGTTTCCTTTAAAAGGTCTAACACATACTTTCGTTGAGAGACTGAAATTCCTCTTTTTGACCGTGCCACCTCCATACCAAGAAAATATTTGAGATTGCCCAGATCTTTGATTTCGAATTCCTTAGCTAGAAAATTCTTGAGCTTGAGTATTTCTTCATCATGGTCTCCTGTTAGAATAATGTCATCAACATACACAATGAGTATTGCCTTCTTTCCTGAGGCAGAGTACTTGACAAACATTGTGTGATCCGATTGACACTGATAAAATCCAAACTTTTTGATAGCTTTAGTGAACTTCTCAAACCATGCTCTTGGTGACTGCTTAAGTCCATATAAAGACTTTTTGAGCTTGCAAACCTTGTTGATGATGGCTGAATTTTGAAGACCAGGGGGTACCTCCATGTAGACTTCTTCCTCCAGATCCCCATTGAGGAAAGCATTCTTCACGTCTAGCTGATATAGTGGCCAGTCAAGGTTGGATGCAAGAGAAAGTAGTACTCGAACTGTATTGAGTTTAGCTACTGGGGCAAACGTCTCTTGGTAGTCAATCCCATATGACTGTGTGAATCCTTTTGCTACAAGTCGAGCTTTAAATTTGTTGACACTCCCATCAGCATTATGTTTGACTGTGAAGATCCACTTGCAACCGACTGGATGTTTTCCCGAAGGTAATTCAGATATCTACCAAGTCCCATTCTTCTCTAGAGCACGAATTTCTTCCAAAACAGCTGCCTTCCATTCTGGTATACTTAGAGCTTCATATATTGATCTTGGGACTTGTATTTTGTCAAGACTGCTAACAAATGCACGGTGATTTGGTGACAATCTTCCATATGAGACAAAATTGTAAATGGGATGATTAGTGCAAGACCTTACGCCTTTTCTCAAGGCAATGGGTCTATCATCAACTGGAGAATCAATAACAGCAGGATCTGAGTCAGAGCTAGTGTTACCTGGTGAATTTTGAGTATCCAGATTCGGATTGGATTCATGGCTCTGATCTAGTGGCTGTGGTTCTTTTCCTTCTTGAGTCTTGTTTCTCCTAGAATAGACACGTAACTCAATAGGTACTGCAGGTTGTGTTTGGATGGGACGTGGAGTTGTTTGACTGGACCTTGATGGTATCTGAAACTTAGGTTGGGAATCAGACTCAGATCGGATTTCAAGTTGAGATGATTCAGATTGGATGGCTAGAATTAGACTTTGGTTTGTCTGACGTGAAGATGACTTTGGTGGATTTGGACTAGGAGGACTGGATGAATTGGATGAATTCAAGATATCAACATCCCAAAGCTAAAATTCCTGAGTAGAGTTCTCCCCCTGAATATCAGTTTGGTAGTAAGATTGTTGCTCAAAGAAAGAGACATCCATGGAGTTGTAAAATTTTCTTGTGATTGGGGAGTAACATTTATACCCTTTTTGGTTTGATGAGTATCCGACAAATACACATTTGTGTGCCTTTGGATCAAGTTTAGTCCTATGTTGGGCATGTATGTGAACAAACACAGTGCAACCAAACACTTTTAATGGTAGAGTAGAAAGAATACGAGTATTGGGAAAAAATTGAAGAAAGACTTTACACGGTGTTTGGAAGTTCAAGACTCGAGAAGGCATCCTGTTGATTAGATAAGCGGCTGTTAAGACTGCCTCTCCCCAGCAAATTTTGGAACATGTGTGGTGAACATAATTGACCGAGCCACTTCTAGGAGGTGTCTGTTTTTTCTTTCGGCAATACCATTTTGTTGAGGTGTGTCGACACATGAACTTTGATGTATGATCCCCTGACTCAAGATATTTCCCAAGAACTGTCTCAAAATATTCTTTTGCATTGTCAGTTTTTAACACTTGTATTTTTGTTTGGAATTGAGTTTGAACCATAGTGTTAAACTTCTTGAAAATTTCCCCAACATCCGATTTTTCTTTCATCAGGAAGAGCCAAGTGATCCTAGTATGATCATCTACAAATGAGACAAACCACCTAGTGCCCGTGATATTTTTTATTCTAGAGGGTCCCCATACATCTCTATGAATCAATGAAAATGGACGAGATGCCTTGTAAGGTAAAGAGTGGTAAGAACTACGAACATGTTTTGAGAATTGACACACTTCACACTGAAAATGTTTTTGATTTTTATTATTGAATAACGAAGGGAACAATTTCTGAAGGTACAAAAAATTTGGATGTCCTAGACGATAGTGCCATAACATGATTTCACTATCCTTATTAAATTTTTCAGATGAGTTAAGACTCTTATTGAACTGACTTGTTGACTCTACACATACTGCATTATGAGTTTGTCTTCTAGGAGATTCACTAACTTTTAGAAGAAAAAGTCCCGAGTGCACCTTAGCATTGCCAATCGTCCTCCCCGAATCCAAATCTTGAAATTCACACATATCCGAGAAAAACTTAGCAACACAATTATGTTCTTGAGTAAGCTTGCTAACAGATAAAAGGTTGCAGTCCAAATTAGGAACATGAAGAACGGATGTAAGGGTTAGGTCCTTTGAAATAACAATAGAACCTGTTCCAACAACTTTAGAGATTGATCCATCAGCAATTTTTACGGTAAAATTTTCTCGGCATGGTTTGTAAGTGTTGAATAATGTGGCATCTCCTGTCATGTGATCAGATGCTCCGGAGTCTATGATCCATGGACCTGTTTTTTCTGATTTTACAGTGAGGGCATTTAGATAATTACCTTTCTGTGCTAAAGATCCTGTTCCAACTGTACTGTTGGTAAGACTCTGCTGTGAGAACATTTTCTGCAGGCCTTCAATTTGCTCCTTGCTGAAAGGGCTTGTTTCAGTGGCAGGGGATTCTTCATTAATGGATACCTGATTGCCACGGCTCTCTTTATCAGGCGTTGATCTTGTGGACTTCCAATCAGCGGGTTTTCCATGAATTTTCCAGCAATTATCGCGTGTATGCCTTGGTTTTCGACAGTGGTCACACCATGGTCTCCCTTTCTTTTGTCGGTTATCACTGCTGTTGTTGTGCTGGGTTCCTCGAGCAGCTAGGGCAGAATTTTCTGTGACAGAGGCAGTAGAAAATTCTCCCAACATCACCTTCTTCCTGCTTTCTTCTCGGCGGACCTCAGAGAAAACTTCTCGGATGTTTGGTAAGGGTTTCATTCCCAGTATGCGCCCTCTAACCTCATCGAGATTCTTGTTGAGTCCCATCAAGAATTTAAAAATTCTTTTCTTCTCTACAATTTCTCTGAACTTCTTAGAGTCTTCTGCACAGGTCCATTGATGTTCTTCGAATACATCTAGTCGCTGCCACTGCCGAGTAAGAAGGTTGTAGTATTGGGTGACGGAGAAGTCCCCTTGTCGAAGGTCATGGAGGCTGGTTTCAATTTCGAAGACCTCAGCAGTATTCTCTTTGCTCGAGAAAAATTCTTTCGCTGCATCCCAAATTTCATGTGCAGTGTTGTAGAGCAGGAAATTTTCGCCAATCTCGTTCGTCATTGAGTTGACTAACCACGACATTACCATGTTTTCAATTTTCCACGTTTTGAATTTTGGGTTACCGGCATATGGAGGAACAACTTCTCCGGTGAGATATTCATCCCTTCCTTTTCCACGGATGTACATCAAAACGGATTGCGACCATTGGAGGTAATTATTCCCGTTCAACTTGTGTCCTGTAATTTGGAGAGGAACACCGTCTGCCATGCTATGGTTGTTGGTGATGGGTGCTTCCATATTTGAGGTCTTTTCTGATGAGGATGGCTTTTGGTTTTCTATGGCCATACCGTACTTGGTCATTGGAGACTTTTGAAGAGTTAGAAGCGGAATTTTGGTGTTTCAATCAACCGGCTCTGATGCCATGAAGAATTAGGAGGGTTGAATGAGTAATTTTCTCCATTATTTTTTGAAGAATAGTACAGGAATAAATAGAGGGAAGAGCAAATCTCTTCCTGAAATTAAGGGATAACAATCAACCTAAAACAAGGAATTATAATCAGGAAAAATAAGGAAAGTAAAAAACTGATTTGGGATATCAATATCCCTTTATTCTAGGAATCAATTAAACTAATTTTAGCAACTAATCCTAGAGATTACGGATTTCCACAGTATTTGAGCGAATTTAGAGTTGAGAGAGACAATGGTTAAAATGGCTATGGCAGGAGCAAGAGGAGCTGAGGGTTCCGAAGTGACCTCTGGCACTTCGCAACCAGCCTCCACAATTGTTCCCACTGCAATTCCGAAAAACTCAAATCATACTTCCCTCCAAATTACCACTCATAAGTTGAATGGGACAAACTTCTTAAAATGGTCCTGTTCTATTTTAATGGTGGTTCGAGGGAAAGGTAAATTAGGATATTTGGATGGCTCAATCCAACAACCAAGCCATGATGATTCTTCTTATCCGAATTGGGAGGCTCAAAACTCAATGGTGATGGCATGGTTAATTCACTCTATGGAGGACCATATCGCAGACACTTATATACTCTTTCCTACTGCAAAACGAATTTGGGATGTTGTGACACTTGCCTACTTAGACTTGAAAATTCTTCTCAAATGTTTGAACTCAGAAATAAGGCAAGAAATCTAAGACAAGGAGAAAACGATGTCACCCAATACTACAATGACCTGACTAAACTCTAGCAAGAATTGGACCTTTTCACTACTCCATCTTGGAAGAATCCTGAGGATGCAATTATTTACAGGAAAATGGTGGAATGCGACAGGATCTACGACTTCCTGGCTGGGCTAAACAAAGATCTGGATGACGTCCGTGGGCGCCTACTGGGGATCAAACCATTACCACTAATAGAGGAGATCTTTGCTGAGGTACGAAGAGAGGAGAGTTGACGCCGTGTAATGCTCGGTGGGTCCAGCATTCCCATATTGGAGAACTCGGGACTGGTGGCTAGTAGTGTGGAACCGCGCAGTGATAAAGGCAATGACTCAAAAGGATACAAGAAGTGGTGTGAGCACTGTCACAAGCCCTACCATACCAAGGAGACTTGTTGGAAAATACATGGGAGGCCAGCAAATTGGACCTCTAACCGATCCTGTAATCGTGAGGGGAAAGTACTTCAAGTTACTGCTCAGGCTAATTCAAAAAAACCACTAGAAACCGCAGGCCTTTTTTCAAAGGAACAGCTAGAACAACTCAGACAAATGTTATCTACCTCTGAGTCCTCATCCACGTCACTTATTGCACAAACAGGTACCAATCTGACACCATTTGGTGGCCTAACAGAAAAAGGTGAGCCTTGGATTATAGACTCAGAAGCAACGAATCATATGACAGGGTGTGAGAAGATATTTACTTCCTATGTTCCTACCCCTGGTAATCATAAAGTCAAGGTTGCTGATGGGTCGTTTTTTGTTGTTGCGGGAATGGGAATTGTTAATCTAAACTCTAAATTTACACTTAAAACGTTCTCCAATGTGCCGGGCATCTCCTGTAATCTGTTGTCAATTAGCAAAATTACTAAAGATTTGCACTGTGTAGTTAATTTCTTCCCCTCTGTGTGTTTTCCAGGATCAGATCTCGGGGAGGAGGATTGGCAATGCTAAAGAGATTGAAGGACTTTACTATTTTTAGGATAATGCATCTGTGGGTGGGCATGTTCAACAGGCTGTAGGAAATTTCTCTGTCTAGAACACAAAATAATGTTTCTACATTATAGGCTAGGGCATCCAAGCTTTGTTTATTTAAGACATTTAATTCCTATGTTATTCCATAAAGGTGATTTATTTCAGTGTGAAATTTGCCAATTAGCAAAACACAAACGTGTTCCTTTTCCTCCTCAACCTTATCATGCTTCCAAGCCTTTTGTGTTAGTTCACAGTGATATTTGGGGTCCATCACGTGTCTCAAGTGTTACCAATAAAAGATGGTTTATTACTTTTACAGACGACCACACTTGTGTTTGTTGGGTGTATCTTTTAAAAGAAAAATCTGAAGCAGAAAGTGTGTTCCAAGTTTTTCATACAATGATCAAAACCCAATATAATGAAAATATTAAAATACTCCGTACCAATAATGGTATAGAATATTTTAATTCCATTCTTGGGAATTTTCTTAAAAAAAATGGAATTATACATCATAGTTCTTGCGTGAATACACCACAACAAAATGGTGTTTTTGAAAGGAAAAATCGCCATATTTTAGAGGTAGCACGTTCTCTATTGTTCACAACAAATGTCCCTAAGCGTTTTTGGGGGATGCAATTTTAAAGGCTTATTACTTGATCAATTGGATGCCATCTTGTGTCTTAAAATTCCAAACTCCCTTAGATTGCCTTTCAAGATCTTATCCCGACTCACGTTTCCGTTCAAATTTGGATTTAAAAATATTTAGGCGCACGGCTTTTGTTCACAATCTTGACCCGATTCGTACTAAACTTGATCCTCGTTCCCATAAGTGTATATTTCTTGGTTATTCATTGACTCATAAACGATATCATTGTTACTCTCCGGATAAACAAAAGTACTTTGTCTCTAGGGATGTCACCTTTTTTGAATCTCAGCCTTTTTTTGGTAAAAATTCGGTTCAGGGGGAGACCTTCCATGATTTCCTCTCTGAATCAGGGACCAAATCTCCACCAAATCTTTGGGAATATTTTTGGAATTCTTCCCCTGATTCTCTCTCATCTATTTCCCTTCAAGATTCAGGAAATCTTCCTCTTGATTCCCTTGATTCTCTCCCATTCGTTTCCCTCCAAGATTCGGGAAATCTGTCTCCTGATTTTGTCAGTCCACCCTTGGCAAATCCCACCCCTTCCGATTTTGATAATTCAAAAATTGCTTTTATCCCCACCGAATCTCACTCGAATTCTAAGCCTAGTTTCCAGGATAGTCAAACGACAGGGGGAGACAGATTATGGCCGTTTGACATTACCTACTCACGGAGGCAATGCCCAACAAATAAAGGACCTGATATCTCTCATAAACACAGCCAAGAATCCAATTTGAAATCTGGTTTGGAACTGAATATCTCTCAACCAAGTGATGATCCAGTGCAACCACCAGAACCAAATATTCCTTATAAACCTAATTCTGAATTTACAGATCCAATTGCAATCAGAAAGGGGATTCAGTCCTGTACAAAACATCCTTTATCAAACTTTGTCACTTACTCTCATCTTTCAAGACTTGTTCAGACTCGTCTCTAGCCTTGCAAGTGAAGAAATTCCAAAGAATATACAGGAGGCATGGGAGAACCCTAAATGGAGAAAAGCTATCGAAGAAGAGATGGAAGCCCTTGAAAAAAATGGAACGTGGGAGATCATGAAGAAGCCAGAACAGAAGGTTCTTGTGGGCTGCAAATGGGTTTTCTCCATCAAGTATAGGGCGGACGGATTAATTGATAGGTATAAGGTGCGATTAGTTGCAAAAGGTTACATTCAGATGTATGGAGTCAACTATCAAGAAACCTCTGCACCAGTGGCAAAGTTGAATACAATACGAGTGTTACTATCACTTGCTGCAAACCTAGACTGGCCCCTGCAACAGTTGGACTTAAAGAATGCTTTCTTAAACAGAGACTTGGAAGAAGAGGTCTATATGGAGTTGCCCTAGGGATTCAATAAGAAAGGAGAAAATGGGATTGTTTGCCAACTGAAGAAATCCTTGTATGGCTTAAAAACAGTCTCCAAGAGCCTGATTTGAGCGATTTACTAAGGCAATTTGAAGTCACAAGTATAAACAGGCCCAAGCTGATCATACCCTGTTCTACAAACATCAAGAAGGTAAAATCACCATACTCATCGTTTATGTTGACGACATAATATTAACAGGGGATGACACGGTGGAGATGGAAAATTTGAAAAAAAAGCTTGCAGCCGAATTCGAGATGAAGAACCTTGGGAACATGAGGTATTTTCTAGGCATGGAGGTAGCTAGAAACAAGTCTGGAATTTCTGTGTCACAACAAAAGTATGTTTTGGACCTCTTGAATGAACTAGAATGTTGGGGTGTAAACCAGTGGAAACCCCGGTGGAAGCAAATGTGAAACTCGATGTTAAAGCAGCAGATAGTCCGGTGGATCGAGGAAGATATCAACGGTTAGTGGGAAGGCTAATTTATCTTTCACATACAAGGCCCGACATTGCCGTCGCCGTAAGCCGTGTAAGTCAATTCATGCAATGTCCAACAGAAGCACACATGGAGGCGGTCTATAGAATTTTGAGATATCTGAAAGGTACACCTGGTCGCGGTTTATTCTTTGCTAAGTCTGAGGAAGGAGGTGTGGATGTATATATGGATGCTGATTGGGCAGGAGCTGTGGAGGATAGAAGGTCAACCTCAGGATATAGTACATTTGTCTGGGGGAATTTGATTACTTGGAGGAGTAAGAAACAGTCAGTGATTGCACTAAGTAGTACTGAAGCTGAACTGAGATCAGTGGCTCACGGGATCTGTGAGGTTCTTTGGCTGAAAATCTTACTGGAGGAGCTAAAAGTGGAAGTGAAGACTCCTCTGAAGGTATATTGTGATAACAAGGCTGCGATCAACATCTCACACAACCCGGTTCAACATGATCGGACCAAACATGTGGAGGTGGATAGACATTTTATTAAGGAAAGGATTGAGGATGGGACAATCTGCGTGATTTATATGCCTACCTCTGAACAAGTGGCTGATGTACTTGCCAAAGGAGTTTCAAGACTCTTATTTGAAAAATTTGTAGACAAGTTGGGCATGTTCAATTTGTATAGCCCAACTTGAGGGGGAGTGTTAGCAGGTCTAATTCAGTCTTTTTACCATTATTTTAAGTTTCTAGTTAGTTGGTTAGAAGATAAGCAGGTTAGTTTCCTGATATCTAGGTTAGTTAGATGAGATCTATTCCTATCTGCCGAGGAAGCAAAATAAAAGGCAGAGGCTAGACTTTGTATTATGAGTTTTTTCCGAGTTTAATAAAAGTAGTGCAGTGCTATTGATTTGACTCTCTCCTCTAGTTTGTTCTTCATTCATCTTCTTCTCAAATACATAAAGTCTCATCCAGAGCAAGGATTACTCTTTCCTTCTTCTTCTTCCTTATAGGTCACGGCTTTCTCTTATGCTGATTGGGGTTCATGCCTCGACTCAAGAAAATCAACAACAGGATTTTGTGTTTTCTTGGGCGACTTGCTGGTTTCATGGAAGTCAAAGAAGTAGTCTACTATTTCTCACTCCTCAGCTAAAATTGAATATCGAGCATTGGCAGACACCACTAGTGACCTTGTTTGGATGCAATAGTTACTGCAAGATTTTGGTGTATCCAACTCAAAACCAGCTCTCCTTTTTTGTGATAATCAAGCTGCCATCTATATTGCCACTAATCCCACCTGTCATAAAAGAACTAAACACATAGAGATTGACTGCCGTTTCGTTCGTGATAAAGTTACTGACAGGTTCATCAAACTCATGCCTATTCAATCTCAACATCAGCTTGCATATCTATTCATTAAGCCCTTACCTCCTTCCTCCTTGTTTTCATTGTTACACAAGATGGCTGTCAAAGACATTTACAGTTCATCTTGAGGGGGAGTTTTACACAGACTGTTATGAATTAGTTAGTCTTGTTAGTAGTTTGTTACAACTTGTTAGTTTGTTATTTTGATTGTTACCTTGCTGAGCTGTACTTATCATTAAGACAGCTGTAAATTAAAGTTCGACTTTATATATAAGAGACATACTCTGCTTATTCATTCAATGAGAAGTTCAGTTCATTCCTCATCTAGGGTGTTTCTCTCATTTGTCCTTTTTCTTCTCTTCTTCTTCGCTCATACAATTTGATTCAAACAATTTCCGATGTCAAAGGTGTCTCATCGTTGTAGAAGTATCAATTTGGAGGTCTCCTGTTCCTATAAGAACTTTCCAGGTAAATTGTGCAATGCTCATTACGTATTTTCAATTGCCTAATGCCTAAACTAACTAAACCAATCCCTAAAGTTGCATAAAAAAGGATGATTTAAAAATAGATTTGTTCATTTTGTTGATATTCCATGGTTGTTGTTCATTGTTCAAAAGGGAAAAAGAAAAAAGAAAAGAAAAGAAATGGTGTAGGTGTTTGCTGAAGAATAAAAAAACAATCTATTCTTTATTGTTTTAATGCATTGGTAATTGGAATTTGAAACAAATTTTGTTTTGCATTACTTGTGATTGCAGACTCTGTCATGATAGTGATTTTACTTGTGAAATGCTATATTTTTGTGTTAGTCTAAGCTAAGATATTCATCGCACGATATGCACATATCCTTTTAGTTTCAAATTGAATAATTCTAGTTGATGCAGTTTAAACATTTACGCCTTAATTATATCCTACATATAGGAATGTCAAGAATTAGGTTCAATGAGGTCATCCAATGATTTTACTGGCTCTTATTAGCGTTGGATTGGAGAATTTCTAGAATCACATAGTTATGAGAAAAACTAATGAAGTGCATACTTAAGATATTATACGCAGAAGATATAGATTGAGAGGGAAAATTTTACACAAAAGCTTGACAAGGCTTTGCCCTATTTTTCATTTGTTATGTTAATAATATTTCAATTTTGGGATTTGGATCTCCATTTCATGTGCTTGCAACTTCAAGAGATTAAATCAAGTGTCTGTAGTGGACATACTCCTCCGACATGCATGTATGATATGCAATTGCTTGAAGTTTTTGTATTGACCATGTAAAATTATCGTCCTTGTAGGTCCGGTAGTGGAATCTGAAAACTATCATGCGCCTTTGGATGAAGCACTACTTCTGAAGGTATGCCACGTGTTCTTTTCTAGTTTATGTGGCTCATCAAGTTTTGAAGTGCAAATTTTTTGTTTTTTTAGTGACTTAAATTTTAGCATTTATTCTGTTATTTGCAGAATAAGTCAGAAGAGGTTGGGCCATATTTAAATGGGCGATGTGTATATCTTGTTGGTCAGTCTCTTTTTTGAGTTCTTTGCTTTGACACCATCTCCAATCCACGCTAGATTTGTGGATTGGTGATGCCAAAAACTCACGCCAAATTGGTGAGATGAATAGGAGCACGCCAAATCTAGCATGCCATTGTTCATCACACCATTTTGGTGACGACAAAAGATAATTAATAGAAATGAAATATACTGGGAATATTCTTTTTTGGTGTTAAAAATAGTGTAAATGATTGGAGATAAAGTTACTGTTTAATGTGACAATTACACCATTTTGGTGTCATGGGTTGGAGATGCTCTAAGAAGTTAGTTAATCATCTTGTTCCTGAAGAAGATTGTAATTTGTTAAACGCAGATATGATGGGGTCTGGTAAAACAACTGTCGGAAAGATTTTGTCACAAGTGCTTGGATATTCCTTTTCTGATTGGTTTGTACCCCGAGTAACTATTTCTCAATATGGCTACCATTTCAAAATAATCGTAGTCTAACCAGATCACGAAGGTTTTCTCGCTTTATAAAGATACTCATGTATAATTTTCTTATTCTATATTCCTTCCTATGGTCCTATCTGAAGTCTAAAATTAAATAGTGAGTGCAAAAATTTTAAACTGATATGGCGGGCTTTCTAGAAGCTGTGTGAACGAGAATCTTGAAGTAAGCTATTCCGGTCTTTGTGACCCTGAAAGATCCTTTTTATATCTTGGCCAATTAAATTTCTTGGATGGAACTTGATCTTAGGAAGTTGTACATGTCCGTTTGCATATTTCAGCAAATATCATCTATATCATGCACACGTAAGTCATGTTGAATATTCTGCTTTTGTTATGTCTGTGGATGCTCCAGTGACGCTTTGGTGGAGCAGGAAGCTGGTGGAATATCTGTGGCTGACATTTTTAAGCTCCACGGAGAGGGATTCTTCAGAGATTAGGAGGTTAGTTAGAAACTGTTTCTATTTATAAAGTTGCTTTAACTTCTTAACATTCATCATTTATATTGTTCAAGTTGCTCACGAAGTTAAGCGTACTAGTAGCCTTAATGTGGACTTGCTTTGAAGTTAGTTTATGCACCTTGAAAGGAAATATAAAATGCAGTTCATATTTGTCCCAATTTTTCTAAAAAAAATGAACGTGGATATTGTGAAAAAAGTGATTCGTGCTCCGTTCCATGTATCAGATAATACAATTGGTACTTGTGGAGTTTTATCATTCTGATTGATGTGGACGGAAAAATGTGTCCACTGACAATGGCATGTTTGGATATTGTCTATGCAAAGGTTCTTTGTTTGTGGCAATAACCTTGTCTTAATTATGGTCGTATCTGAAGTTCTTAACTTATGTTAACTACTAACCAGTAGAAGTTGTTCAATATTGGCTTCGAACTTGACCACGAATTTTTTTGGCAGTACATATCTAATGAAATAAAAATCAATTATCCTGTTCTAAAAATAAAATGAATAAATATGGTGGATAGATATTAGTTCCTGCCTTCCCCGTTACTCACAGAGAATCCTTTGAACATTAGTGTACTAACTAGGGAGGAATCTCGAGATACTCATAACTCATTACTAAATTGCTAAAAAAATCATATATATATATTTTAACAAACTAGTTGAAGCAAAAAAGCAATTTAGTAAGGCCTACACATCTTTTGTTTTATGAGAATTGTTGAGGTCAAAACTCTTATTCTGAAACGTTTTAGTGAGAATGATGAAAGTTTTAACAACTAATTCTTTTCGATGTATATCTGTAGTTGTTGGATTTTTTTTTTTTGTAATTTTTATTTTTCCTAACAGTTCATGTTTTAAAAACCCTAAAACGTATGCTTCTGCAACTATCTTATAATTGTAATTGTACTTTTGGCTTTTAGAACGAGGCACTGCAGAAGCTGTCATTAATGCATCATCATGTCGTTTCTACTAGTGGAGGTGCAGTTATTCGGCCAATCAACTGGTATATAGTGAGCATGCTTGAAATGCAACCATCCCACCCATCCACACACGCACACCCCTCATTTTCCAAGTGCAATTGCTCTCTGTTTGCTTCAGTGATAAATAATAGGCATCCATTATTTTGGTTTATCAGGAAATATATGCACACGGGCGTTAGTGTCTGGTTAGATGTACCTTTGGAAGCCTTGGCTCAAAGAATTGCTGCTGTTGGAACAGGCACCCGCCCTCTTTTGCATCATGATTCCGGAGATGTGTACACTAAGGTAGGCAATTTGTCTATGTTTGGGCTTTCATTTCTTAAAGCATTTGCATTATGGCTGACAACACAAAACTATGATTACAAATCATAAAAGAAAAGGGAAAAAAATAATAAAAGACACTGAAACTATGCTTGACAACATTAAACAATTTTTTCTTTACTTGCTCTGACAATATGGCTTCCTCGCAGACTTGCATGCGCTTGTCTAGTCTTTTTGAAGAAAGGGGTGATGCATATAACAATGCCAATGCCAGGGTTTCTCTGGAAAGTAAGTCATTCAAGGGTTCTCTCTTACTCTAACGCTTGCCCTTTTACTAGTAAATTTGTTATGAAGAAGCTACATGAAAAATTAAAAAGAAAAATTTTAAAGATACACGTCTTTCAAGTTACATCTGCAATAGACAATTACAAGTGTTGTGCTGCACTATTGTTATTTTAAATGTATTTGCAATTTATCACTGATTGCATCTCAAGAGAAGTGCAAGATAAACTGGGTAAGCACCGAAGGCTATTATTTTCATTGCACAGATATTGCAACCAAATGGGGTCAAATAGATGTGCGCGATATCACGCCGACTGCTATTGCAATTGAGGTTGATTCCCTTTCTCCTTTCTCTTTGTGCAATATTCACTTTTTCACTCTTTGCCAGAGAGAACATGAGTTGTTCCCCAACCTAATTTAGATTGAGGCAGATAATTACGTCTTGAAGCATTTTTAAACTTGGTCTTTTATCATGTCTTCTAATTATTTTAATCAGTTTAATTTTACATTTTTCCAGGCCCTCGAACAAATACACAACTTTTTGAAGAAAAAGGAAGGTAATGCATGAATGCTTTACTAGTATTTTACTGTTCTGTTTTCTTCAGTGAAAGCATGCTATGTTTCTATTTTTAGAAACGGAACACAGGATATTGTTTGCGGCGTATCAATTGTGATCAGAATGACCATGTAACATAAAGTTATTGCATGGCTCTGATTTTGATGTTGAAGATTCTGTAGGTGTATGCGTTATTCGAGACATTTCCTGTACTATAAAACGACTATTGTCTTATAAATGAGTTCATATTGACATGGTTGAGTTTTTTTTTCCCGACTTATAATTTTAATCGCTTCATCTCGACAATTACTTCTCTAAGGCCTAAATTTGCATAATTGACAAATTTTTCGTTGGCCATGCTGATTCTTCTCCTCTTTTTGACCCACGTTTTAGGTTCTAATAAAAATTTTTAATATTATCCAGTACACGCACAATTTGCAATAGGCAAACAACTTCAGGCAGGTGGTTAAGGTATGAGGAGGTGAAGGTGCCCAGTGGAATGACAAGTGTAGTTCTAATTCTAGCATCAATCTGCTGTTTCCAACATGCAGTTGTCCAAAAGTTCGGATTTGAAATGTTTGGTGTTTAGAAGGATAGCATGTTTGACAAATCAGTTTGAACTGAAAAATGAGTTCAAGTATTATAGGAGCTTTACATTATAGTTGTAGTTGTTTTTTTGTTTTATATTATAGTTGCGGAGAGCATTACACTGTAGACTTCGAATTGATGAACTCAAATTGGTGTACCAAACATGCTAACGGCAGGAAACTGACACATCTGTCACTGATAAATAGTTAGCAACCAACAAAATAGAAAGGGCCAAAATCAAGGTAGCAAAGCTTTTGAAGTTTCTTCTCACTTGAATGAACAGGCTTGCTAGCTCGTTCAAATTCATATGACAAATCACAGCGGTTGTTTGTTTGTTTTCTTTCTCCTTTTTTAGTACTTTTTTTTTTCCTTATCTTGGAAGGTCTCTTGAGCCAATATGGTGAAACAAGAAAAAAGAATAAAAAAAGAACAAAAACTCAAGGGAAAAGTCGTTTTGGGGGCTAAATGTTCAGATCTTCCTCAAGTTAAATGGGCATCAACGAACCATTGTGTTTGAGAAATGAGTTCAAACTTACAAGTTCAATTTGCTTATAGTATAAAGCTCTCCTATGCTATGATGTAAAATGAGTTAATTTTACCAATGGTCCTTAAGGTTTACTTCTTATCCTCTTTTAGTCCCCCACTTTTGAAAAGTTCTATTTTGGTCCTTAAACTATTACTTTGTCCCATTTTTGGTCATTTTGTTAGATGACTGTTAAGTTTTGGATAAAAAAATGGGTTGTCTATGTGATAGGTAGTTAAATTAATAAAATTCGAGGTAAATACTCTTGGGACTAAAACTAAAAAGAATGTAAAGCTTAGGGATCAAATCTGAAAAATATCTAAAGTTTAGGGACCAAAATTGAAAAGCATATAAAATTCAAGGATCATTTGTGGACATTATTGTCTTTATTATATTTTATATTAGTTTAATTGCTTAAACCTATTAAAATAGCAAAAACGGTTGATGTTGAATAAATGATAATGAATTAAAAGCAAAAAATTAATATATTAGTTTGTTTTAATGTTCATATTTGCTTGTGTTTACGAAACAGACATAGCGAAACAAATTTTCAAATTAGGCAAGTATTTGGTGATTGCTCTCAATTTAAGACAGAGAAGAGCAAGCAGTATTATTGCAACGAGATGTAAAGTTTGCAAAAATGATAAGAAAAGGATATTATTTTGGTGATTTGATATTATTTTGGTATTTTGGTGTTTTGTTATTAATTCATAGTCATTTATTCATCAACCTTTTTTGTCATTTTGATAGGTTTAGGCAACTGAATTGATACAAAATATAACAAAAATAATAATGTCCATAAAGGGTCCCTAAACTTTATATGTTTTTGTCACGCTTTGGGGTATAGGAGGTGACGTAGCGGTTTAATTAAGTTAATTAAGTAGAAATTTGGTTAAAACATACGTTAAGAATTCAAAATTTATTATGGAAATGTGATAATTAAAAACCGTTTTTAAACAAATAATTTTAACCATTTAATAAATAGGAATAAATAAATAAATAATCAAAAATAATTAAAAATAATAAATAAAGTATAAGAAATGTAAGTTGGGTTCTACTGGCCTACAACTTGTGCACACACCTAGTATTGATAATAAATTATTATAGTCACAGTCTAATATTAAAAAAAATAAAATCTATATAATACATGCCTCGATTTACTATAGCTACTAACCTATTCAAGACCCTTTATTGTTCACAAGTCCAGGCAATGGACTATCCTCCGGTTCTAAGCTGGGTTCCACTTAAGGGAAAAAAGGTTTAAAAATAAATAAAAAGTGAGCGAAAGGTTCAGTAGGACTATATTTTAAAACAGATAAACAAATCAAATATGATATTTACCTTTTAAGGAAATGATTAGGAATACAGAGTTACATAAATAAATAAATTTATTTAAATAAGTCTTATCAATACAGTCCGTCCAGAGAGTACCTTTTATTTTTTCAGGGCAAACCATATTTATCACCACCGTAGTGGCCCAACTGGGTTTCAGGACCTGCCCTCAAGGTCGCACGCTACACGACCCGATCTCTGATTATGGCATCATGCCCTTATGTGTATTTATTATTATTTAAATCCAGTTTTACCGAGTATTCTCAATTACATCTATTATTCGATTCATTATGATCATACAATTCTTGACAAGTAATGCAAATGGTTATGAAGCTCATCTAAACCGTTCCTTGAAATTTATTCTAAAGAAAATCATTTTGAAGGAAATCATTTTGAAAGAAATTATTATGTGGCCAAAAGCCCCTTTTTGAAGACATTTAAAACATTATATAATTTGTTGTAAACATTTTAAAATAAGATCCTTTAAGGCCAAAATCATTTAAAGCTTGGCTACCAAGAAGGGGTAGAAGTCCTACCTTAATATTCTTACCGGTGTCCCACACTATAGTCCCGCTCCGCTACACGTTGACTCCGTGGAACCTCGAACAACCTTAAACATAAACTAAGCTCATCAATTTCTAACTTAGGATATTTTACATTACTAACCTATCTCATGGTGTCCTAGTGTGCCATGTACTTCGCAAAATCATACTATAAAATTTAAATTCTCAATCAGAGTTTAAAACCGTAAAAACGGGTGAAAATTGACAAATCTTTACTATGCCCGGTCGGCCTACCAGTCCCCCTGGTTCGGCCTACCGACAAACCAGATCCGGTTGGCCGAACCTGGAACCAGACGTATGAATCTGGCCTGCCGAACCCATGAATTCAGCCTACTAAACTGGAAAATTCCATAAATTTTCAAGCACGGCTCTCGGCCTCCCCGTGTTCAAATCCTCATTTTAACCTGTTTTTTCTCAGTTTCTCAAGCATAGGAAACATCAATAGGTAATAGAAAAACATTATAAAACACTTTTGAATCAATTTAAACAAGATTTGGACAAAGATGTTGAAAAATCCTGAAAATAAAGAAAAATGGAGAAAAATAAAAAATCTTGATTCAAATCTGTTTTTGATTAAACAAAGCTTAGATTCTAGATATTCTAAGTTCCTCTAACCTAGATTGATGGTTTTCTAAGCTTAGGAAAACTCAAATTTCAAAATACTAAGAATTTGAAAAGTTTAGAAATTTTGAAACTAATCTTGGATCGAAGCTTTGAATCATGTTTTTGGTTGCTCAATCACATTCCCGAGCCTCCAATCCATTAATCCAAAGCTTGGGCTTGATTTTTAAAAGTCAAAATTTTGAGAAGAGAAGAGAGAAAAAGAGAGGCAGAGTGAAGAGAGAGAGACGAGCGTGAGAGAGAGTGAGAGAAGAGAGAGAACGGGAGTGAAGGAGAGAAAGAGAGAGGGGGTATAAATAGAGAGAAAAATGAGCGATCTCATTGTATGGAAACCGTATGTTGCCCACGGTTTTGTAAAACAAGATATGTTTGGCTTTTGACAAATTGTTTTGTTTCCAAAATTCAAAATAACAAACAAAAATAATTAAGAGTAATTTAAAAAAATCATTAAGACAATTAAAAAAAACATTAATTTAGAAATACCACAAAATAGTCAAATTATTAATTTAGAAATACCACAAAATAGTCAAATTAAGTTTAAGAATGCATCATGGCACACTAGTTTCACTATTTCACTTATTAATATCACTTAAATTTTGGGGCATTACAGCTCTCCACCCCTAAAAGAAATTTTGTCCTCGAAATTCGGAAGCCACCCAAGTGCAAAATAAATACGAATATGACTCCCACATGATCAACCCTGATTTCTAGGTTGTCTCATCAACCATGTGGTGCTACCACACCACATTCATTAATGGAATCTTACAACGCCTTAAATCTATCACTTTTTGGTCGAGAATCTAAGCCAGCACCTCTTAGTAAGATATGTCTTCTTGAATTTGCACATTACGAATCGAAACGATCTTGCTTGGCTTGGGCGAACATTCTAAAGTACCGACATACAGAATACGACATGAACATGAAAGAGTCTAGGAGGGAGATCAAGGCAATAAACGATCACTCTGACACGTTGAGAATCTCAGACAACCCGACGTACCTCAATGCATTTTCCCCTCGCACACCGAAATGCAAAACTCATTTACACGGTAAAGCATTTAAGAGAATGGAATCCCCTACCTTGAATTCTAAAGGTTAGCGTCTCCCATTCTCATAACTCTTCTACCTACCTCAAGCTGCTCTCAACCGATTACGTAACACAATAGCCCCTTTTCGTTGCTCTCTCTCTGGGTTCAATAACTGTCTCGTCTTTCGATCCTACTTGAATCACCGGCGATCGACATGACCAACCATATGGCACTTCAAACGATATCATGCTAATGCCCACTTAACAGTTATTGTTGTACCCAACTCCGCCAGACGCTAATGTTGCTTCCAATTCCTGCCAAAACCCAATACGTGTGCATGCAATGTACCTCTAAAAATATGAATACCTCGAGCAAACTGCCTATCGATCTGAGAATGAAAAGTCACGCTGGAACCCAAGTCTATGCCCAAAGCTTCTTGAAAGCTCCTCCAAGAACTCGTTGCAAACACTAGGACCTAATGGGAATAAAATACACCGATCTCGTCGACTTGCCAACGACGACCCAAATCGCATCACGTCCTTGCCCCGTCCTCGGCAACTCAAAGATTCATCTGCCATTACATGCTCTCATGCTAAAACTAACCAACGAGCTCCTGATGCTTGGCCGCCACCTGTAGACAAATCACGTACTTGGTCATGTACGCTTAAGTATCTCCCTTCATGCTTTTCCACCGGTACTGCCCCTGAAAAACGCGATACATCTTCGTGCTCCCCGGATGAATGGTGAACTGAAACTTGCGAACTTCACTCATCAAGGCTTTCATCACTCCCTTGATTGTCGACACTGCCAGATGTTCCTTGAGAATACAACAGTCCATTGGTGGAAATACCCCAAGTCTTCAAGCTGCTCCCTGGTCCACCTTCGCGTGCACACTCCTCGAAGATATTGGTCTCGCTACTAATTTTGCCTCACCACCCGAGTAAGTAATGAATTCGAATCCCTAAGATACGCCGACGCCGAATCAAAGTCTTCATAGTACTGCAGCCCATTCATGCTCATGTTAGCATCTCTCACCAGTCCCTTTAGTGCCAAATATACACAAATCTCCCAAGACCTCCTGTTGAGCGCGTCTGCAACCACAATGACCCTATCCAGATAATACTACAGCGAGATATCCTGGTCCTCTATACATTTCACTTACCATTGCTGCCTCATTTCAAATTCCTCTGAGTGAACGAATACCTTGAGCCCCTATGATCCGAGAACACCTGAAATATCACTCCAGCAAGTGGCTTCTCTAGATCCCCTAAAGCGTAAATCACTACGACGTACTCTAAATCATGAATAGGGAAGTCCTGCTCACAAGGCTTTTACTCTTGCAATCCATAAGTCATAACTCCTCCATGCTACATCAACACACATCCAAGCCTTTGTCTTACTACAACGGTGTAGATCCCCTAAAACTCATCACTGACCGATGTAGCCAGCGTAAAAGTGGTAATCAACCGATCCCTCAACTATTGGAAAGTGCATCTACATCCCTCGTCCCATTCAAACCTATCACTTGTCCCAATCAACTACGTCAATGGAGCCGCTACCTTTGGGGAAACCCTTCGCAAACTTTTTTGCAGTATTCAGCAATTCCTAAAAAGCTGTGAATCTCGGTCGCGATCCTCGGTCGCCCCCACCGTACTCTAGCCTTAATTTTAGATGAATCTATCGAGACACCCTACTCAAAATGATATGCTTCAAACTTGACCTTCTAGGCATGCAGCTAGTGTTGGAAACAAAGTGCGCAGTGGAATTTTTAAAAAAATTTCATCAGAGTAATTTCCAAAACACAAGTTCGACATGTTATATGTATAAATTAGACAGATCTTACTAACCTCAGTGTGCCGAAGAACCTCCGCAACCTGTGTAGAGAAGTAACGTTCTAGAAGAGCCTCAACCAACTGGTCTTCTTTGCTATTCTCTATCCACAACCGGAGTGAGTGTGGGCTCACACGTACAGCTCTTTCACCGGTGACTCTCCTTCCAACCAATAGAGAGAATCCAAAGCTAATGTTTGTGATTTGAGAACAAAAGCTCTCAAGGAGTTTTCAGATGCTCACTAGAAGAGTATCACTCTTAATCTCTCAAATTGATCTAAGTAAATCATGAGACTCACTCCCTTTTTATACCTATTGGTCCTGGGGTCAGTCCATATCAGATTAGGTCTCAAAAACTCGAAACAGAATCAAGTTCAAATCAATATCTGATAAGATCTGCGTGAAAACGCGTAATCTTATCTCCCGCTGATCGGCAGGCCAAACATTCTGATCGGTTGGCCGAACAGGCCAGTTCGGCAGGCCGACCATGTCATCCGGCAGGCCAAACTCTCGAGAAAAAATCTCCGCGAATCTTTTATTTTCCACCCGAGATTCTAAAGGATAAAGTCTTAGTTTTGATTCAAATAACCCAATAGAGAAGTTATCTGATCAAAACAAACTTTATCAAGATAATCTCTAAGAAAATAAATCAATTCACAATAATTCTACAAGTTTATCTTGTTCTAATTTGTCCAAAATTAAAACAACCGATAAACAGACAAGAATTATCTGATCGCAATAATTCAACAAGTTTATCTTAAACTAATTTCTTACAAAATTAATTCAACCAATAAACAGACATGAATTATTTGATTCTTACAAATTTTAAACCAATCTGATAAATCCGACATAAGTCACCAATTATTGGAAAAGCACGCCGTGTCGTTACAGGACTTTGTGAGCTAGCAAAGGGGACCAAAATGGACCTATAAAGTTCAAGCTCATGATAATTATGAAACCCAATATCCCATATATACATTTCACAATTATCAACTCCAACACTACTCCACTAAAAGCTTGGAGCTGCACTCTCGAACTTTATAGAATTACGAAGCTCGTGTAGCTAAGTCTCCATGACATATCATAGTGTATTGCATCCCCATATGATCATCCATAATCGGCTTAAGGACAAGTTCTGTCTTACCTTCCCGATTATTTTTATCTTACGTTCCATTGTCTCACCATCCAAAGATAGTATACCATTCGGTTACACCTATGTATCCAAATGGTTGAGCGCTCCAGTTTTTCAATTACAGGACAACGCATATAAGAGGATATCATTACTCCTAAAGAGGAGCTATGGATTCCATATCTATGAATAACAAGTCTACGCTATCAAAAGTCATGCCTCCAACGTACCGGCATGCATACCACTATAGAGATGTGGGAGTCACCCATTGGTACATCAAAAGACACAAGTCGAGACAACGGGCCCACTATTCATCTTAGGATTAAGATACAATACAAATGACTGTCTAAAGTGAATCGATTTGCCGAGACAGAATTATTAATCCAAATCAATTCACTTTATGTCCCGATCCAACACGTCGTCACCCATGACAACGCGTCAATGTTTCTATTCACGGAGTCTAACTTCGAGGGTCAAGACAAACCATCTCCCAAAAGGGATATAGACAACATAACAATCTTTACATGAATAAAGCGCCCAAGTTTATTCCCTCGATTGCGGATCATATGTTTTAGACCGTCACCTTAAGAATCGTGTCTTCCACATAATCAGTCCATCATATGCCCAATTCTTAAGGTTTAGATTGACAGTCTCAGACTACTGTTTGCTTATCATACATTTAACAAATATGAACGTAAAGAGGACAAGATTTGGTATATATAAGAATAAATTCTTTATTGATAAAAATGTCTCCAAAAACGTATTACATTTTTACTCCTTAGGGCATACATGTCTAACAGCTGGAGCCTTCCGATCATAAATCTGTTGTCGAGAAATATCAGGAACTTCCTAGCTAGTCAAATAACTCATCGATCCTGGGCCTGAGATATTCATCCTTCTCGATGGCTTGATTCAGTTGTCGCTAACCAACGCGCAACTTGAGCGTACCATTGTGCCTCTTGGCAAATGAAACTGACGTATCCTACGCAATCCTGAATATATCCTTTACCTATAATTTCCTGAAGCTGTTTCCTTAACTCCCTTATTCCTACTAGCGCCAAATGGTATGGTGCTACGACAATCAAAGCGATCCTCGGGAACAACTTGACACCAACTTAATCCTCCCGATGCGATGATAATCACGATAACCCATCGGGGAAGACATCCTCGAACTCATTAGCCACTGATGTTATTACATTTCTTCCTATAGCATCAGATTTCTCCCCTAGATCTAAGAGAAACATATATATATATATTGATATATATAGCATGCTAGGTCTCCCTTATACACCTAGACACGTCTTTATAAGTTATTCACTCATTGCTCAATCGTTACGACCCTAGTAAACTATTACCGTCCCCCTATCTATCCCCAGGGTTACCTATTTAGCGCGACAACTACAGTTGCACATTCTTGGACAACCTGTCCATTCCTGAAATCAATCATAAGTACTCATGGGGATTATAACCAAATTACCTCTCAAAGTCCCATCCCCAATCATTGCCTCACAAGGTTTACACCTATGCTTCACACACACACACCCGCTCCAAGGGTGAGGTATTTACTAAGGGTTTAGCAAATTCTCCTATTTTGATTTCCAAGGCATGTACAAATGAACTCGAAACAAGAGAATGAATGGCACCAATATCCAAGAGAACCAAAACTAAAGACTAAGAAACTGGAACTGTATTGTCGACTATCACGTCATTAATCTAAGTATTCGAACTCCCTAAAGTTACTGTGCGAACTCGAACTAGAGCCTCTTCTCTTTTTCCTCTGCTGGCGCTGCCATGTCCTGGGTTCATCAGCCGATACTGCTGCAGGGGAAAGTGATGAAGTTGAAACCGTAGAAGTGACTGAGGTTGAGGCTGACGGCTTGTACGTTCCTTGGTCTGAGATCCTTGTCGAGCGTTTCTTAATGGACAACTCCTCCTGATGCGTCCTGGCTGCTGCAGAGATGGTAAGGGTTGCTTCGTCTGTTGCTGGATGATCTGCTGCTTCCATTGCTACGCTGCCATAACGATTCTTTACCTAAGCTTGATGATTGCTACCTCCCCTGTTGCTCCGCTAGGGTCCTCCTGATGTTCTCGCCCTATCCTCATAGTAGCAAGCGTGATCTACTCCTATCGATAAGGCCGACAACTCTAACCTACTAGAATTCTGAAGTTGTAAGACCACCAATTACCGTTGAATGAACGCCTTAAGCCCTTCCTGGGACTTGATACACCTTTCATGTTCAGATACCATGGCGAACGAAGCAAACTTAGCCAACTCATCAAACTTAACCTCTGTTCCCAAACCGTCTTATTATCCTATTCCAACCAGTAGAATCCGACGATCCTTTGGTCTCTGCATCCCTACAGAAGTGACACTCACGGAACAATTCCTTGAATCTTTCCCCACCAATACTCCCACCATTCTCCTGATGCTTCGCTTACTTTTATAGGTATCAGCAATGTCAATCAACTTACAAGCCACGAATTTCACTCAACACACTACCGGTACACCAAGGATATCCAAACATTTTACTACTAAGTCTAACTGGTTTTTAGCCACCTGTAGACCCTCATTTTCCATCGAAAGCCAGGGTAAACACACGCCTAACTCCTTAAGGCACTCATGCTCGCGACTCCCCTCAGAAATTTTGGGTCTAACCCTTGCTACCATTTGCCAAAAGCGGCAAATGATCTCCCTATCATTCCTTCCTTAATCATGAGACTTATGTCAGCCACAACTTGATGACGCTCAGGTGCCATTCTCTCTCAATTCAAGAGACAAAATTGGATTGTCAGAGGCTTTTCATTGCCGTACCTATGTATACACAATTCCCAAGGTTCATAACCTTGAGCTCTGATACCATTCTGTCACGCCCTGAAGTACGGAAGGTGACGTGACAGTTTAATTAAGTTAATTAAGTAGAAATTTGGTTAAAACATACGTTAAGAATTCAAAATTTATTATGGAAATGTGATAATTAAAACCTTTTTTAAATAAATAATTTTAACCATTTAATAAATAGGAATAAAGAAATAAATAATAGGAAATAATTAAAAATAATAAATAAAAAAATTATAAGAGATGTGAGTTAAGTTCCACTGGCCCACAACTTGTGCACACACCTAGTATCGACAATAAATTATTACAGTCACAGTCTAATATAAAAAAAATAAAATCTAAATAATACATACTTTGATTTACTACAGTTACTAACCTATTCAAGACCCTCTATTGCTCGCGAGTCCAGGCAGTGGACTCTCTGTCGGTTCTAAGCTGGATTCCACCTAAGGGAAAAAAGGTTTAAAAATAAATAAAAAGTGAGCGAAAGGCTCAGTAGCACTATGTTTTAAAACAGATAAACAAATCAAATATGATATTTACCTTTTAAGGAAATGATTAGAAATACAGAGTTACATAAATAAATAAAAATTTTTGTTTAAATAAGTCTTATCAATACAGTCCGTCCATAGAGTATCTTTTATTTTTTTTGGGGCAAACCATATTTATCATCACCGTAATGGCCCAGCTAGGTTTTGGGACCTGCCCCCAAGGTCGCACGCTACACGACCCGATCTCTGATTATGGCATCATGCCCTTATGTGTATTTATTATTATTTAAATCTCGTTTTACCGAGTATTCTCAATTACATCTATTATTCGATTCATTATGATCATACAATTCTTGACAAGTAATGAAAATGGTTATGAAGCTCATCTAAACCGTTCCTTGAAATTTATTCTAAAGAAAATCATTTTGAAGGAAATCATTTTGAAAGAAATTATTATGTGGCCAAAAGCCCCTTTTTGAAAACATTTAAAACATTATATCATTTGTTGTAAACGTTTTAGAATAAAATCCTTTAAGGCAAAAATCATTTAAAGATTGGCTACCAAGAAAAGGGTAGAAGTCCTACCTCAATACTTGTGCCGGTGTCCCACAACGAAGTCCTGGTCCGCTATACGTTGACTCCGCGAAACCTCGAACAACCTTAAACATAAACTAAGCTCATCAATTTCTAGCTTAGGATATTTTATATTACTAACCTATCTCTGTTAGACATGTATGCCCTAAGGAGTAAAAATGTAATACGTTTTTGGAGATATTTTTATCAATAAAGAATTTATTCATTTATATATACCAAATCTTGTCCTCTTTACATTCATGTTTGTTGAATGTATGTTAAGCAAACAGTAGTCTAAGACTATCAGTCTAAACCTTTAAGAATTGGGCATATAATGGACTGATTATGCGGAAGACACGATTCTTAAGGTGATAGTCTAAAACATATGATCCGTAATCGGGGGAATAAAGTTGGGTGCTTTATTCATGCAAAGATTGTTATGTTGTCTATATCCCTATTGGAGATGGTTTGTCTTGACCAACGGAGTTGGACTCCGTGAATAGAAACATTGATACGTTGTCATAGGTGACGATGTGTTGGATCGGGACACAAAGTGAATTGATTTGGATTAATAATTTTGTCTTGGCAAATCGATTCACTTTAGACAATCATTTGTATTGTATCTTAATCCTGAGATGGATAGTGGGCCCATTGTCTCGACTTTTGTTTTTTGATGTACCAAAGGGTGACTCCCACATCTCAATAGTGGTATGCATGCCGGTACGTTGGAGTCATGACTCTTGATAGCGTAGACTTGTTATTCATAGATATGGAATCCATAGCTCCTCTTTAGGAGTAATGATATCCTCTTATATACGCTATCCTGTAATTGAAAAACTGGAGCGCTCAACCATTTCGATACATAGGTGTAACCGAATGGTATACTATCTTTGGATGGTAAGTTTTCTAATGGTGAGATAATAGAACGTAAGATAAAAATAATCAGGAAGGTAAGACAGAACTTGTCCTTAAGCCGATTATGGATTATCATATGGGAATACGATACACTATGATACGTCATGGAGACTTAGCTATACGGGCTTCGTAATTATATAAAGTTCGAAAGTGCAGCTCCAAGCTTTTAGTGGAGTAACGTTGGAGTTGATAATTGTGAAATGTATATCTGAGGTATTGGATTTCATAATTATCATGAGCTTAAACTTTATAGGTCCATTTTGGTCCCCTTTGTTAGCTCACAAAATCCTGTAACGATACGGTGTGCTTTTTTAATAATTGGTGACTTATGTCGGATTTATCGGATTGATTTAAAATTTGAAAGAATCAAATAATTCATGTATGTTTATTGGTTGAATTAATTTTGTAATAAAATTAATTTAAGATAAACTTGTTGAATTATTAGGATCAGATAGTTCTTGTCTGTTTATCAGTTGATTTAATTGGATAAATTTAATCCAGATAAACTTGTAGAATTATTGTGAATTGATTTATTTTCTTAGAGATTATCTTGATAAAGTTTGTTTTGATTAGATAACTTCTCTATTAGTTATTTGAATCAAAACTAAGACTTTATCCTGTAGAATCTCGGGTGGAAAATAAAAGATTCGTAGAGATATTTACGCGACAATGTGGCCTACCAATCTACGTGTTCGGCCTACCGATGGGGCCTGTTCGGCCTGCCGATCAACGAGCGATAAGATTACGCGTTTTCACGCGGCCCTTATCAGATATTGATCTGAACTTGATTTTGTTTCAAGTTTTTGAGACCTAATCTGATAAGGATTGACCCCAGGACCAATCGCTATATAAAGGGAGTAAGTCTCATGAGTTACTCAGATCAATTGAGAGATTAAGAGTGATACTCTTCTGATGAGCATCTGAAAACTCCCTGAGAGCTTTTGTTCACAAATCACGAACACTAGCTTTAGGTTCTCTCGATTGGTTGGAAGGAGAGTCACACGTGGAAGAGTTGTATGTGTGAGCCCACACTCACTCCGATCGTGGATAGAGAATAGCAAAGAAGACCAGTTGGATGAGGCTCTTTTGAAGCGTTACTTCTCTTCACAGGTTGCGGAGGTTCTTCGATACATAAAGGTTAGTAAGATCCGTTTAATTTATACATATAGCATGACAAACTTGTATTTTGGAAAATTACTCTGATGTTAAAATTTTTAAAATTCCCACTGCGTACCTCACATTATTTTTCCAACAATTGATATCAGAGCCATAGGTTTTTACATAAATATACGAGTTTGTGATCATACTATGTGTATAAATTTTGTGATCTTAATCTCTCCTATGCTTGAATTTAATTTTATAGAGACTTGATACTCTAGGTTTCTATATAATTATATGTTGTCATGGATTATATGGTGAATGTTCATTAATTAATTATGGTTGATTAAATTGTTATTTAATTATTAATTAATTAATTAATTTATACCGGTTATGGTTCTTTAGAGGTTAGAATATGTATCTAAGTTTTCTCATGTAATTAAATGGTGGACTATCATCTCCATCTAAAAATTGTTATTTAATTTTAAATTTGTGAGAATTTTGTAATTAAATAATTATTTTGCGAAGACGGAACTGCAAAGCGGATCTAAAAGATGGATGATGGCGCACCTATGTATTTTCTGAGTCTCTAATTATATGTTTTTGAATTGTTGAAAATAAAATTGATGAATTGCATTAAAATTGTATTTTTTGGAATGGAGATTTCTGCTCAGTCGGCATGCCGAACATCACAGTTCGGTAGGCCGATGGTCACAGATCGGTAGGCCGGATGTGTGGTTCGGCAGGCCATCAATGGGACAGAAATCGGCTGGCTCTACCGGCAGGCCGAACTTCCAGTTCGACATACCAAACTTTCATGGGTCGGCAGGCCGATCTTTTCGATTGGCAGGCCGATGAAGCATGATCGGTAGGCCGATCACCCAGATCGGCCTGCCGACCAAGAGCTAAAAAATTTCCAGAAAAGGTATAATTTTTGCGGTGCAGTTTTAATTTTATTTTTGAGATGATTCTAAGAAACATTAAATTTAGATATGACCAAAAATATGAAGTATTTGATTTATACAGGATTGAAGACTTGAAGATGGGAATTACGTGAAGAATGATACAACTTGAGGATTCAAGGATGAAGAATCGATATATGTCTCGATTATTCTCTTGTAATCTTAGTTTTATATTCTCTAGGGTGGAACCATAATATTAAGGTAATTATTATTCTGCTTGTAGCTTTGCTTGATTGCTTTGCTTGTCTGCATTATAATATAATTTGCCATATATATTGATAACATGTCATATAGAATAGGGAGTGCCGCTCATATTAAAATTGTTCATGCATATTCTTAAAATAAAACCTTGATTTCAAAAGATTGAGTGGGAGAAGGTTTTCGAAGAGAAAACCTAAGGCCTCCATCGTTGGTCTCTAGGAAGAACATGGTGGTCCCGACCCCTAGGAAGGGATTTCTATCATGTACCATATTGGATCTCTGAGAGGATAAGGTATTTTAGTATGATTTATGGTTGCACACCCCTAGGTAGTGATTATAAACCATGGATAAAATATTGAAACGATGGTTAGACACTCACGTTAATTTTATTATTAACCTCCCCTAGGAGCTCTGTTAATAAAATTAATGGCCAAAGAAATGATTATTAATATATGTTGGATCATACGGGTCCTGGATGGCATATATTAATCAGGAGGGGATTCGTGTTCCTGATTAAATTTGGCATGACTCCCCTAGGAGCTTGTTGAATTCTGAGTTGGGAATTATCGTTGTAAGGTTGTGATATTTTCAAGGTTTTTACACATAAACACATTTGTATGTTTTTACATGATTGTGTTATCTTACTAAATTATTATATGTTTGCTTATATTTGGTATATGATTCTTTATTGTAGATTAAAAATGTCTAAAAACGCTTTATCATCGAAACTTGACAAAAACCTGTTAACTAGTGAGAATTACAATGATTGGAAATGGAACCTAGATATTGTCCTGTCCTTTGAGAAACTGAAATATGTACTGACAACCCCTTGTCCTCCCGAGCCTACGGGAGACTCATCTAATGAGCAATTCCAAGCGTATGACCGCTGGAAAGATGCTAATGATCAGGCCCGCTGCTATGTTGTGGCCGGCATGAATAATGTGCTGCAAGCTCAACATCAGGATTATGAGACTACGAAGTAGATCTTGGATAATCTTGAGGATATGTTTGGAGGCTAGGCCATAACAAAGCGGCAAAGGGCGCTTCAGAAACTCTTAAACTGTAGAAGAGACGTGGGACATCTGTAAAGGAGCATATGATGTTGGTCATGGGTTACTTAACTGATGCTCAAACCAATGGAGCCGACATCGATGCTGAAACTCAGATGACTATGGTCTTTGAGACTTTGTCTAAGGAATTTATTCCATTTAGAGCTACATTTAATTTAAGCAATAGACGGGATATGACCTTGACAGAACTAATGAAACAGTTACAGGAGTTTGAACTGCTGATCAGGGAGTCTCCTACGGGTGGTGAGGCCAACATGGTAGCTACTTCTGGTTCCAATTCTAACTCTGGGAATGGAAAGAAGCAACGGGCCAAGAATGGGAAGTCTTCTGTTCCTGCAAACACCAAGAGTAAGAAGAAGAAGAAGAAGAACCCAAAGAAGCTTAAGTGCTTCTTCTGTGGTAAAGTCGGGCATATAAAGAAGCATTGCAAGGACTTCCTTTCCAAAGGAGGTAGGTGTGATATTTTGTTTTTAGAAACTTGTTTGGTTGAGGAATCCAGTGACATTTGGGCCATAGATTCCGGTGTAACTTATCATGTTTGTGTTTCTCTGCAGGGGTTCAAAGAAACGAGAAGTCTGCTACATGAAGACTTCACGCTTCGGATGGGCGATGGATCCTTGGTCTCAGCAGAAGCAGTGGGAGATGTCCATCTTTACTTTGACAAATATAGGAATTTATTTTTGCAAGATTGTTTTTATGTTCCTAAATTTAAAAGGAATTTAATTTCTGTATCTTGTTTATTTAAAGACTTCTACGTGGTATCTTTTAATGAAAAAGTGGTGATTCGTAAAAACAAATCCTTTATCTATTCTAGATGGATGCAAAATAATCTATATTTTATCAAACCTAAGAGAGACTTATTGCTTAATGCTGAGATGAATGATAATAACTCTAAAAGACTTAAAACTTCTCACTCTAATAAGACTTATCTTTGGCATTTACACCTTGGTCACATTAACCTGAATAGGATTCAAAGGTTGGTAAGGGATAGACCTTTAAGTCGCTTAAAGGTGGAATCTATACCTCAATATGAATCTTGTTTGGAAGGTAAAATGACCAAAAGACCATACGGGTCTAAAGGCCATAGGGCCGAAGGGGTTCTTGAACTTATGCATAGTGATGTTTGTGGACCGATGAACATCCGAGCACGAGGAGGGTATGAGTACTTCGTCACTTTTATTGACGATTACTCAAGATATGGGTATGTGTGCCTGATGCACCACAAAAGCGAAACTTTTGACAAGTTCAGGGGGTTTCGGGCTGAAGTGGAAAAACAATTGGGTAGACCCATAAAGGCACTTCGATCTGGTCGAGGTGGAGAATACATTTCTGATGAGTTCTTGAGACACTTGTTAGAGAATGGGATTTTATCCCATTTGACTGCGCCGAGCACTCCGCAATAGAATGGCGTAGTGGAGAGAAGAAATAGGACTTTGTTGGACATAGTCAGGTCCATGATGAGTTATTCATCATTACCTTTATCCTTTTGGGGATATGCACTACAAACTGCATGTTATCTTTTGAACAATGTGCCTTCAAAATCGGTCCCTAAAATTCCTCACGATTTGTGGACAAGAAGGAAGACATCCTTAAACCATATTCGCATATGGGGATGTCCGGCTCATGTCCTGTTTAAGGATCTGAATAAGTTGGAAGCATGTTCGAAAGTTTGTGTGTTTGTAGGATATCCAAAAGGGACTAAAGGGGGTTATTTTTATAACCCGAAGGAAAATAAAGTCGTGGTTTCTGCTAATGCAACTTTCCTTGAGGAGAGTTACATGGACGACTTTAAACCTCGAAGCAAAGTGATGCTTGAGGAGTTAAGGAGTGATCAAATCACTCCGAAGGTTCCGAATGAAACCGTTCCGATCAGTGTAGAAAAACCAAACAAACTAAAACAACAATCTCAGGGGCTACGGCGTAGTGGGTGGATCGGGCGTCAACCTCAAAGGTATATGTTCAATGGGGAGGTTTTCTTGGCTGAACCAGATGAACATGACAGGGATCCTTATACTTATGCAGAAGCTATGGAGGATGTTGATTCAAAACTCTGGACAGAGCCCATGAACATAGAGATGAAGTCTATGGAGACTAATCATGTCTGGGAGCTTGTGGATCTTCCCGAAGGGGTAAAACCCATAGGGTGTAAGTGGATCTACAAGAGGAAAAGAGGAGTGGATGGAAAGGTCGAAACCTTTAAGGCTAGACTGGTAGCTAAGGGTTATACGCAAAAGGAAGGAATCGATTATGAGGAAACCTTTTCGCCTGTAGCCATGCTTAAGTCCATCTGGATTCTCTTGTCCATAGCTGCCGCTCTCGACTACGAGATTTGGCAGATGGATGTCAAGACGGCTTTTCTAAATGGCTATCTTGATGAATCCATTTATATGGAACAGCCAGACGGGTTCAAGGTCATGGGTCAAGAGGGTAAGGTTTGTAAGTTGCTAAAGTCAATTTATGGACTTAAGCAGGCTTCTCGTTCTTGGAACATAAGATTTGATCAGGTGATCAAGACTTATGGGTTCTCACAAAATGCGGATGAACAATGTGTTTACAAACACATTAAGGATGGGAATGTGGTTTTTCTACTGCTCTATGTAGATGACATTCTGCTAATTGGCAATGACGTTGGGGCAATGTCATCGGTCAAATTATGGTTGACCAAGCAGTTTGACATGAAGGACTTGTTGGAAACAAAGCGCGCAGCGGAATTTTTAAAAAAAATTTCATCAGAATATTTTCCAAAACACAAGTTTGACATGTTATATGTATAAATTAAAACAGATCTTACTAACCTCAATGTGCCGAAGAACCTCTGCAACCTGTGTAGAGAAGTAACGTTTCAGAAGAGCCTCAACCAACTGGTCTTCTTTGCTATTCTCTATCCACAACCGGAGTGAGTGTGGGCTCACACGTACAGTTCTTCCACCGGTGACTCTCCTTCCAACCAATAGAGAGAACCCAAAGCTAGTGCACGTGATTTGTGAACAAAAGCTCTCAGGGAGTTTTCAGATGCTTACTAGAAGAGTATCACTCTTAATCTCTCAAATTGATCTGAGTAAATCATGAGACTCACTCCCTTTTTTATACCTATTGTTCATGGGGTCAGTCCATATCAGATTAGGTCTCAAAAACTCGAAACAGAATCAAGTTCGGATCAATATCTGATAAGATCCGCGTGAAAACGCTTAATCTTATCCCCGCTGATCGGCAGGCCGAACAGGCCAGTTCGGCAAGCCGAACACGTCATCCGAAAGGCCGATCTCCCGAGAAAAAATCTCCGCGAATCTTTTGTTTTTCACCCGAGATTCTAAAGGATAAAGTCTCAGTTTTGATTCAAATAACCCAATAGAGAAGTTATCTGATCAAAACAAACTTTATCAAGATAATCTCTAAGAAAATAAATCAATTCACAATAATTCTACAAGTTTATCTTGTTCTAATTTGTCCAAAATTAAAACAACTGATAAACAGACAAGAATTATCTGATCGCAATAATTCAACAAGTTTATCTTGAACTAATTTCTTACAAAATGAATTCAACTGATAAACAGACATGAATTATTTGATTCTTACAAATTTTAAACCAATCTGATAAATCTGACATAAGTCACCAATTATTGGAAAAGCACGCCGTGTCGTTATAGGACTTTGTGAGCTAGCAAAGGGGACCAAAATGGACCTATAAAGTTCAAGCTCATGATAATTATGAAACCCAATATCCCAGATATAAATTTCACAATTATCAACTCCAACGCTACTCCACTAAAAGCTTGGAGCTGCACTCTCGAACTTTATAGAATTACGAAGCTCGTGTAGCTAAGTCTCCATGACATATCATAGTGCATCGTATCCCCATATGATAATCCATAATCGGCTTAAGGACAAGTTCTGTCTTACCTTCCCGATTATTTTTATCTTACGTTCCATTGTCTCACCATTAGAAAACTTACCATCCAAAGATAGTATACCATTCGGTTACACCTATGTATCCAAATGGTTGAGCGCTCCTGTTTTCCAATTACAGAACAACGCATATAAGAGGATATCATTACTCCTAAAGAGGAGCTATGGATTCCATATCTATGAATAACAAGTCTATGCTATCAAGAGTCATGCCTCCAACGTACCGGCATGCATACCACTATAGAGATGTGGGAGTTACCCTTTGGTACATCAAAAGACACAAGTCGAGACAACGGGCCCACTATTCATCTCAAGATTAAGATACAATACAAATGACTGTCTAAAGTGAATCAATTTGCCAAGACAGAATTATTAATCCAAATCAATTCACTTTATGTCCCGATCCAACACATCATCACCTATGACAACGTGCCAATGTTTCTATTCACGGAGTCCAACTCCGATGGCCAAGACAAACCATCTCCTAAAAGGGATATAGATAACATAACAATCTTTCCATGAATAAAGCGCCCAAGTTTATTCCCTCGATTGCGGATCATATGTTTTAGACCGTCACCTTAAGAATCGTGTCTTCTGCATAATCAGTCCATCATATGCCCAATTCTTAAGGTTTAGACTAACAGTCTCAGACTACTATTTGCTTATCATACATTCAACAAATATGAATGTAAAGAGGACAAGATTTAGTATATATATCTGAATAAATTCTTTATTGATAAAAATGTCTCCAAAAACGTATTACATTTTTACTCCTTAGGGCATACATGTCTAACAATCTCCCACTTGCACTAAGTGAGTAAATACTGCAAATTTCGCATCCCCATAGCTTCCACATGCCTCTCGAAGACTCTCCCAGTAAGTGTCTTCATAAATGGATCAGCTAAATTGTCCTCTGACGCAATCTTGCACACCGTGACATGCCCACCCTCAACGAAGTCCTTTATCACATGATGCTTCCGATCAATATGCTAACTCTTCTTGTGAAATCTTGGTTCCTTAGCATTAGCTACCGCCGCACTGTTATCACAGTATAGTGATACCGCTTTATCCATACCAGGAACTACCTCAAGATCCCCAAGGAACTTGCGGAGCCACAATGCTTCTTTCGAAGCATCACTAGCTGCCACATGCTCGGCCTCCATCGTTGAATCCGAAGTGCAATCTTGCTTCGCACTTCTCCAACTGATGGCACCGCCACCCAGAGTAAACACAAACCCCGAAGTCGATTTCCTAGAATACAGACAGGATTGAAAATCTAAATCAGTGTATCCTAGAGGAGTCAAGTCCTCACCCGAATACACAAGCATATACCCTGGAGTCCTTCTTAGGTACTTGAAAATATGCTTTACCGTAACCCAATGGTTCGGTCCTGGATCCGCCTGAAATCGACTTACAATTCCGACCACATAGTTAATATCCGGTCGTGTGCAAAGCATGGCATACATGAGACTACCCACTGCCGAAGCATAAGGCACCTTCTTCATGTATTCTCTTTCTTCATAAGACTTTGGAGAGTCCTTCTTAGAAAGAGTAATTCTAATCCTAGATGGTTGCCCACCTTTCTTGGAATCCTGCATTGCAAACCTCCTGAGAATTTTATCTACGTAGCCGGCCTGAGACAAAGCTATCATTTTGTTCTTCCTATCCCGAAAGATCTGGATACCGAGAACAAAATTAGCCTCACCTAAGTCCTTCATGTCAAACTGCTTGGTCAACCATAATTTGATCGATGACAACGCCCCAACGTCATTGCCAATTAGCAGAATGTCATCTACATAGAGCAGTAGAAAAACCACCTTCCCATCCTTTATGTGTTTGTAAACACATGGTTCATCCATGTTTTCTGAGAACCCATAAGTCTTGATCACTTGATCAAATCTTATGTTCCAAGAACGAGAAGCCTGCTTAAGTCCATAAATAGACTTTAGTAGCTTACAAACCTTATCCTCTTGACCCGCGACCTTGAACCCATCTAGTTGTTCCATATAAATGGACTCATTAAGATAGCCATTCGAAAAGCCGTCTTGGCATCCATCTGCCAAATCTCGAAGTCAAGAGCGGCAGCTATGGACAAGAGAATCCGGATGGACTTAAGCATGGCTACAGGCGAAAAGGTTTCCTCATAATCGATTCCTTCCTTTTGCGTATAACCCTTAGCTACCAGTCTAGCCTTAAAGGTTTTGACTTTTCCACCCACTCCTCTTTTCCTCTTGTAGATCCACTTACACCCTATGGGTTTTACCCCTTCGGGAAGATCCACAAGCTCCCAGACCTGATTAGTCTCCATAGACTTCATCTAAATGTTATGGCCTCTGTCCAGAGTCTTGAATCAACATCCTCCATAGCTTCTATGTAAGTATAAGGATCCCTATCATGTTCATCTGGTTCAGCCAAGAAGACCTCTCCATTGAACATATACCTCTCAGGTTGACGCCCGATCCTCCCACTACGCCGAAGCCCCTGAGGTTGTTGTTCAGGTTTGTTTGGTTTTTCTACACCGATCCGAATGGTTTCGTTCGGAACCTCCCGAGTGAATGGATCACCCCTTAACTCCTCAAGCACCACTTTGCTTCGAGGTTTAAAGTCGTCCATGTAACTCTCCTCAAGGAAAGTTGCATTAGTTGAAACCACGACTTTATTTTCCTTAGGGTTATAAAAATAACCCCCTTTAGTCCCTTTTGGATATCCTACAAACACAGAAACTTTCGAACGTGCTTCCAACTTTTTCGGATCCTTAAACAGGACATGAGCTGGACATCCCCATATGCAAATATGGTTTAAGGATGTCTTTCGTCTTGTCCACAACTCGTGAGGAGTTTTAGGGACCGATTTTGAAGGCACATTGTTCAAAAGATAACGTGTGGTTTGTAGTGCATATCCCCAAAATGATAAAGGCAATGATGAATAACTCATCATGGACCGAATCATGTCCAACAAAGTCCTATTCCTTCTCTCCGCTACGCCATTCTACTGCGGAGTACCCGACGCAGTCAAATGGGATAAAATCCCATTCTCTAACAAGTGTCCCAAGAACTCATCAGAAAGGTATTCCCCACCTCGATCAGATCGAAGTGCCTTTATGGGTCTACCCAATTGCTTTTCCACTTCAGCCTGAAACTCCCTGAACCTATCATAAGTTTCGCTTTTGTGGTGCATTAGGTACACATACCCATATCTTGAGTAATCGTCAATAAAAGTGACGAAGTACTCATACCCTCCTCGTGCCCGGATATTCATCGGTCCGCAAACATCACTATGCACAAGTTCTAGAACCCCTTCAGCCCTATTGCCCTTAGACCCGTATGGTCTTTTGGTCATTTTACCCTCCAAACAAGATTCACATTGAGGTATAGATTCCACCTTTAAGTGACATAAAGGTCCATCCCTTACCAACCTTTGAATCCTATTCAGGTTAATATGGCCAAGGCGCAAATGCCAAAGATAAGTCTTATTAGAGTGAGAAGTTTTAAGTCTTTTTGAGTTATTATCATTTATCTCAGCATTAAGCAATAAGTCCATCTTAGGTTTGATAAAGTATAGATTATTTTGCATCCATCCAGAACAGATAAAAGATTTGTTTTTACGAATCACCACTTTTTCATTAAAAGATACCACGTAGGAGTCTTTAAATAAAGAAGATACAGAAATTAAATTCCTTTTAAATTTAGGAACATAGAAACAATCTCGTAAAATTAAATTCCTATAATTATCAAAATAAAGATGGACATCTCCCACTGCTTCCGCTGAGACCAAGGATCCATCGCCCATCCGAAGCGTTAAGTCTTCACGAAGTAGACTTCTCGTTTCTTTGAATCCCTGCAGAGAAACGCAAACATGATTAGTTGCACTGGAATCTATGACCTATATGTCACTGGATTCCTCAACCAAACAAGTTTCTAAATATAGAAGATCACACCTACCTCCCTTGGAAAGGAAGTCCTTGCAATGCTTCTTTATATGCCCGACCTTACCACAGAAGAAGCACTTAAGCTTCTTTGGGTTCTTCTTCTTCTTCTTCTTGCTCTTGGTAGCAGGAGGAATAGAAGACTTCCCACTCTTGGCCCGTTGCTTCTTTCCATTCCCAGAGTTAGGATTGGAACCAGAAGCAGCTACCATATTAGCCTCACCACCAGCAGGAGACTCCCTGATCAACAGTTCAAACTCCTGTAACTGTTTCATCAGTTCTGTCAAGGTCATATCCCGTCTATTACTTAAATTAAAAGTAGCTCTAAATGGAATAAATTCCTTAGATAGAGTCTTAAAGACCATAGTCATCTGAGTTTCAGCATCGATGTCGGCTCCATTGGTTTGAGCCTCAGCGAGGTAACCCATGACCAACATCATATGCTCCTTTACAGATGTCCCCGGTCTCTGTCTACAGTTTAAGAGTTTCCGAAGCGCCCCTTGCCGCTTTGTTATGGCCTGGCCTCCAAACATGTCCTCAAGATTATCCGAGATCTGCTTCGTAGTCTCATAATCCTAATGTTAAGCCTGCAACACGTTGTTCATGCTAGCCATAACATAGCAGCGGGCCTGATCATTAGCATCTTTCCAGCGGTCGTACGCTTGGAATTGCTCATTACTTGAGTCTCCCGTAGGCTCGGGAGGACAATGAGTTGTCAGAACATATTTCAATTTCTCAAAGGATAGGACGATGTCCAGGTTTCGTTTCCAATCGTTATAGTTCTCACCGGTTAATTGGTTTTTGCCAAGTATCGATGATAAAGCATTTTTAGACATTTTCAATCTACAATAAAGAATCATATACCAAACATAAGCAAACATATATAATAATTTAGTAAGATAACACAATCATGTAAAATCATACAAATGTGTTTATGTGTTAAAACCTTGAAAATATCACAACCTTACAACGATAATTCCCAACTCAAAATTCAACAAGCTCCTAGGGGAGTCATGCTAAATTCAATCAGGAACACGGATCCCCTCCTGATTAATATATGCCATCCACGATCCGTATGATCCAGCATATACTAATAATCGTTTCTTTGGCCACTAATTTTATTAACAGAGCTCCTAGGGGAGGTTAATAATAAAATTAATGTGAGTGTATAACCACCGTTTCAATATTTTATCCATGATTTATAATCACCACCTAGGGGTGTACAACCATAAATCATACTAAAATACCTTATCCTTTCAGAAATCCAATCTAGTACATGATAGAAATCCCTTCCTAGGGGTCGGGACCACCATGTTCTTCCTATGGACCAACGATGGAGGCCTTAGGTCCTCTCTTCGAAAACCTTCTCCCACTCAATCTTTTGAAGTCAAGGTTTTATTTTAAAATTATGCATGAACAATTTTAATATGAGCGACACTCCCTATCCTACATGACATGTTATCAATATACATGGTAAATCATATTATAATGCAGACAAGCAAAGCAATCAAGCAAAGCTACAAGCAAAATAATAATAACCGTAATATTATGGTTCCACCCTAGAGAATAGAAAACTAAGATTACAAGAGAATAATCGAGACATTTTTCGATTCTTCATCCTTAAATCTTCAAGCTGTATCCATCTTCATGTAATATCCATCTTCAAGTCTTCAATCCCGTATGAATTGAATACTTCATATTTCTGGTCATATCCAAATTTAATGTTTCTCAGAATCGTCCCAAAAATAAAATTAAAACTTCATCGGAAAAATTGCACCTTTTCTGGACACCCGGCAGCTCTTGGTCGGCAGGCCGATCTGGGCGATTGGCCTGCTGGTCTTGCTTCATCGGCCTGCCAATCCATGCAGGTTCGGCCTGCCAAACTGAAAGTTGGGCCTGCCGGCAGAGCACCAAATTTTCTACCCCACTGTCGGCCTGCCGGACCACACGTCCGGCCTGCCGAACTGTGAGGTCCGGCATGCCGACCGAGCAGAAAACCCTCAATCCAGAAAATACAATTTTAATGCAATTCATCAATTTTATTTTCAACAATCCAAAAACATAAAAATTAGAGACTCAGGAAATACCTGGAGGCGCCATTATCAATCTTCTAGATCCGACTTCTCGTTTCGTCTTCTCCGAAAAATTATTTAATTACAAAATTCTTACAAATTAAAAATTAAATAACAATTCCTAGACGGAGATGATAGTCCGCCATCTAATTACATGAAAAGCCTAGATACACATTCTAACCTCTAAGGAACCATAACCGGTATTAATTAATTAATAAATAATTAAACAATGATTTAATCAACCATAATTAATTAATAAACATTCACCACATAATCCATGACAACATATATATTATATAGAAACCTAGAGTGCCATCTCTCTATAAAATTCAATTCAAGCATAGGAGAGATTAAGATCACAAAATTTATGCATATAATATGATCACAAACTTGCAAATTTATGTAAAAATCTCGGCTCTGATACCAATTGTTGGAAACAAAGTGCGCAGCGGAATTTTTTAAAAAAATTTCATCAAAGTATTTTCCAAAACACAAGTTTAATATGTTATATGTATAAATTAAAACAGATCTTACTAACCTCAGTGTGCCGAAGAACCTCCGCAACCTGTGTAGAGAAGTAACGTTCCAGAAGAGCCTCAACCAACTGGTCTTCTTTGCTATTCTCTATCCACAACCGGAGTGAGTGTGGGCTCACACGTACAGCTCTTCCACCGGTGACTCTCCTTCCAACCAATAGAGAGAACCCAAAGCTAGTGCACGTGATTTGTGAACAAAAGCTCTCAGGGAGTTTTCAGATGCTCACTAGAAGAGTATCACTCTTAATCTCTCAAATTGATCTGAGTAAATCATGAAACTCACTCCCTTTTTTATACCTATTGGTCCTGGGGTCAGTCCATATCAGATTAGGTCTTAAAAACTCGAAACATAATCAAGTTCGGATCAATATCTGATAAGATCCGCGTGAAAACGCGTAATCTTATCTCCGCTGATCGGCAGGCCGAACAGGCGAGTTCGGCAGGCCGACCACGTCATCCGGCAAGCCGAACTCCCGAGAAAAAATCTCCGCGAATCTTTTATTTTTCACCCGAGATTCTAAAGGATAAAGTCTCAGTTTTGATTCAAATAACCCAATAGAGAATTTATCTGATCAAAACAAACTTTATCAAGATAATCTCTAAGAAAATAAATCAATTCACAATAATTCTACAAGTTTATCTTGTTCTAATTTGTCCAAAATTAAAACAACCGATAAACAGACAAGAATTATCTGATCGCAATAATTCAACAAGTTTATCTTGAACTAATTTCTTACAAAATTAATTCAACCAATAAACAGACATGAATTATTTGATTCTTACAAATTTTAAACCAATCTGATAAATCCGACATAAGTCACCAATTATTGGAAAAGCACGCCGTGTCGTTACAGGACTTTGTGAGCTAGCAAAGGGGACCAAAATGGACCTATAAACTTCAAGCTCATGATAATTATGAAACCCAATATCTCAGATATACATTACATAATTATCAACTCCAACGCTACTCCACTAAAAGCTTGGAGCTGCACTCTCGAACTTTATAGAATTACGAAGCTCGTGTAGCTAAGTCTCCACGACATATTATAGTGCATCATATCCCCATGTGATAATCCATAATCGGCTTAAGGACAAGTTCTGTCTTACCTTCCCGATTATTTTTATCTTACGTTCCATTGTCTCACCATCCAAAGATAGTATACCATTCGGTTACACCTATGTATCCAAATGGTTGAGCGCTCCAGTTTTTCAATTACAAGACAACGCATATAAGAGGATATCATTACTCCTAAAGAGGAGTTATGGATTCCATATCTATGAATAACAAGTCTACGCTATCAAGAGTCATGCCTCCAATGTACCGGCATGCATACCACTATAGAGATGTGGGAGTCACCCATTGATACATCAAAAGACACAAGTCGAGACAACGGGCCCACTATTCATCTTAGGATTAAGATACAATACAAATGACTGTCTAAAGTGAATCGATTTGCCAAGACAGAATTATTAATCCAAATCAATTCACTTTATGTCCCGATCCAACACATCGTCACCTATGACAACGTGCCAATGTTTCTATTCACGGAATCCAACTCCGATGGCCAAGACAAACCATCTCCCAAAAGGGATATAGATAACATAACAATCTTTACATGAATAAAGCACCTAGCTTTATTCCCTCGATTGAGGATCATATGTTTTAGACCGTCACCTTAATAATCGTGTCTTCTGCATAATCAGTCCATCATATGCCCAATTCTTAAGGTTTAGACTGACAGTCTCAGACTGTTGTTTGCTTATCATACATTCAACAAATATGAACGTAAAGAGGACAAGATTTGGTATATATATATAAATAAATTCTTTATTGATAAAAATGTCTCCAACAACGTATTATATTTTTACTCCTTAGGGCATACATGTCTAACAGGACTTGGGTGAGACTAATTTTGTTCTCGGTATCCAGATCTTTCAGGATAGGAAAAACAAAATGATAGCTTTGTCACAGGCTGGCTACATAGATAAAATTTTCAGGAGATTTGCAATGTAGGATTCTAAGAAAGGTGGGCAACCATCTAGGTCTGGAATTACTCTTTCTAAGAAAGACTCACTAAAGTCTTATGAAGAAAGAGAATACATGAAGAAGGTGCCTTATGCTTCAGTAGTGGGTAGTCTCATGTATGCCATACTTTGCACACGACCGGATATTAGCTATACGGTCAGGATTGTAAGTCGATTTCAGGTGGATCTAGGACCGAACCACTGGGTTATGGTAAAGCATATTTTCAAGTACCTGAGAAGGACTCGAGGGTATATGCTTGTATATTCGGGTGAGGACCTGACTCCTCTAGGATATATAGACTCGGATTTTTAATCCTGTCTGGATTCTAGGAAATCGACGTCGGGGTTTGTGTTTACTCTGGGGTGGCGGTGCCATCAGTTAATATTACACTTCGGATTCAACGATGGAGGCCGAGTATGTGGCAGCTAGTGATGCTTCGAAAGAAGCAGTGTGGCTCCGCAAGTTCCTTGGGGATCTTGAGGTAGTTCCTGGTATAGATATGGCGGTATCACTGTACTGTGATAACAGTGCGGCGGTAGCTAATGCTAAGGAACCAAGATTTCACAAGAAGAGTAAGCATATTAATCGAAAGTATCATGTGATAAAGGACTTCGTTGAGGGCGAGCATGTCATGGTGTGCAAGATCACGTCAGAGGACAATTTAGCTGATCCATTTACGAAGACACTTACTAGGAGAGTCTTCGAGAAACATGTGGAAGCTATGGGGATGCGAGATTTGTTGTATTTACTCACTTAGTGCAAGTGGGAGATTGTTAGACATGTATGCCCTAAGGAGTAAAAATATAATACGTTTTTGGAAATATTTTTATCAATAAAGAATTTATTCATTTATATATACCAAATCTTGTCCTCTTTACGTTTATATTTGTTGAATGTATGTTAAGCAAACAGTAATCTAAGACTGTCAGTCTAAACCTTTAAGAATTGGGCATATGATGGACTGATTATGCGAAAGGCACGATTCTTAAGGTGATGGTCTAAAACATATGATCCGCAATCGAGGGAATAAAGTTGGGCGCTTTATTCATGCAAAGATTGTTATGTTGTCTATATCCCTATTGGGAGATGGTTTGTCTTGACCATCGGAGTTGGACTCCGTGAATAGAAACATTGACACGTTGTCATAGGTGATGATGTGTTGGATCAGGACACAAAGTGAATTGATTTGGATTAATAATTCTGTCTTGGCAAATCGATTCACTTTAGACAATCATTTGTATTGTATATTAATCCTAAGATGGATAGTGGGCCCGTTGTCTTGACTTGTGTCTTTTGATGTACCAAAGGGTGATTCTCACATCTCAATAGTGGTATGCATACCGGCACATTGGAGACATGACTCTTGATAGCGTAGACTTGTTATTCGTAGATATGGAATCCATAGCTCCTCTTTAGGAGTAATGATATCCTCTTATATGCGTTATCCTGTAATTGAAAAACTGGAGCGCTCAACCATTTGGATACATAGGTGTAACCGAATGGTATACTATCTTTGGATGGTAAGTTTTCTAATAGTGAGATAATGGAACGTAAGATAAAAATAATCAGGAAGGTAAGACAGAACTTCCCTTAAGCTGATTATGGATTATCATATGGGGATACGATACACTATGATATGTCATGGAGACTTAGCTACATGGGCTTCGTAATTCTATAAAGTTCGAGAGTGCAGCTCCAAGTTTTTTAGTGGAGTAGCATTGGAGTTGATAATTGTGAAATGTATATCTGAGATATTGGGTTTCATAATTATCGTGAGCTTGAACTTTATAGGTCCATTTTGGTCCCCTTTGCTAGCTCACAAAATCCTGTAAGGATACGGCGTGCTTTTTTAATAATTGATGACTTATGTCGGATTTAGCAGATTGATTTAAAATTTAAAAGAATCAAATAATTCATGTATGTTTATTGGTTAAATTAATTTTGTAATAAAATTAATTTAAGATAAACTTTTTGAATTATTGGGATCGAATAGTTCATGTCTGTTTATCGGTTGATTTAATTGGATAAATTAAATCAAGATAAACTTGTAGAATTATTGTGAATTGATTTATTTTCTTAGAGATTATCTTGATAAATTTTGTTTTGATCAGATAACTTCTCTATTGGGTTATTTGAATCAAAACTGAGACTTTATCCTATAAAATCTCGGGTGAAAAATAAAAGATTTGCGAAGATATTTACGCGGCAGTTCGGCCTACCGATCTACGTGTTTAGCCTGTCGATGGGGCCTGTTCGGCCTGCTGATCAGGCTGTTCGGCATGTCGATCAACGAGCAATAAGATTACGCATTTTCACGTGGATCTTATCAGATATTGATCCAAACTTGATTCTGTTTAAAGTTTTTGAGACCTAATCTGATAAGGACTGACCCCATGACCAATCGCTATATAAAGGGAGTAAGTCTCATGAGTTACTCAAATTAATTGAGAGATTAAGAGTGATACTCTTTTGGTGAGCATCTGAAAACTCCTTGAGAGCTTTTGTTCACAAATCACGAACACTAGCTTTGGGTTCTCTCGATTGGTTGGAAGGAGAGTCACAGGTGGAAGAGCTGTACGTGTGAGCCCACACTCACTCCGATCGTGGATAGAGAATAGCAAAGAAGATCAGTTGGTTGAGGCTCTTCTGGAACGTTACTTCTCTTCACAGGTTGCGGAGGTTCTTCGATACACAAAGGTTAGTAAGATCTGTTTAATTTATTCATATAGCATGACAAACTTGTGTTTTGAAAAATTATTGTGATGTTAAACTTTTTAAAATTCTCGTTGCGCACCTTACATTGTTTTTCCAACAATCTCATTGTGTCCTAGTGTGCCATTTACTTCGCAAAATCATACTATAAATTTTAAATTCTCAATCGGAGTTTAAAACAATAAAAACATGTGAAAAATGACAAATCTTTACTATGCCCGATCGGCCTGCCAGTCCCCCTAGTTCGGTCTGCCGAACTGTGCAGTTCGGCTGCCAACAAGCCAGGTCCGATCCACCAAACTTTTTCAGGTTCGGTCTATCGGAAATATGAATCCAGCCTGCCGAACCCATGAATTCGGCCTACCGAACCCATGAATTCGGCCTGCCGAACTGGAAAATTTCAAAAATTTCCAAGCATGGGTCTCGGCCTCCCCGTGTCCAAATCCTCATTTTAATCTGTTTTTTCTCAGTTCTCAGGCATGGGAAACATCAATAGGTAATAGAAAAACATTATAAAACACTTTTGAATCAATTTAAACAAGATTTGAACAAAGATGTTGAAAAATCCCAAAAATAAAGAAAAATAGAGAAAAATAAAAAATCTTGATTCAAATCAGTTTTTGATTAAACAAAGCTTAGATTCTAGATATTCTAAGTCCCTCTAACCTAGATTGATGGTTTTCTAAGCTTAGGAAAACTCAAATTTCAAAATACTAAGAAATTTGAAAAGTTTAGAAATTTTGAAACTAACCTCGGATCAAAGTTTGAATCGTGTTTTTGGTTGCTCAATTACGTTCCCGAGCCTCCAATCCACTAATCCGAAGCTTGGGCTTGATTTTTAAAAGTCAAAATTTTGAGAAGAGAAGAGAGAGAAAGAGAGGCAGAGTGAAGAGAGAGAGAGACGAGCGTGAGAGAGAGTGAGAGAAGAGAGAGAACGGGAGTGAGGGAGAGAATGAGAGAGAGGGTGTATAAATAGAGAGAAAAATGAGCGGTCTCACTGTATGAAAACCGTGTGCCACCTACGGTTTTGTAAAACAAGATATGTTTGGCTTCTGACAAATTGTTTTGTTTCCAAAATTCAAAATAACAAACAAAAATAATTAAGAGTAATAACTAAGAGTAATTTAAAAAAATCATTTAAGACAATAAAAAATAACATTAATTTAGAAATACCACAAATAGTCAAATTAAGTTTAAGAATGCATCATGGCAGACTAGTTTCACTATTTTACTTACTAATATCACTTACTTAAATTTTGGGGCATTGCAGTTTTTTAGTTTTGGTGATATTTTTAGATTTGATCTCTAAACCTTGCATTTTTTTTGGTTTTAGTTCCAAGGGCATTTACCTCAAATTTTATTAATTTAACTGCCTAGCACATGGACAGCATATGGTTTTTTCCATCTAAAACTTAATGATCAATTAACGGAAGGACCAAAATTAGGACAAAGTAATAGGTTAGGGACCAAAATAAATTTTTTTAAAATTGAGGGACTAAAATAAGATAAGAGGTAAACCTTAGAGACCATTAATAAAATTAACCCTAAAATCAAAATATGCCACGATAAAAAACTCTCGTGAACTTTTTTTTTTTTTTTTTGCCAAGCACCCTTGTAGAGTATTAATTTGGTGTCTAAGACTGACCTATTGTCATCAACAAAGTTTCAAATATCTATGCAGAAACAACCGGAAAATATTAACGCCTAATGTGTGGGCGTGCTGTACAAAACAACAAAGATAAACAGAGAATGTTTTGTCAATTATAGATGGCCTCTTGTCTAACTTCATTTTGTTTGGCATGTAAAGATAGAATTTGCACAATCTAAACGAGGGTTAACGGGGAGACTGACAGTGTAACAGCACCCTCAATTGGGATGAAATAACATTTTCCTTAAAACAGGGATGCATAATAATAACTTATATTTTGGACTGTAGTTTATTTATATTTTCAAATTTGGAGTTTATACTCAAGTTTTAGCTTTCTCGGTGAATGGCTGAATCTGATAACAAAAAAGACCTAACTCACTCAAAGAAAAAAGTAAGAAAATGAATAAGAAAAATAAATACGACGGATATTAGCTTCTATAGTCAAAATTAACCTTTAAGCTGTTTGGAAGAATAGTTGAAACCAACAATTTTAGTTTGAGAATTAGAGCATATGTGATTTTTATACTGTAGCTTTTTACTAAAGTATGTGAGAGCTTTACAGTGCTCATAGTCGTAACTGATAGTTAAAATCGCTCTTCTAAATGACCCATTTGATTAGAAAAAAAAGTAAGAAGTTAACCTAAATTTAAAATACGAATGTGTAAATTTGATACAATTTAACTATATATTTTTTAATTACTTCAAAATATGTGTAAAAATGGAAAAAAAAAAAAACTTCTAAAATAAACCATCTAATGACATCATCAAAAGTTAGAATGATTATTTATGTTCAATTAGGACCACATTTTAGGGATAACATTCTTACTTATAGGTATCTATATCCTTAAATACCGCTCCTAATAGGAAGGGTATGTGGGATACTACATGGGACTAGGGACAAGTATGAGGGTTAAAATTAACCCTCAAGTTGAGGGTGGGGCAGGGTTGGGGAAGCTTCCCCTTCCCTGCCCCCGATCCAATTATATGTACTTTTATTATTTTATATATGTGTGACGAATTACATGTATTTATATCAAATGGAGTTGGTATGACGCTGTGAATTGAATGTCCAAAGAAAATTCAATAATGTTGTTAGTATTCTAATATTTTGGTTTATTTTACAATTTAATTTTTGAATTGATGGAATTTGGATTTTGTTTATGCTTTCTTTTTATAAGACATAAATGGATATGTTGCTAAATTTTACAATTTATTTAATATTTATTTGAGTTAGATAATATTACAATGGCTTTAAAATTCTTAATGAATAAATGAGTAAGGCATGATGATAGCTCCTCTGACAGGGATTCTCTGACCTTATCTTAAATTAGGTGGGTATAAGGGGCAAAATTATAGTAGGGCGTCCCACCCCGTTGCCATCGACGCAGATGGTGAATTTCTTCCACGTGATTATATTTCGTTTGATTATATCTACATTCATGTTATTTTTATTTAACGTTGTTTTTATTTTCGTTTATCACTATAATAAAGTTGTAGTCTTCATTTTAAGAACGAGTTTTCTTCTACTTTATTTTGCGTCTTTTATATGCATTTTTGTTATAAGATTATATTCCTTGTTTTAAATGTTGGAAATTTATAAAAACAGCAGCAGAAATACAGATTGAAAATTATTGTTTGTCAGGAATAGATATATAATTAATTCATAAAAAAAATATAGGAGATTTAGCTCAAATTTTTTGAAGCCTATCAGGTTTCTTCACTTTGACTTTGACACCGTAAATCTTTCAAGCCAAGCCTCCACATCAATGGATTATCAGTGGACATCAAACAGTAACAAATACCAATCTTATAAATCCGCTATGTACTCAATACATGAGATAACAAGATTCTACTAGAGAATAACTACACCAGTTTTTCTGAAGAACTTTTCTTTTCTTCAGAAGATCGGACTCTCAAGATTCACTTTCTTTTTCTGAGTCTCACGTCCAAATATTTCAACACCTGTCCTTCTATGTATATCTCCATAATATATAATGGAGCAACAAGTTGGATAAGGTGAACGTAATATCATGAATGGGCAATCATAGTGTTGGACTAGGTAAAGTAATTTGGTGAAAAAAATCATGATAAAGGAGCATATAATATGGAGTGGTTGAAATGTGGATTTCGAGTCCACCTCTTTTTTTTTTTTAACATAATAAAATATTATTTAAATAAATCATATCTATTGGAATAGTAAATATTTTATTTATAATAATATATAAATAAATCATATTTAAATATAATTTTGAATTATTAAATTAAGTTTGTATCTAAAAGTAAATGCCAGATACAGTATGGTCATACCATAATATACCTCACAAAATTAAAATATATTTAATTAATCTTTTTAATTAAATACTATTGATTAATTCAAAATCAATTAACCATTGCCCATTTAATATGACAACATTTGTTATTTTTATCTCAAGTATCATAGACAACATTTTTTCTGTGTCACATTGATACTTATAGTGTGAGATATTTAATTTAGAATTCAATAATTCTAAATACAATGCATTACCATATACTTGATCCAATATAATGTTTACAGAGTCAACATTGGAGGCCTATGAACCTATAATTTAAATTCTAATAAATTTGACAATAAATTAAACTCTTTAATCAACGTATCAAATTTATTAGTTTCAGAGTTACTCTACTAAAAATCTGAAAAATTCACTCTTGAAATTATAATAATTATTCAAAACAAACAACGAGTAGTCCATTGATATAATTATTACATATAAATCAATCTTTCATGAATAGTTCATAATAAGAGCTAGGTTTAAATTCCATTTACCTCTCTCATTGCATCTTTATCATTGAGTTCTAATGATTTTCTAATGAATAGTTAATTTATAATTTTATTATGAATGAGCGCTCTACTGTTCAAGCCCTAAATCATCACTCAAGAGAACTTTTTTTTAACTTCCAACCAAAAGAAATGGATTCTGTATCTGTATTATCATTCCCAGCCATTTACTACATTATGTTTCCAAGATGTAAAGTTATAATCTATAGAAAAATTTTACCGAGCAAGTCAAAAAATATAATGTTATAAATAGAATCTGATAAATACTCAGGATTAAGATTGTCTTATATACGATCATTATAGTGGTAAATTTAAACACTCTATATGTAATAGAATATTTAGATGTACGTAATTTATCTGATCTAGTCTTATATAATCTCATTATATAAAGTACTTCAATCTAATGTCTCCACACTAATAGTCTAAATAGGACTATTTCATTTTAAATGAGATCAGACTATATTTATAATATTTAATTAAAGATCCCAACTTTCATTAATTTATTACGGGTTATTTAAATTATTATCTAAAAATTTAATCCTCACGCATATAACAATTATATGAGAAATTTACAGTCATATTAATAATCATGAAATTTTGTTGATGTTTATTTAAGCATCTATATACAAACAACCAAAATACATATCATTTTATTTAAATTAATGAGCAGCTTGTATAATGTCTATGCTGTAGAACATCAATCCTAACAATGAAAAAATATGTATATATATATTGAGTTTTTTTCTTCTCTATGTATATAATAAAATCGTAATTTTTGTTAAATTGTCCGTAGTCACATGTCGTATACTTTAGCAAATGACTTGTATCATGTATAGTACTTACTTAATAATTATTTATTCTTCAAAAGACCGTATTAATAGGCTGAGTTTTTTACTCCTCTATTTTTCACGGACACTTTTCTTTTATAGGGATCATTATCATAAACTTATAATCTTTATTAAGTCACCACATTAACGTATTATATAATTTGCTGTATGATATTTATTTATAAATTATCATATAACTGATATTCTTTAAAATAATGCTGACATCCATAGTTTGATATGGAATTTTTCCTCCAATTCATCTATTCTAGAATGCACCTTTACGTGTGTGTGTATATATATATATGTGTGTATTAAATAAATGAAATAATATATGCAGCTCACCAAATTAAATGGGTTCACTTCCTAACCCAACGAAGGCAGCCTTTAATGTTAATGTGGATATAGTGGTATACTAAATTTTTTAATTAATAAATAAATGAGATAAAAAATTGTACAATATATATTTTTTAAAAAAACTACCAAATACATATAGAGAATTTTACGATATGAGGAAAAAAATTACAAATAGAGTTTTTTCTTGATATGTCGTAGTTCTATAAAAAATTGTTTGTTTTACATACTTTTTATTTTAATATGATTTTCTTGATGAAGATACTCAAATGTGGAAGGTTTTTTCCCCTCATTTTTAAACTTGCACTTTGAGGTTATAAAATTTTTCCCTTATGTTTTGGAGGTTTTTTTTTATATATATTTTGCCACTTTGAGATTTTGAATTATACTCATTTCTTTTCGTTAACCACTAGTCAATTTTGATCATAAAAGGATCTAAATATCCTTTATAAAATAAAAAGAACAAGGAAAAAATTGTAAAAGATGAGGATATCTAGTTTTTTTTAGTCAAAATCAACTTTTGACTAAAAAAGAGTAAGTATTTAACATGAATTTGACGGATGGAGGTACAACTGTGATACAGTTCCAAATATTAAGTACAGGCCTCAAAATGAAAGATATAAGGATGACAAAAAAAAATTTCATATATAAATCTTAAAACATATTACAATAGCTCATGAGTAAAATGATTAAAATTGTTTAGGGAAGAAATATAGAAGGAAATAAAAAAAAGGTAACGTTTTGTGAGGGCAAATATGAAATATTAAATCTTTTGTGGCAAAATTGAAAAGTTAAAATTTTTGAAGAGTGATTTTATTTTTCAAAAATATAATGTGAGCGGCTACTTCCACTTAGTCATAAACATCTCCGCCGCTGTCCATACCTATAAAAAGCGGGTTTTAAAACTTCTGTATATGGGGCGGAAAGATATTTTTAAAGTAGTAGCGTTATTGTAAAGTCCCTGAAACCAAGCAATAATTTTGAACAATGTTTATTGTATGGTTATTTCTTATTTGGTTTCAGAGACTCTAAATTGACGTTTCTATTCAAAAATTCATTAGGTTATAGGAGTCGTATTAGCTTTGCGTTTTTTTTTTTGACGTAATTAATAATGTTGAGCTTATGGGTCCTTCTCCTATTGGAGATTTCAGCGTCAACTCATATAACACGAGGAGCCTTTATGTGTACTCAAGCTTGGTTAAGAAGAAAGAATGAAGGCGATTTATTTTGCAGCTTCTGACTAGAATCACTTTAAGTCATTGATAATCTTGATTTGGTTGATTTATTAGAACCACACAGTGGAGTCGAACAAATGAGAGCAAAGAGCACATCTTGTTGCGTGTCCTACACTGAAGAAGAGGTTTCGTTGGTTGATGATGGACATTGGACATTGGACATTAGACATTCTTTCCTAATAATTAGTTTAACAAACAGTTTTTGAATTGCGGAGAAAATTGTACATTTAATATCTACAATCCGGTTCGATCTTTGTTTCTGGGATTTTAGTTTGTGTTGTTAGAGAATTTGCTGGTCTTCTTTCATATCCACGATGAGTGTTAATTTCTTGGCCTCTTCTTGTTATTGGAATCTGGCTAGTAATCTAGCCTGAAAAGAAGTAAAATAGAAAAGAAGAATCCATCTTATCTAAAGGATAAACAAAAAAAAAAAAAAAAAAGAAGATTTTGTTGGTGTGTTTAATGCACGAGTTTAAACTTATTAATTCGAGCCCTTCACGGTGTAAAGCTTTCAAGGCTATAGTATAAACAAATATATATATATAATATAAAAATCTTAGATGTTACAATATTTAAACTCATTTTTCTAGTTTAAACTGGTTCTTCAGACACCCTATTTGTTTCCCGCTATCACTTTGAGAAGCAGATAGAATCGCGCACCTTGTTAAATGCCATCAGTAATTTATTTCAGAAACGTTCCTTGACGAAATAATGACCACAACCCTTCCATCTCAAATATTCAAATAAAAAAACATGCAAGCCATTTCTCAAAGCCACTTGATTAATTTGCAGAGATCAAAGCAGCGTTTAGATGCTAATTATTCTCAAGACTGCAAAGACCTTGAATCAGTCAAGGACTCCTTCCCTTTCTTTAAACTTCGATTTGTATTGTTCATAGGAAAATCTGTAATCAATAATAGAAGCCTTACCGGTAAGTGCTACGAGATCTTGTACATTGGAACCCATGGTTAAGGCCCATTCTTCATGCCTTCATTTTTTCAAAATGAGCCGGCAACTCAAAGGCAGTTGCTTGGTTAAGGGAACCCATTATAGCCGTAGTGAAAACGAGTCTTCATAAGGCAATTGTCACTGCTTATGGACCCGAGCCTTCATTTTTTCTCCTTTTATCATTTTCTTCCCCTTTTTCCACATCATGATTCATGATAAGAGGGGGGCAAAAACAAAACCAAAAAAAAAAAAAAAGAAACAAAACAAAGCCGGTAGAACAGGAAGAACAAAGAAATCCCCAACTTAAAAAAAAAAACCCCCGATAATGGACTAATAAATATAGGCAGGACGTATCACCATTGACCCGACGAGTTTTCCCCGCGGCCCATTTACATCCCTAAGAAGGACCCAATCCCTTTAGTCAAGGTTTTGAGGAAATATTTATATAGAGCTTGACAAGTGAACTATTATCCTCCCTTCGAGTTCTTGTTCACTCTAGAATCCTCTATATCCTTTCTATCGTTTGGTTTTGTTTTTCTCTAGTGGTTCTATTTCTATTCCTTCTCTTTTTAGAACCTTCAGTAAAAATATTCGAAAGTCAGCTGAAAAATGCATATCTGAACTGAAATATTAATGGTAAATAAAGTGCAAGAGAAAGCAATTAAAGAAGCCTTTTAAATTAATCATCTAACATTGTAACCAACACTATATATTCTAGTAAGGACCATATTCCATTTGATTATTTGATGACCGCATTTCATTTTATTCTTTGATGTTTACAAACAATGTTAATCATAACATCGTGGAAGAAAAAGATCCATTACATTCGATTCTTTGATGCTTATAAACAATGTTTATCATAACTTCCTGAAAGAAAAAGAGCCAAATTTCATTTTATTCTTTGATGCTTACAAACAAATTACTGAACTCATACCTACACACAACACAACACAAAGCTGAGGAAAATGAAAGTGTACTAATTACAAAATCACTTGTTGCTTATGATCTCAAAATGGTTTGCAGTGAGTAACGGTCCTGACCTGATCTGAGAGTTGTTTCACTATGAACTCTCCAAGTCCATAGGAGCAGCATATATGGAGGTTCGCGATCAGCTGAGGCTCAATCAATGGCTCTCCTTACCACTCTCCCCAGGGACAGGATTCTGACATCGTGCTATGTAAACAAAGAAAGGGCCAGATTAAATTTCAATCCAATTTTGGAACCGTCTTCACATGTGTATATTTTAGATAGTTCATTGATATGAATTTGTCCCCTGCTTGAAAGGAATGTAAAAAGAGAGATAACAAAATTGTGTCTGCATTATATTTAGTGGTCAGAAAGATGGACTAATGGAGTTCAAAAGCTAGTTCTTACAAAAACTTATATATTAGAACTCAAAACAATGTTCATCTATCATATAATGTACTCTTTGATAGTAAACATACTAATCTCAATCCCCATTATCCAATAGTGAATGAATTTCTGTTATTTTAACTCAAACAATAACCTTCATAATCTTTTTGCTCATTTTAAACACCCTAATTACCAAATCACACTAGCATTCACACAAAGGAACAGTCAACAATGCATCAAGTTCAGCACTTTGAAATCAAATTATCATCCAAAGCAAGAAATTAAAGAAAACTCTTAATTCAACTAAACTTCTTACCATGTTTCATGATTCACAAGGAAACCGCCGCGCAATGAATAATGGACGACCCGACTGGAACCGAAAGAACACTACTAGACCAACAAATCTTCCCCCACAAATCCCCATCTTTTTGTTCACTCACTTCAATCTCAGCACACCATATCTCCATCTCCTTCCCATTCCCTTTCATTTTATCTTCCCAAACCACCACCAACTTCCCTCCCACATTCGCCATGGTGGCCCCACACAAGAACTTTGGCAGCCCCTTTTCCACTCCCTTGAGCTCCCTCCACACCCCACCACCGCCAACACCAAAATCAAATCCCCTAATCTTCCCCAAATAGTCGTAACAATACAACACCCCATTCACAACACAAGCCCTCCCTCTCCACCCCAAGTCCAATCCACTCTCCACCCCTTCCCAAACACCGGTCTTCGCATCGAAAACGACCCCACCGCGGTCCGCCATCGCGAAAACCCTCTCCCCGACGACGGCGCTCGCGTGCATCCACTTGTCCCGGACCTCGGCCGGGCTCGGCACGGCCCGCCACTCGCCGTCGTCGAGCACCTCGGCCCAATGGGTCGCCCGGGCCCACGAATCGACAGAGCAGCCACCCATGACGTAGATTCTCCCATCGACGACTCCCGTGGCGGCGAATTCACGGGGGATTCTCATCCTGGGACCCTGTTCCCACGTGTGGAAGCGGCAGTCGAGTACCCACACGTGCGGGGAGGGGACGTCGTTAAGGGATCCACCGAGGACGTAGATCTTGGGGCCGACGACGGCGTAGCAGGAGCCGACTGACGGGACGGGAATTGGTGGTACCGGAGCGAGGAGGGGTTTGGTTGAGACGGCGTGGTTTGGGTTGGGGGGTCGAAGGAGGGCGAACCAGCAGGAGGAGGAGGAAGGGTGGTGAGGGCGGAGGGAGAGGTAGAGGAGGGGCTGAGAGGCGTTGAGGAGAGAGCGGGTGGTGAAGAAGAGAGGGGAGGAGAGGAGGGAGCGGAGGGGCTTGGAGACGGAGGAGAGAATTGGGTGGTGGCATCTTGGGATTCGAGCTAAGCAGTTCAGAGCTACGTCGTCTGGGAGGGACGGGATGAGGGGTGATGGTAGTGGCGGCGGCTGCGGCGGTTCATTGTCAGTGGTGGTGGTGGACATGGTGGGAAGTGTTGTAGGTGTGATTCTTGTGTCTACCTACCAGAAATGTGTAGGCGACCCATCTTAGAGAGTTTTTTTTAATTATTTTTTTATTTTTTTAAGCCACTAGGTGGTTAAAAAGCTTGACAAAGTCGTGTTACGTGTCGTATTCATGTCAACACGATTACAACACGACACGATTATGCTAAACATGAATGCGACACAATTAATAAACGTGTTTGAAACGCAAATACAAACACGACATGCCTATAGCACGCGTAACACGACACGACACGATTAACACGATTATTTAATGTGCCATAACGGGTTAACACGATTATGGCATGTTTATCACCCAAAAAAAAATTTAAAAAAAAAAAAGAAAAGGAAAAAATTAACATCATGTTTAGTTCCAAAACATAATAAAACACTCTAAGTAAGTTTCAAACATAACGAACATTTCCAATTCGAAATACAAAACATAACCAACATCAAAATGTTTCTATTCAAATGTCTAACAATAAACAATATAAGTGTATAAAACCTTAGTCTTCTTGAGCTTGAAATGAGGTCTCTCAATCTAAGCTCCAAGCACTCTCCTAAAAGTTTTTAACTATTTCACCCTATTTAAAATTTCAAAGAATAACAAAGTTAAACAAAGCAAACAAATTAAACAAATCAACAAATTAGACAATCATTCAAATTGTTTTTGTTTGTTTATATCAATTCATATATAATTGCTTACATAATAATTGGTATGCACAAATAAGAAAAAAAATAGCACATATATATACTTATAAATTGACAAAATGTATATTTTACCTTCAATCATTTCCCTGTACAAGTCTTTACCCTCACAAGTTCGTTCACCAACACCAGCAAACACAGAGAAACCACCTGATCAAAGAAAACAGGGAAGCTTTCAACAAACATGTTTGGTAACAAAAATCAAAACCAGTGCAAATTAGAAAGCATCTTTAAACAAGCCATGTGCTTTGGCAACATTGTTGATTGAGTTCCATAATAAGCACAATTTTCCCTACGCCAACACCACCGAAAAGACCAATCTTTCCTACTCTTTGGTATGGTGCAAGAAGGTCGACAACCTGTACATGAAAGCTTTAAATAAAAAGACATATATAATAAACAATCAATGCTTTTAAAAGTGTAAATCAATAGGAAAAATAATAAACCTTAATTCTAGTAACGAGAATCTGTTGTTTAGTTGCTTGCTCAAAGAAAGAAGGGGCTTCTCTATGAATTGGCAGATAGTGGCCGGTTTATGTAGTAGTAGTCACAAAACAAGTGTAACTAGATGTTAAATCTGTTTCAAAATAGAAACTACAATTTTTTATATAGCAAAAATTTGCACACTTTCTAGTTTACTTGCTTATTTCGCCTTTAGCATCGATGGGTTCCCCAATAACATTCATGATACAACCAAGGGTAGCCCTACCAACAGGAACCTGAGGAGAAAACACAAAAAAAATTGTGAGTGACCAAAAGTATAACAATCATACTATATTTTAGAACATACCAAACTAAGTGTACATTGTTGCTAACCAATTTCCTTACCCATTAAAAAATTGAAAAAAAAAAGTTAAACCTAAAAACATCCATGGAAATGTACATGATTTTTTTTTTATCTTTCAGCCAACAAGACTAGTGTTTTTCCCAATCAGAGAAACTCTAAATACAAAAATTTGAGATTCCTTTTCTTACATTTTTTGGAAACCAAACAGGATAGAGCATATATATCCAGATCCATAAGTAAAGCAAGATCTCCAAAATCACATCTCATCAATCAATGAAACCTTATTCATTTCCACTCACCCAAACGAATAAAAATGCAACATTTCCCAACAAAAATCAACAAAATCAAAGTAGAAACACAAATCAAAAGCTCAATCAAGATAACAGATCTGAATTAAAAGCCAAAAATGAGAACTTTACAGTGATAGGCGAGCCGGTGTTGAGCATGCGCTGTCCTTTGACGAGCCATTCAGTACCGTCCATAGCATTGGTTCAGACCGTGCCCTCTCCCAAGTGCTGAGCCACCTCGAGCACCAAACGAATCGAGAAGTCCTACACCTTGAGAGTCGTCGAGATTGGTGGCAAACCCTTATCAAACCTCACATTGACGACGGCTCCAATAACCTGGTAAACATCACTGATCGAGTCGGCGCCGGTAAACTCGTCGGTGATCTTGCCACCCTTCGAAGCATCCTTAGGCGAAGCCGATGGTGCCAGAGATTGTGCCGCCACAGATGTGGCATAGTAAGCGATGTGATTGAGGATGTAACCAAAGGATCGGCGAGCCAGAGATTGGGAAATCCAAGGGGAATGGTTTCTAATGGGGGATTTAGACGCTAATCGGAGAAGGGAGGCCAAAAGCCTTTGTGAAGCCATTGTGATAGGGCTTCAAAATGAGAGAGAAAGTGAAAGTGAGAGAGAGAGAGAGACACAAAGAGAGCGTAGCCTTTGTGGAGAAAGTGAAAGGGCTTATGTACTGTTGCGATGCCCAATTTTTGAATATTAGGTTTTTTTATTTTTATTTTTACTTTTTATGAGTGCTTGGAAATTTGCATGGATGAGTAAAAACAATGTCGTTTAAATGTGTATGAATTAAAAACTAAAAATATTTCAAATATTTTATTTTTAAATTTAAATATATTATAAATGGGTGGGTCGTATCGTGTCGTGTCAACACATTTACGGCCTGTTTCATTAAACATGTTAAGGCGTGTTAGGTGTGTTAGCACGAATCCAGCCCGTTTATTTTCGTGTTATTCGTGCCAACTCGTTTATGGCCCAATTAATAAACATGCGGTCCAAACCTGTTTATCTCATGTCGTTTTCGTATCGTGTCATCGTGCCGTGTCCAAAATTACCAGCCCTTGTTAAAACCATGATTATAATTTAAAATATTATAATATGTGAGAGTTTTATGCTATAATAATTTTTTACTTTTTATTATAACATGTTAGAGCTACCACAATCCTCAAATACCCTATTACTTTCTTTTTAAAAAAAAATCATTTTGTAGTTTAACTAAATAATAGTAAGGAAAAGAACACTCAAAGCTATGAGCAGTTCTATTCAAACCCACCAGTTACAAATCTGTTATTAACAAAACTATAGCATATAGTTTAAATACACGACATATTAAATTGAGGTTTATAATTTTATGAGCGTTGAGATTTTAACCCATTAAAATAAAAAAGGTTTTTCTAAACATTTTTAGATGGACACCTCTGGATATAACTCTATTAATTTTTTATTTAAAATAACAAAAATACTATGTTTATTAAATTAGAAAGAATTTGTGTAAGGATTGACTTTTAATAAATTATTAGGATCTTAATAAATTGTTAATGCATGAATTTTTCTCAAATTTATGTATGAATTTATCTTACATTTATTATTTTTTTTAATCATATAAATTATTGATTAATGTGGAATATTTTTTGGCAACACTCTTTTAAGGCATCACTTTTTTAAGGTAAATTTAACACGCATATACTTTGTTAGGCAATAAAAAAGGCATTTTTTTTCTTCGTCATTGTTTTCCAATTTTCAAATTTGGTTAGGCGTGATTGTTAAAATACTCTCCATTAATTAAGCATGTATTTTCCCATATTTGATTTCATTGAGATGATTTTATGATTGAAAGGCCAAACATAAGACAGGGAGTACAGTTTAGGATACAAGTCTCAACCTTTCGAAACTTATAAGCCAAAATGAGATAAAGAACACGGTTCAGGGTGAAAGAGTGATTAGTCCTTAATTAATTAAAGATTCAAACGAAGAAATATGAATACATAATTTTGTTGAATAGATAGGCTAATGATAATGGTGATATACGAGATTACAAGGGTGGTCACTTGACGAGGCCCATAGTCGAGTTGCCACTTGCACCTTCCAAGAATGAGTCAAGAGTCTACTCCAAAATAAATGTAATGTCGTTTAACAGAATCCCGAAGGGCCCGTCAAAAGATAAAACCTTGTTGAATTGTAGTGTCATCGTTATTAAGTAAAGTAGTGAGCAAAGTTTAATTGTTGTATAGTCGTTATTGAGTAAAGTGGTGAGCAAGTGTCGTTTTCGTAGGAGAACTAAGTCAAATTAATTAGCTAACAATTTAAAAACCTAAATTTAAACTAAATACTAAAATGGTGGGTTATTGGATTTTTAACTAAATTAATAATGAAAACAAAAATGAATAAATTAAATACTATAAAACAATTATTATTAGAGCTAGTTATAGTATCATTCACCACCATTAAACGTTAATTATGTAGATGATTTTAGAATTTATTTTTGATTTTTCCATTCAAACTAACAATGGCAAATAGTGAGAAGCTCTATTGCCCCGATCCTTCCTTACAATGTAGATTTAGTAAGACAAGCGCTTTATTAAACTTCTTTTCCATCAAACAACCTAGGAGAAAGCTTGACAAGTTTAATCTAATGGAAGCATTACGTTGAGAAAAATAGGCCGATTTAAGCAACAAACACATAGAACCTGGGTTCATTCAACCTATATTGTATTCCACATCACAATAACACAAAAGTCTCGCTGTAATTATGTGTCATAATTTGCTACTAATGGTTAAAAATTCAAGAAAATTATAGATCAAGATTTCTAGCCTACCAATAGGCAATTTTCAAGTCATAATTAGTGTATACCTAAATATAAAAAGACAATTATGGATCAAGATTTCTAACCTACCAATAGGCAATTTTCAAGTCATAATTACTGTATATCTAAATATAACAAGAAAATCATCATATAGCATTAATTCAAGTGAAACACAAACAATTTCAAGTAAGAAACTGGAAATAATTCATACAATTTCCACATAATCAAGCTTAAGTTTTAAAAATCACCCGTAACTAAAATAAAAACTAAATTGACATAATTACAAAGGAAAAGAGTGAAACAGTAAGAGAAAAGAACGAATTTGGGTTCGAGAAGTCATCTCCTCGATCAGAGCTCTCTCCAATGGCCTTGTTCTTCCTCTTTGGCTAGGTTTCCCTTGAATTTGGAAGTGAAAAATATGAGTTTTTGGCCTCCAAAAATGTCCCCTTTTGTTTATAATGAATCCTATATAGATCTAGGGTTGTGAAATAATGAAAATTGAGTTTTGGGGCTGAAAATGCGCCAAAGATGAGTTGGAGGTGTAAGTGCGTGGCCGGGCAAAGTTGACGGGCAGGTGTGCTGGAGCACAACAAGCTGTGTGAGAAGTACAAGGGGCTGCATAGGAAGCATAACAGGATATGTGGGAAGCACAACAATCTCGGGTCTGGGGCTACAAGTCAATGTTTTTCTTTCATTTTACGACCAAATCTTATCCTACAACTTTCAATATTTCCTAAATAAAATGGATAGAATCTTGAAGCTCTAAAATCCTTATTTTAATCCCTTTTTTATTCTTTTAAACCAACATACCTATAAAAACACAAAATACAAATACATATAAGAATTACTCAAAAACTTGGAAAATAAATACAAGGAAAAATGATACAAAATATGATCAAATGTGCACGTATCAAATTCCCCCACACTTATCTTTTGCTAGTCCTTGATCAAAACTCAAACAAAAGTAAATCATAGAAAATAAAACTGATCTTCCAACTTTTAACCTTAAAGAACACTAAGAGATATGGTATTTAAAGTCAAACAAGAATTAAAATGAATCCATATTTATTCATAAGTTTATACATCCTATGATAACCATACTCAGTGCGTGTATGAATTAACCTATGTCAACAACTATCATTTTGTGCCTACTATGGACAAGTAAACACCCAAAAACTTTACAAAACAAAAAAATTAAAATCAAACACAAAACAAAATGAAGGTGTCAGACATCATAGGCTCACACTTTGTTATAAATCTCCACTACCCTAAAGGCACCATTTAAAATCAAATGACTTTCAATGTAGGTTGTAACAGGACTGAGGGGTTGTGGCTTAAGAAAGAAGGGAATAGGCAATGCAATGGTCCTAAAGACTCCATGGAATTAGAGTCATCTTGTGTTGGAAAATAGTATGTAACAACATTTTAAAAGTTTTAAATCAGAGTATTTTTCAAAACACAAGTTTAACAAGCTAAATTCGTAAATTAATGATAGATCTTATTGACCTCTTTTGTGAACTACAAAGCAGCAGCAATCTGTGAAGAGAATAACTTTCCTGAAAAGCCTCAACCAATTGATCTGCTTTGTAATTCTTTATCCATGATCAGAGTACGGGTGGTTGCACATCATATAGCTTTTTCTCTAGTGATTCTCCTTCCAACCACTTGAGAAAACTTAGAGCAAAGGTTCTTAATGTTAAACAATAGCTCTCAGGGAGTTTCAAAGTTTCTCTCACTAGAGTACTCACCCTATTTTTCTCAAATAATCTAAATAGCTAAGAAAACTCATCCCTTATTTATAGTGGAAGAATTTAGGGTTAAACCTTGTCAGATTAGGCCTCGAAATTCGAGTTTAGATTAGCTTCTGATGAAAAAAGTGCCAAAAATGCATAAATTGATTATCACATGTTCAGCATGTTGCTCTAGGAGATTGGCCTATCGAACTTACTCTGTTGACCTGCTGACGCAACCCACCGGCCTACCGATCTTGCGATAATCTAAAATCATCAAAATATCTTATGTGCACGTAGGAATCTTAGATAAAGCCTTAATTTTAATTCAAATAACCTAATAGAGAAGCTATATGATTAAAATAGTCATATACAGATAATTCGATAGTAAATAAAATATTATCCAAATAATTCAACATGTTTATCTTGAATTAATTTACAAAATTAATTCAACCGATAAACTAATATAAATTATTAAATCCCATATTATCGAATTTTAGTCAATCTAATAATTTAACATAAGTCACCAATATGTAGGAAAAACATACCGTTTCCTTACAGGATTTATTATGAGCAAGGGGATCCAATGGATATATGTAGTTCACGCTTCAATAATTATAAAATACAAAATCCCAAATACATATTTTATAATTATCAACTCTAACGCTACTCCACTAAAAGCTTAGAACTACGCTCTCGAACTACATAAAATTACAAAGCTCTAATAAGCTAAACGTCCATGATATATCATAATGGTCACTTCCCCATAGGATATTCATAATTGGCTTAAGGATAAATTTTGTTTATTTTCCCGACTATTTTTACCTTACGTTCTATTATCATGCCATTGGAATACTTACTATCCATAGATAGTAACATTCAGTTACACCTATGTATCAAAATGGTTGAGTGCTCCAATCTTCTAATTACAGGATAATGGATATAAAAGAATATCATTAATTCTACAAAAGAGCAATGGATTCTATATCTATGAATAACGAGTCTACGTGAATCAAGAGTCATGCCTCCAATGTCTTGGTATGCATACCATCATTAAATCAGGATGTCACCTTTTGGCACATCAAAAGACATAGGTCGAGAATATGGGCCTATTAATCATTTCAGGATTAAGACACAACACATATGATTGTCTAAAGTGAATTGATTTGAACAAACAGAATTATTAACCAAATCAATTTAACATTTGTTCCCGGTCTAATACATCGTCACATATGACAATGAACCAATGTTTCTTTTCTTGGAGTCCTACTCGGATGACTAAGACAAGCTATCTCCCATTAGGGATGTAGACAACATAACAATCTTAGGATAAATAACACGCCCAACATTATTCCTGCAATTACGAATATTATAATTTAGGCCATCACCTTTAAGGTTCATACCTTCCCATAATCTATCCATTATATGTATGATTCTTAAAGGTTTAGACCAACAGTCTTAGATTTTTGTTTGCTTATCATACATTCAACAGAAATAAACATAAAGAGGACAACATTTGGTATATGAATCAAAATGCCTCCAGTAACATATTATAACATTTTACACCTTAGGGCACTATGTCAACAATCTCCCACTTACACTAAGTGAGTAAATATGACATATCTCGCATGCTCATAGCCTCTACATGCTTTTTAAAAACTCTTGTAGTTAGTATCTTCATGAAAGGATCAACTAAATTGTCCTTAGACGTGATCTTGCCTACTATAACATGCCCGGCCTCAATGAAGTCCTTTATCACATAATACTTCTGATGAATATGCTTACTCTTCTTGTGAAATATTAGTTCCTTCCCATTAGCTATCGCTGTAGTGTTGTCACAATACAGCGATATTGCCTTATCCATACCAAGAACTACCTTAAGATCCCTAAGAAACTTGTAGAGCCACACTGCTTCTTTTGAAGCATCATTATTTGCCACATACTCAGCCTCCATCTTTGAATTCAAAATGCAATCTTGCTTGAAACTTCTCTAAACAATGGTGCCTCCACTAGAGTAGACACAGAACCAGAAGTCGATCTTCTTGATTCCATACAGGATTGAAAATCTAAATCAGTGTATCCTATAGGTGTTAGATCCTCACCTGAATACACTAGCATAATACTTCTAGTCCTTCTTAGGTACTTGAAAATATACTTGACCGCAACCCAGTGGTTTGGTCCTAGATCTGATTGAAATTTACTTACTATCCCAACCGTATAACAAATATCCGGTCGTGTGTAGAGCATCACATACATGAGACTGCCTACTGCCAAAGTATAAGGCCTCTTCTTCATGTATTCTCTTTCTTCATTAGACTTTAGAGAGTCTTTCATAGAAAGAGTAATTGCAGACCTAGACGGTTGCCCACCTTTCTTTGAATTATTTATTGCATAGTTCTCGAGAATTTTATCTATGTATACGGCTTGAAATAAAGCTATCATTTTATTCTTCCTATCTTGAAAGATCTGGATATCTAGAACATAATTAGCTTCACCCAAGTCCTTCATGTCAAACTGCTTGGTCAACCATAATTTGACCAATGGAAATGTCCCAACATCATTGCCAATTAGCAGAATGTTATCCACATAGAGCCATAGGAAAACCACCTTTCTATCCTTAATGTGTTTGTAGACACATAGTTCATTCACGTTGTGTTCGAACCCATATCTCTTGATCACATGATCAAATCTTATGTTCTAAAAACGGAAAGCCTACTTAATTCCATAAATTTACTTTAGCAACTTACAAACTTGCCCTTTTGACCCTCAGTCTTGAACCTATCTGGCTGTACCATATGTATGGACTTGTCAAGATAGCCATTCAAAAAAGCGGTCTTGACATCCATTTGCCAAATCTCATAGCCGAGAGCAGTTGCTATGGATAAGAAAATGTGGATGGACTTAAGCATTGCTACAGGTGAAAATGTTTCTTCGTAATCGATTCTTTCCATTTACGTGTATCCCTTAGCTACCAGTCTAGCCTTATAGGTTTCGAATTTCGCATCTACTCCTTTCTTGCTCTTGTAGATCCACTTACACCCTATGGGTTTTACCCCTTTGGGAAGATCCACAAGTTCCTAAAATTTATTAGTCTCCATAGATTTTGTCTCAGTATTCATAGCTTCTGTCCAAAGCTTTGAATCAACATCCTCCACAGCCTCTATGTAAGACTAAGGATCATTATCATGTTCAACCGGTTCAGCCAAATAGGCTTCACCATTGAACATATACTTCTCGGGTTGACGCATGATCCTTCCACTATGTCGAAGCCTCTTAGGTTGTTATTTGGTTGGTTTTTCTACATTGATTGGATTGGTTTCAACCAGAATCGCTGGAGTGATTAAATCACTTGCTAACTCCTTGAATACCACTTTACTTAGAGACTTAAAGTTGTTCAAGTAACTATCCTCAAGGAATGTTGCATTCATTGAAACCACGGCTCTATTTTTTTTAGGTTATAGAAATAACTTCCTTTAGTCCCTTTTCGATATCCTACAAATATACAAATTTCCAAACATGCTTCCAAGTTATTCGCTTCCTTGTACAGGACATGAGCCGAACATCCTCTTATGCGAATATGGTTTAAGGATGTCTTGCTACTCGTCCACAACTTTCTAGGAACCGATTTTGAAGGGACATTGTTTAAAAGATAACATGCAATTTGTAATCCATATCCTTAAAAAGATAAAGGTAATGTTGAATAACATCATGTACTTAACCGAGTCTAATAAAGTCCTTTTCCTTCTCTTAGCTACGCCATTCTACTACGTAGTGCTTGGTATAGTCAAATGGGATAAGATCCCATCCTCTAATTAGTGTCCTAAGAACTCATCGAAGAGGTATTCTCCACCTCGAAATAATCGAAGTGCCTTTATAGGTTTACCTAATTACTTCTCCTCTTCAGCCCAAAACTGCCTAAACTTTTTCTAAAAGTTTGCTTTTATGTTGCATTAGGTAGACATACCCATGTCTTAAGTAATCGTTAATAAAAGTGACGAAGTACTGATGCCCTCCACATGCCCTGATGTTTATAGGACCACAAGCATCACTATGTACAAGTTCTTAAACCCCTTTGGCCCATTGCCTTTAGACCCAAATGGTCTTTTGGTCATTTTGCCCCCCAATCAAGATTCATATTGTGGTATAGATTCCACCTTTATGTAACTTAAAGGTTCATCCCTTACCAATCTTTAAATCCTATTTAGGCTAATATGACCTAATCGAAAATGCCAAAAACAAGTCTTATTAGAGTGAGAAGTTTTAAGTCTTTTAGAGTTATTATTAACCTCAGTATTCAGTAGTGAGTCCATCTTAGGTTTGATAAAATATAGATTGTTTTGCATCCATCCATCATAGACAAAATATTTATTTTTACGAATTACCACTTTATTATTAAAAGATACTGTATAAGAGTCTTTAAATAAACAAGCTATAGATATTAAATTCCTTTTAAATCTAAGAACATAAAAACAATCCTTCAAAACTAAAATCCTATAATTATCAAAGTAAAGATGGACATCTCCCATTACTTCATCCAACACCAAGGATCCATTGCCCATCTATAACGTAAAGTGCTCATGTAGTAGACTTCTTATTTCCTTGAACCTCTATAGAGAAACACAAATATGATTAGTTGCTCTAGAATTTATGATCTAAGTGTCACTTGATTCCTTAACTAAACAAGTTTTAATAACCAAAAGTTCACACTTACCTCCTCGAGAAAAGAAGTCATTGTAATTCTTCTTAATGTGCCTAACTCTCCCACAAAAAAAGTACTTTAGCTTCTTTGGGTTTTTCTTTTTCTTCTTCTTATCCTTGCCTTTTGCTAGGATAGAAGACTTTCCATTCTTAGTCCTCTACTTCTTTCCATTCCTTGGTAGGATTGGAATCAGACGCAACTGCCAAGTTAGCCTCACTACTAGCAAGAGTTCCCTGATCAGATTTTTGAACTTTGACAATTGCTTCATTAGCTCAGTCAAGGTCACATCCTATCTATTGTTCAAATTATATGAAGCTCTAAACGGGATGAACTCCTTAGATAGAGTCTCAAAAGTCATAGTCATCTGTGACTCAGCTTAAATGTCAGCCCTATGGGTTTTAGCCTCAACGAGGTAACCCATGACCAACATCATATGCTCCTTCATAGGAGTCCCAGTCTTAGCCTCTAAACATGTCTTCCAGATTATCCAAGATCTGCTTAGCAGTCTCATAATCCTCATGTTAAGCCTGCAGCACATTATTCATGTTAACTATAACGTAATAGCGAGCCTGATTGTTAGCATCTTTCTAGCAATTATACGCTTGGATTTGCTCATTAACGGATTCCCTGGTAGGTTCGTGAGGATATGGTGTTGTCAACACAAATTTTTGTTTCTCAAAGGAAAGGACGATATTCAGGTTTCTTTTCTAATCATTGTAATTTTCCCTAGTTAATATATTTTTATCGAGTATTGATGATAAAGCGTTTTTAAACATTTTAATTTACAATAAAGATTCATATACCAAATATAAGCAAACATTCTATAACAGTTTAGTAAGATAACATAAACAAGTAAGTATACAATTGTGTTTATGTGTCCAAGCCTTGAAAAATCCACAACCTTAGAATGATAATTCCTAACTCAGAATCCAACAAACCGTCTAGGGGAGACTTGCCAAATTTAATTAGGAACGTGGATCCTCTTCGATTAATATATGCCATCCAAGACCCTTCTGATCTAGCATATACTAATACTCTTCTTCTTTGGCCACTAATTTCACTAATAGAGCTCTTAGGGGAGTTAATAACAAAATTAATTTGAGTGTATAACCATCGTTTCAACTATTTTATCCATGATTTATATTCGCCACTTAGGGGTGTACAATGATAAATCATGTTAAAATAAATTATCCTTTCAGAGATCCAACCCAGTACATGATGAAATCTTTTCCTAAGGGTTGGAACCACCATGTGCTACCTATGGACCAACGATAAAGACTGTAAGTTATCTCTTCGAAAACCTTGTCTCACTCATTATTTTAAAAGTCAAGGTTTTATGTTAACATACATGAACAATTTTTAATGAGTGGCACTCCCTATTCTATATAGCATATTATCAACATACATGGTAAATTATATTATAATGTAGACAAGCAAAGCAACATGTAAAGCTACAAGCAAAATAGTAAATAGCCATAATATTATGGTTTCATCCTAAAGAAATGAAAATAAAGATTACAAAAGATCAATCGAAATATATTATCGATTCATCTTACATCTTCTTATTGTATCCATCTTCATGTGGCATCTGTCTTCTATTCTTCAATCTTACATAGATCAGAAGGTTATTTTTTGGTCATCATAAACTTTCATATTTCTCAGAATTGTCTCAAAAACAAAATCAAAAACTGCACCAAAAAATACACTTTTTTTGAAAACTGTTCTGCACCGCTGCCGGCCTACCGAACTTTCAGATCGGCCTGCTGGTCTATGACCATTGGCCAGCCGACCTAGAAGGTTCGGCCTACCAATCGTGTTGAACCAGCTTTTTTCCAAAAATAGTTTAGAAAGCAGTTTTTAATTTTATTTTCAACAATTTAAAAACATAAAAATTTATAAATATAGATAAACAATTTAACTCCAATCATCTCCATATTCTAGATCCGTCTTCTCTTTAAATAATTATTCTAACACAAATTTTACAAATTAAAATTAAAATAATAAATCATAGACGGTGACGATAAAATGGCATCTAATTACATCAAAAATTAGATACAAATTCTAATCTCTAAGGAACCGTAATCGGCACAAATTAATTAATTAAATAAAAATTTAATCAGCCATAATTAATTAATAAACATTCACCACATAATCTTATGACAACATTTAATTATATAGAAATCCTAGAATGCTAACTCTCTAAAAAAAATTAAATTCAAGCATATGAGAAAATAAGATTACATAATTCATGTATGTACCATAATCACAAACCCATAAATCAATGTAATAATCAGGCTCTGATACCAATTGTTGGAAAGCAGCATGCAACAGAATTTTAAAAATTTTAAATTAGAGTATTTTTTAAAACATAAGTTTAACATGCTAAATACATAAATTAATGATAGATCTTAATAACCTTTTTTATGAATCTAAAAGTAGTAGCAATCTGTGAAGAGAAGAACGACCTAGAAGAGCTTCAACCAACTGGCCTTCTTTGCTCTTCTCTTTTCACGATCGAAGTGTGTGTGGTCACACGTTGTACAGCTTTTCCTCCAATGACTCTCCTTCCAACTGTTTGAGAAGACCTAGAACTAAGGTTCTTCATGTTGAACAATAGTTCTCAAGGAGTTTCAGAGTTCTCTCATTCGAGTACTCATTCTATGCTTCTCAAAGGATCTGAATAACTAAGAAAACTCACCATCTATTTATAGTAGTCGAATTTGGGGTTAAACTTTATCAGATTAGGCCTCAAAATTTGAGTTTGAATTAACTTCTTATGAAAAAAGTATCAAAAACACGTATACTGATTATCACATGTTTGGCATGCCAATTTGGAAGATTAGCCTACCGAACTTACTCCATTGGCTTGTCAAAGTTTCCTATCGGCCTGCCGATCGTGCGATAATTTAGAATCATTAGAATTTCTTATTTTCACCAGGGAATCTTAGATAGAGCCCCAGTTTTAATTCAAATAACCAAATAGAGAAGTTATTTGATTAAAACAGTCATATATAGATAATCTCATAGTAAATAAAATATTATCCAAATAATTCAACATGTTTATCTTGAATTAATTTACAAAATTAATTCAACCGAAAAACTAACATGAATTTTAAATCTAGTATTATCAAATTTTAGCCAATCAAATAATTTAACAAAAGTCTCCAATATGCATGAAAAATACGTCGTATCGTTACAGGATTTATTATGAGCTAGCAAAGGGGACCCAATGGACATATATAGTTTAAGTTCCTATAATTATAAAATACAATATCTCATATACATATTTTATAACTGTTAACTCTAACGCTACTCCACTAAAAGCTTAGAGCTACAATCTTGAATTATATAAAATTACAAAGCTCCAACAAGCTAACCATTCATGACATATCATAATGTGTCACATTCCCATAAGATATTCATAATCGGTTTAAGGACAAATTTCGTTTTATCTTCCCGACTATTTTGATCTTACGTTCCTTTATCACACAATTGGAATACTTACCATCTATAGATGGTATACTATTTAGTTACACCTATGTATCAAAATGGTTGAGTGCTCCAGTCTTAATTACAGGATAATGCATATAAGATAATATCATCAATTCTACAAAAGAGCTATGAATTTCATATCTATGAATAACGAGTCTACATGAATCAAGACTCGTCTACCTAATGTATCGGTGTGTGTACCATCACTAAATCAGGATGTCACCATTTAGTACATCAAAAGAAATAAGTCAAGAACATAGGCCCATTAGTCATTTCAAGATTTAGACACAATACATATGATTGTCTAAAGTGACTTGATTTGAACAAACATAATTATTAACCAAATCAATTCAACTTTTTGTTTCGATCTAATACATCGTCACATATGACAATACACCAATATTTCTATTCATGGAGTCCTACTCGGATAACTAAGTCAAGCCATCTTCTGTTAGGGATGTAGACAACATAACAATCTTAAATGAATAAAGTGTCTAACTTTATTCTCTCGATTGCGGATCTTATGATTTAGACCATCACCTTTAAGGTTCATGCTTTCTGCATAATCTGTCTATCATATGCACAATTCTTAAAGGTTTAGACCGATAGTCTCAGACTTTTGTTTGCTTATCATATATTCAATAGAAATGAACATAAAGAGGACAACATTTGATATATAAATAATAATGTCTTCAAAAACATATTACAATATTTTACTCTTTAGGGCACTATGTCAACAATCTCCCACTCACACTAAGTGAGTAAATATGACATATCTCGCATCCTTATAGCCTCTACATGCTTCTCAAAGACTCATGTAGTTAGTGTCTTCATGAAAGGATTAGCTAAATTGTCCTCAGACGTGATCTTGCATACTGCAACATGCCCAGCCTCAACAAAGTCCTTTATCACATGATATTTCCGAAGAATATTTGTGAAATTTTAGTTCCTTACCATCAGCTGTCGCTATAGTGTTGTCATAATACAACAATACCGCCTTATCTATACCAGGAACTACCTCAAGATTCCCAAGGAACTTGCAGAGCTACATTGTTTCTTTCGAAGCATCACTAGCGGCCACATACTCAGCCTCCATCGTTGAATCCAAAATGCAATCTTGCTTGAAAGTTCTCTAAACAATGGTGCCTCCACCCAGAGTGAACACAGAACCAAAAGTTGATCTTCACAAATCTAGACAATATTGGAAATTCGAATTAGTGTATCCTAGAGGTTTTAGATCCTCACCTGAATACACTAGCATATAACCCCTAGTCCTTCTCAAGTACTTGAAAATATGCTTAACCGCAATCCAGTAGTTCGATCTTGGATCCGACTAAAATTGACTTACTATCCCAACTGTATAACTAATGTTTGGTTGTGTGTAAAGCGTCGCATACATGAGACCGCTTACTACCAAAGCATAAGGCACCTTCTTTATGTATTCTCTTTCTTCATCAAACTTTTGAGTGTCTTTCTTAGAAAGAGTAATTCCAAACCTAGACGGTTGCCCACCTTTCTTGGAATTCTATATTGCATACTTCTCAAGAATTCTATCTATGTATGTCGCTTAGGATAAAGCTATTATTTTGTTCTTATCCCAAAGATCTAGATACCTAGAGCATAATTAGCTTCACCCAAATCCTTCTTGCCAAACTGCTTGGTCAATCATAATTTGACTGATGGCAATGTGCCAACGTCATTGCCAATTAACAGAATGTCATCCATATAGAGTAGTAGAAAAACCACTTTCCTATCCTTAATGTGTTTGTAGACACATGGTTCATCCACGTTTTGCTCAAACCCATAAGTTTTGATCACTTGATCAAATCTTATGTTCCAAGAATGAGAAGCCTGCTTAAGTCTATAAATTGACTTTAGTAGCTTACAAACTTACTCTCACCTATCTAGCTGTACCATATATATGGACTCGTCAAGATAGCCATTCAAAAAAGCTATCTTGACATCCATATACCAAATTTCATAGTCGAGAGCGGAAGCTATGGACAAGAGAATATGTATGGACTTAACCAAGGATATAGGCGAAAAGGTTTCTTTGTAATCGATTCATTCCTTTTGCATGTATTATCCCTTCGGGAAGATCCACAAGTTCCCAGACTTGATTAGTATCCATAGACTTCATCTCAATGTTCATAGCTTTGTCCAGAGTTTCGAATCAACATCCTCTATAGCCTCTATGTAAGAGTAAGGTTCCTTGTCATATTTAACCAGTTCAACCAAATAGGCTTCATCATTGAACATATACCTCTTGGGTTGACGCCTAATCCTTTCACTATGCCAAAGCCCATGAGGTTATTGTTTGATTGGTTTTTCTACATTGATTGGATTGGTTTCAACTAGAACCCCTATAGTAATCAAATCACTCGCTAACTCCTTAAGTGCCATTTTACTTTGAGGCTTAAAGTTGTTCATATAAATATCCCCAAGAAATGTTGCATTCGTTGAAACCACTACTTTATTTTCTTTTAGTTTATAGAATAACCCTCTTTAGTCCCTGTTGGATATCCTACAAATACGTAAATTTCCAAATATGCTTCCAAGTTGTTCACTTCCTTGCACAGGACATGAGCCGAATATTCCAATACACGACTATGGTTTAAGGATGTCTTGCTACCCATCCACAACTTTATAAGAACCGATTTTGAAGGCACATTGTTCAAAAGATAACAAGTGGTTTATAATGCATATCCCCAAAAGGATAAAAGTAATGTCGAATAACTTATCATGGATTTAACAACGTCCAATAAAGTCATATTCCTTCTCTTAGCTATGACATTCTATTGCGGAGTGTCCGGCACAGTCAAATGGAATAAGATCACATTCTCTAATAAGTGTCCTAAGAACTCATCGAAGAGGCATTCTCCACCTCGATTGGATTGAAGTGCCTTTATGGGTTTACCTAATTGCTTCTCTGCTTTTGCCGGAAGCTGCCTAAACTGGTCAAAAATTTTGTTTTTATGACGCATTAGGTAAACATACTCATGTCTTAAGTAATCATCAATAAAAGTGACGAAATACTCACACCCTCAACGTGCCTTGATGTTTATGGGACCACAAATGTCAAAGATAAGTGTTATTAGAGTAAGAAGTTTTAGGTCTTTTAGAGTTATTAGTAACCTCAGTGTTTAGCAGTGAGTCCATCTTAGATTTGATAAAATATAGATTGTTTTGTATCCATCTATCACAGACAAAAGATTTGTTTTTACAAATCACTACTTTATTATTAAAAGATACTAAACAAGAGTCTTTAAATAAACAAGCTACAAATATTAAATTCCTTTTAAAACTAGGAACATGAAAACAATCTTTCAAAATTAAAATCCTATAATTATCAAAGTAAAGATGGATATCTCCCACTACTTTAGCCAACACCAAGGATCTATAAATTCCTAAGACACTCAAAACCCAAAGAAGTAATTAAAAAGGCCAAGTCTAATGGCATTAGTGTCAGCTACATTCAAAACTGATCTTGCATAGACCAAAATTATGGATTTAATAGCTCACAATAATTTATTTTCTTTTTGGTTTGTTTTTTATTTAGTTAACTTTTTTTTCTAATTATTTTCTTTTTCTTTTCTTCTTTTCTTGTTATTTATTTTTTTTTATTTTTTCTTGTGGGCTATTCTTACAAAATTTCCCTTCTTTTGCTTTGGATATGTATTCTTCCCATACTTATTCTCTATCCTTAACCCAAATTCCTCACAAATTTCTCTTGCACTTGAATTGAATCTCTCTAAAGTTTCAATCTATATTTAGAACAAGGGTAACGGTATAAGCACGATCAAGCTCAATAAGAAAATTGGATTAACTAAATGAACAAGTTTACATGAAGGCTCAAATATCTACTAAAGGGGATGATCTCTCTAGAACATCTATCAGGGCTCTGGCTGATTTGGCTATGGTGCTAGGAAAACCCTAGTGCCTTATGCTTCCAAAATGATGCTCGATTAGCTGTTCACCTCGACAGACCTCTGGCAGAGCTTTAATACAAAACACCTACTTTTAAAACCAAATTTATACAAGAAAAAGATCAAAGAGAATCTACTCATCTAAGCATGCTTATCTTTGTACCAAATAACATGGCTATTGTGCAATAAAATTTGAGTACAATCCTCACAAAAACATATGAACCACTGAATAACATCAGGATTCAAAACAACACTCATCATCAGTCAAAATCATAGCAATAATGCTCAATTCTCATTAAAGTGGATGGAAGATATCCTAAGATTTAAAAATTCAAAACTAAAACAAAAACCAAAAAAGTTTTATGGCTTTTTTTATGTTTTAAGATTTTTTTGTGCAAATGTACGCAAAAATCTAAACTGTAAGAATTTCAATGTAATCTACCTATCATTGAATATGTTTCAAAAGGGTGTAGATAGCCATATCCTTCGTAAAGCAGCCATTTAATATGACACTCTTTTGAGAAATAATTCGCGAGATTTAGAATAATGAAGACATTAATAATATACACAAAATATAAAAACAGGCAAAGAAATTTTGAACACATAAAAATTATAAAAATTAAGCAAGCATTCCCACCACATTTAATTCTTACATTATCCTTAATGTAAGGCAAAGCATGGAAGAGTATAACAAAACACACTATAAACCAAAAAACAAAAAGAATAAATTAAATAAATTGGAGGGTAAAAGGAATCAAATCTGTCATGATGTGCTGTGCATTTGTTGGGTTGCCTTTTAATAAGCGCTTAGTTTATTGTCTTCAGCTTGACGTAGAGAAGCATTCATCAAAGAGCGTCTTTTGCCTATAAAATGTGTCATAGACCAACACATATGGGTCTTCATTGTTGATGCCCTCAAGCTTGGGAAGATGTGAGAAATTCTGACACCTTGTACTAACTTGACTCATCTTCAGATAATATGCTTGGAAAGAGAACTTCGGTTTTGGCTCAAGCTTAAAGATGGGATAATATGGTGATGGTGGCACCAATGGGACTTAAGGATTTGTTGGTGATGTATGTGTCATTACCACCGATGAGCTTATGTCAATGGTTGCATAGGCTTCCTCATCCTCCAAGAGGTCTTATGACTTGGTTTCATAGAAGAACTCCTCGAATAGTAACCTTTCCAACTGCTCTTCAGTCAACACTTGATTCTCCAAAACCATGCTTGTGATTTGATCTTCATAGAACTCATGGCTTTGAATGGACGTCTCATGATTTAGAAGATGTGAATTAGTTGTAATCTCACAAGCATCCAAGTGTTGAGTTAAAATGACATCAAGGGCTTCTAGACTTTCATAGCAAGGCTTAATCTCCTCTAGAGGCTCAAATTCCCATGAAGCTTCCCTATAACTCATAGTACTCTCACAACCTAAGTTGTTTGAGTTGTCTTCATCTTCATCCTCATGCCATACATATTTTCCACCAATAGATTCATACCTTGGTCCTCCAATTTTCTCACTATCCGCACCAATTACTCCAAGTGATTTTCTAGACTTTGAAGTCTCCCTTTAATGTCTTGATGAAATTGCATGTTATTGACAACCAAAGCATTTACAATGTCTTCTAGAAAACCACTTGTATGTTGTTGGACTATCGAGGCTCCTCCTAGTACTGCCATTAAGACTTGTAATTCATGTGATACCTTAGTGTTCAGAGGTTGAGTATCAACCTATGGCTCAAAATTGTAGTAATTGTCCTCCCAAACTTGGACGGTCTTTGAACAATTCCAATTATATTCATCAAACTCATCCATGTCTTCCAACATGAAGTAGACTTCATCCACAAATTGTTGGTAAAAAGAGCTGGTACCGTTACCTTTTTCAACCTAATTTTGTGTTTTGGAACATAAGCTGTTGATAAAAAGTTGTAGTTGCCACTCCTTGAGATCTCATGTATGGACATCAAATGAGCAAATTTTTGTATCTCTTCCAAGCACAATAGAACAGCTCTGAGTCTCGTTGGACAAATTTTAAGAGGACTTGTCGATGTAATATCTCGAAGTACCTTGAAAAACAAACATAAAACAACAATTACAAAAACACAACAGGAAACTTAATTAAAACTAACAAAAACAAAAAAAAAAATAAAAACAAATAACCAAGTAATTAGATGAACAGTTTCTTAGCAACTGGTGCAAATTTTGACAAAATTTCGTAAGACCCGTCAAAAGATAAAACCTTGTTGAGTTGTAGCATAGTTGTTATTAAGTAAAGTGATGAGCAAATGTCATTTCTACAAGAGAACTGGGTCTAATTAATTAGTTAACAATTTAAAAAGCTAAATTTAAACTAAATACAAAGATGGGGGGTTTTTGGACTTTTAACTAAATTAATAATTAAAACAAAAATAAATAAATTAAATATTATAAAATAATTATAATTAAAACTGGTTATAGGATCATTCACCACCACAAAACATTAATCATGCAGATGATTATAGAATTTCTTTCCATTTTTTCCATTGAAACTAACAACCGTAAATAGTGAGAAGCTATACTACCCCAATCCTTTCTTATAATATAGATCTAATAAGACAATGCTCTATTAAATCCTTTTCCATCAAACAACCTAGGAGAAAACTTGCTGAGTTCAATCTAATGGAAGCATTACGCTAAGAAAGATAGGTTGATCTAGGCAACAAACATGATAAGCTGGGTTCATTCAACCTATGTTGTATTCCACATCGTAAAAGCCTCACCACGACTAGGTGTCATAATTTGCTACTAATGGTTAAAAATTCAAGACAATTATAGATCAAGATTTCTAACCTTCCAATAGGAAATTTTCAAGTCATAGTTATTTGTATGCCTAAATATAATAAGAAAATTATCATAAATTCTAGTGAAACACAAACAATTTCAAGTAGAAAACCTAGAAATAATTCATACAATTTCTGCATAATCAAGTGTAAGGTTTAGAAATCATCCATAACCAAAATAAAAACTAAATTAACATAATTACAAAGGAAAAGAGAGAAAGAGAAAAAGAAAGAGACAAGAGCAGATTTGAGGTTGGAAAGTCCTCCACTAGAGCTCTCCTCCATGGCCTTCTTCCTCCTCCTTGGCTAGGTTTCCTTGGAATTTGGAAGCCAAAAATCTTAGTTTTTGACCTCCAAAAAGTCCTACCCCACCCTTTTTTCTAATGAACCTTATATAGATATAGATTTGTAAAATAGTGAAAATTGAGTTCTAGGGCTCAAAATATGTCAAAGATGCATTGGAGGGGTGGGCCATGCAACTTCTTATGCAACCGCACAAAGTGATGGGGACGTGCTGAAGTACAACAGGGTGCATGGGAAGCACAAGGGGTTGTGCAAGAAGCACAAAAGTCTGCACGGGAAGCACAACAAGCTACGTGGGAAGCACAAGGGGCTCATGGGATAGCATAAGGGGCTGGGTGTCCACACAATGGCCTTGGGTCTAGGGCTGCAAATCGACGTTTTTCTTCCATTTTGCAACCAATCTTTTCCTACAACCTCCAGTATTTCCTAAATAAAATGGATATAATGTTGAAGCTCCAAAATCCTCATTTTAATCCCCTTTTTATTCTTTTAAACCAACACACCTATAAAACACAAAATACATATAAAACACAAGAATTATTCAAAAACTTGGGGAATAAATGCAGGAAAAATTATACAAAATATGATAAAATTAGCATTTATCATTGTCTCATGCTTGAACCTCTACCTTTGCTTAAGAGCATTAGTGCCTCCCTCAACATACCATCAAACATAGTTTAGATGAAATTATGTTGTGCATATAAAATTTGAAAATAAAATATTTTTACTCAACAAATTGTAGATAGTTGTAAAGATTATATTAACAAAGGTAGATATTGTAAACTACCATGCAAAACACTTATTAGATTTTGGCAATTTTTTTGGGAAAATTTGCTTATGGATAGATAAGTGTGTATACAAATTGTGGCATTGACAGTACCTTCAACACATAAAATAGACTTAATAGCATTAACAATAAGGGTGTGGGCCATTGAATTGCCTTCCCTAACAACTAAGCAATATTTCCAATCATTAAAGACATAAAGTAGTTGTAAGATGTCTGATAAATGACTCCTTCTTCTGTTGAATTCACCTCCGAGTTAATGGCTTGAACAACCCCTAAGGCATCAACCTCTACTCGTTGAACTTTGTGTTGGAAAAATAGTATGCAGCAGGAATTTTAAAATTTTTATATTAGAGTATTTTTCAAAACACAAGTTTGACATGTTATATGCATAAATTAACCAGATCTTACTAACCTTTGTATGGCGAAGAACTCCCAGAATATGTGAAGAGGAGTAATGTTACAGAAGAGCCTCAACTAACTAGTATTCTTTGCTATTTTCTATCCATGACTAGAGTGAGTGTGGGCTCACACATACAGCTCTTCCACGAGGTGACTCTCCTTCCAACCAATCGAGAGAACCCAAAGCTAGAGTTCATGATTTTTGAACAAAAGCTCTCAAGGAGTTTTTAGATTTTCAACAGCAGGGTATCACTCTTAATCCCTCAACTGATCTAAGTAACTCTTAAGACTTACTCCCTATTTATAGAGGTTGGTCCTAAGGTCAGTCCTTTTCAGATTAGGTCTCAAAACTTCGAACCAAAATCAAAATCGGATCAATATCTGATAAGATCTATGTAAAAATGCATGATCTTATCCTTCACTCATTGGCAGGCTGAACTGCATAATCGACAGGCCGAACACACCCATCAGCAAGTCGAACATGTGGATCAGCATGCCGAACTGCCAAATAAAAATCTTAGCGAATCTTTTATTTTCCGCCCAAGATTCTATAGGATAAAGTCTCAGTTTTAATTCAAATAACCCAATAGAAAGTTATCTGATTAAAACAACTTTATCTAGATAATCTTTAAGAAAATAAATGAATTCCTAACAATTCTATAAGTTTATCTTGATTTAATTTATTCAAAATTAAATCAACCGATAAATAGACAAGAATTATCCGATCCCAATAATTCAACAAGTTTATCTTGAATTAATTTTTATCACAAAATTAATTCAACCGATAAACAGACATGAATTATTTGATTCTTTCAAATTTCAACCAATCTAATTAAATCTGACATAAGTCACCAATTATTGGAAAAGCACGCCATATCGTTATAGGATGTTGTGAGCTAGCAAAGGTGACCAAATGGACCTATATAGTTCAAGCTCTTGATAATTATGAAACCCAATATCCTAGATATACATTTCATAATTATCAACTCCAATGCTACTCCACTAAAAGCTTGAAGCTGCACTCTTGAACTACATAGAATTACGAAGCCCGTATAGCTAAGTCTCCATGACATATCATAATGTATCGTATCCCCATATGATTATCCATAATCGGCTTAAGGACAAGTTATGTCTTACCTTTCTGATTGTTTTTATCTTATGTTCCATTATCTCACCATCGAAAAACTTACCATCCAAAGACAGTATACCATTCGGTTACACCTATGTATCCAAATGGTTGAGTGCTCCAGTTTTTCAATTACAGGATAACGCATATAAGAGGATATCACTACTCCTAAACAGGAGCTATGGATTCCATATCTATGAATAACAGGTCTATGCTATCTAGAGTCATGACTCCAATGTACCGGCATGCATACCACTATTAAGATATGGGTGTCGCCTTTTGGTACATCAAAAGACACAAGTCAAGACAATGGGCCCACTATTCATCTTAGGATTAAGATACAATACAAACGATTGTCTAAAGTGAATCGATTTGCCGAGACAAAATTATTAATCCAAATCAATTCACTTTATATCCCGATCCAACACATCGTCACCTATGACAACGTGCCAATGTTTCTATTCACGGAGTCTACCTCTGATGGTCAAGACAAACCATCTCCTAATAGGGATATAGATAACATAATAATCTTTACATGAATAAAGCACCCAACTTTATTCCCTCGATTGCGGATCTTACAATTTAGACCATCACCTTAAGAATCGTGTCTTTCGCATAATCTATCCATCATATGCCCAATTCTTAAGGTTTAGACCGACAGTCTCAGACTATTGCTTGCTTAACATACATTCAACAAATATGACATAAAGATGACAAGATTTGGTATATAAACAATAAATAAATTCTTTATTGATAAAAATGTCTCTAAAAACTTATTACATTTTTACTCCTTAGGGCATACATGTCTAACAATCTCCCACTTGCACTAAGTAAGTAAATATGACAAATCTCGCATCTCAAGCTTCTATATGCCTCTTGAAGACTCTCCCAGTAAGTGTCTTTGTAAATGGATAAGCTAAATTGTCCTATGACGCAATCTTGCATACCATGACATGTCCGCCCTCAACGAAGTCCTTTATCACATAATACTTACAATCAATATGCTTACTCTTCTTGTGAAATCTTGGTTCCTTAGCATTAGCTACCCCCGTACTGTTATCACAGTACAATGATACCGCTTTATCCATACTAGGAACTACCTCAAGATCCCTAAGAAACTTGCGGAGCCACACTGCTTCTTTCGAAGCATCACTAGCTGCCACATACTTGGCATCCATTGTTGAATCCGAAGTGCAATCTTGCTTCACACTTCTCCAACTGATGGCACTGCTGCCCAGAGTAAACACAAAACCCGAAGTCAATTTCCTAGAATCCAGACAAGATTGAAAATCTGAGTCAGTATATCCTAGAGGAGTCAAGTCCTCACTCAAATATACAAGCATATACCCTCGAGTCCTTCTCAGGTACTTGACATTATGCTTTACCGCAACCCAATGGTTTGGTCCTAGATCCGCCTAAAATCGACTTACAATCTCGACCACATAACTAATATTCGGTCGTGTGCAAAGCATGGCGTACATGAGACTACCCACTGCCGAAGCATAAGGTACATTTTTCATGTATTCTCTTTCTTCATAAGACTTTGGTGAGTCTTTCTTAGAAAGAGTAATTCCAAACCTAGATGGTTGCCCACCTTTCTTGGAATCCTGCATTGTAAACCTCTTGAGAATTTTATCTATGTAGCCGGCCTGGGACAAAGCTGTCATTTTGTTCTTCCTATCTCGAAAGATCTGGATACCGAGAACAAAATTAGCCTCACCTAAGTCCTTCGTGTCAAACTGCTTGGTCAACCATAATTTGACCGATGACAATGCCCCAATGACATTGCCAATTAGTAGAATATCATCTACATAGAGCAGTAAAAAAACCACCTTCCCATCCTTAATGTGTTTGTAAACACATAGTTCATCCACATTTTGTGAGAACCCATAAGTCTTGATCACCTAATCAAATCTTATGTTCTAGGAACGAGAAGCCTGCTTAAGTCCATAAATTGACTTCAGCAGCTTACAAACCTTATCCTCTTAACCCTTGACCTTGAACACGCCTGGTTGTGCCATATAAATGGACTCATCAAGATAGCCATTTAGAAAAGCCGTCTTGACATCCATCTGCCAAATCTCGTAGTCGAGAATGGCAGCTATGGACAAAAGAATCCGGATGGACTTAAGCATGGCTACAGGTGAAAAGGTTTCCTCATAATCGATTCTTTCTGTTTGCGTATAACCCTTAGCTACAAGTCTAGCCTTAAAGGTTTCGACCTTTTCATCCACTCCTCTTTTCCTCTTGTAGATCCACTTACACCCTATGGGTTTTACCCCTTCGGGAAGATCCACAAGCTCCTAGACCTGATTAGTCTCCATAGACTTCATCTCAATGTTCATGGCCTCTATCCAGAGTTTTGAATCAACATCCTCCATAGCTTCTGTGTAAGTATAAGGATCCCTATCATGTTCATCCGGTTCAGCCAAAAAGACCTCCCCATTGAATATATACCTCTCAGGTTGACCTCGATCCTCCCACTACGCCGAAGCCCTTCAGGTTGTTGTTCAGGTTTGTTTAGTTTTTCTACACTGATCAGAATGATTTCATTCGAAACCTCCGGAGTGATCGGATCACTCTTTAACTCCTCAAGCACCAATTTGCTTCGAGGTTTAAAGTCGTCCATGTAACTCTCCTCAAGGAAAGTTGCATTAGTTGAAACCACGACTTTATTTTCCTTTGGGTTATAGAAATAACCCCCTTTAATCCCTTTTGGATATCCTACAAACACACAAACTTCTGAATGTGCTTCCAACTTATTTGGATCCTTAAACAGGACATAAGCCGGACGTATGTGAATATGGTTTAAGGATGTCTTCCTACCCATTCACAACTCGTGAGGAGTTTTAGGGACCGATTTTGAAGGCACATTGTTCAAAAGATAACATGCGGTTTGTAGTGCATATCCCCAAAAGGATGAAGGCAATGATGAATAACTCATCATGGACCTAACCATGTCCAACAAAGTCCTATTTCTTCTCTTCGCTACGCCATTCTGCTGCGGAGGGCCTAGCGTAGTCAAATGGAATAAAATCTCATTCTCTAATAAGTGTCCCAAGAACTCATCAAAAAGGTATTCTCCACCTCGATCAGATCGAAGTGCCTCTATGGGTCTACCTAATTGCTTTTCCACTTCAGCCCGAAACTCCCTAAACTTGTAAAAAGTTTCACTTTTGTGGTGCATCAGTACACATACCCATATCTCGAGTAATCATTAATAAAAGTAACAAAATACTCATACCTTCCTCTTGCCCGGATGTTCATCGGTCCGCAAACATCACTATGCACAAGTTCTAGAACCCCTTTGGCGTTATTGCCCTTGGACTCGAATGGTCTTTTGGTCATTTACCCTCCAAACAAGATTCACATTGAGGTATAGATTCCACCTTTAAGTGACTTAAAGGTCCATCCCTTATCAACCTTTGAATCTTATTCAGGTTAATATGACCAAGGCGTAAATGTCAAAGATAAGTCTTATTAGAGTGAGAAGTTTTAAGTCTTTTAGAGTTATTATCATTCATCTCAGCATTAAGCAATAAGTCCATCTTAGGTTTGATAAAATATAGATTATTTTGCATCCATCCAGAACAGGTAAAAGATTTATTTTTACGAATCACCACTTTATCATTAAAAGAAACCATATAGGAATCTTTAAATAAACAAGCTATAGAAATTAAATTCCTTTTAAATTTAGGAACATAAAAACAATCTTGTAAAAATAAATTCCTATAATTATCAAAATAAAGATGGACATCTCCCACTGCTTCTGCTAAGACCAAGGATCCATCACCCATCCGAAGCGTGAAGTCTTCATGCAGTAGACTTCTCGTTTCTTTGAACCCCTGCAGAGAAACACAAACATGATTAGTTGCACCAGAATCTATGACCTAAATGTCACGTGATTCCTCAACTAAACAAGTTTCTAAATACATAAGATCACACCTACCTCTTTTAGAAAGGAAGTCCTTGCAAATGCTTCTTGATGTGCCTGACCTTCCCACAGAAGAAGCACTTAAGCTTCTTCAGGTTCTTCTTCTTCTTCTTCTTGCTCTTGGTGCTAGCAGGAATAGAAGAGTTCTCATTCTTGGCTTGTTGCTTCTTTCCATTCCTAGAGTAGAGATTGGAACCAGAAGCAACTACCATGTTAGCCTCTCAACCCGCAAGAGACTCCTTAATCAGCAATTTGAACTTTTGTAATTGTTTCATTAATTCTGTTAAGGTCATATCCCATCTATTGCTTAAATTAAAAGTAGCTCTAAACGGAATAAATTCCTTTGACAGAGTCTCAAAGACCACAGTCATCTGAGTTTCAGCATCGATGTCGGCTCCATTGGTTTGAGCCTCAACGAGGTAACCCATGACCAACATCATGTGTTCCTTTATAGATGTCTCTGGCCTCTGCTTACAGTTAAGAAGTTTTTGAAGCACCCCTTGCTGCTTTGTTATGGCCTGGCCTCCAAACATATCTTCAAGATTATCCAAGATCTACTTCGCAGTCTCATAATCCTGATGTTGAGCCTGCAGCACGTTATTCATGCTAGCTATAACATAGCAACGAGCTTGATCATTAGCATCTTTCCAGCGATCATACACTTGGAATTGCTCATTAGTTGAGTCTCCGTAGGCTCAGAAGAACAAAGGGTTGTCAGTACATACTTCAGTTTCTCAAAGGAGAGGACGATATCCAGGTTTCGTTTCCAATCATTATAATTCTCTCCAATTAATAGGTTTTTATCAAGTATTAATGATAAAGCATTTTTAGACATTTTTAATCTACAATAAAGAATCATATACCAAACATAAGCAAACATATAATAATAATTTAGTAAGAAACACAATCATGTAAAAATACAAATGTGTTTATGTATCAAAACCTTGAAAATATCACGACCTTACAATGATAATTCCCAATTCAGAATTCAACAAGCTCCTAGGGGAGTTATGTCAAATTCAATTAGGAACACAGATCCCCTCCTGATTAATATATGCCATTCAGGACCCGTACGAGCCAACAGATACTAATAATCATTTCTTTGGCCATTAATTTTATTAACAGAGCTCCTAGAGGAGGTTAATAATAAAATTAACGTGAGTATATAACCATCGTTTCAATATTTTATTCATGATTTATAATTACCACCTAAGGGTGTGCAACCATAAATCATGCTAAAATACCTTATCTTCTCATAGTTCCAATCTGGTACATGATAGAAATCCTTTTCTAGGGGTCAGGACCACCATGTTCTGCCTATGGACCAACGATGGAGGCCTTAGGTCCTCTCTTCGAAAACCTTCTCCCACTCAATCTTTTGAAATCAAGGTTTTATTTTAAGATCATGCATGAACAATTTTAATATGAGTGGCACTCCCTATTCTATATGACATGTTATTAATATACATGTCAAATCATATTATAATGCAGACAAGCAAAGCAATTAAGTAAAGCTACAAGCAAAATAATAATAACTGTAATATTATGGTTCACCCTAGAGAATAGAAAACTAAGATTACAAGAGAATAATCGAGACATATTATTGATTCTTCATCCTTGAATCCTCAAGTTGTATCCTTCTTCATGTAATGTCTATCTTTAAGTCTTCAATCTCGTATGAATCGAATACTTTATATTTCCGGTCATATCCAAATTTAATGTTTCTCAGAATTGTCCAAAAAACAAAATTAAAACTGCACTTTTTCTAGAAAAATTTACAGCTCTCAGTCGGCATGATCGACCTGCCGGTCATGCTCCATCGGCTTGTCGATCAGAAAGATCGGCCTGTCGATTCATGAAAGTTCGATTTGTTGAACTAGAAGTTCGGCCTGCAAGCAGAGCCTCTAATTTTTGCCCCGCTGTCGGCCTGTCGAACCTTACTTCGGCCTGTCGATCTGTGACTATCGGCCTGCCAAACTGTGGGGTTCGGCATGCCGACTGAGCAGAAATCTCCCATTCCAGAAATACAATTTTTAATGCAATTCATCAATTTTATTTTCAACAATTCAAAAACATAAAATTAGAGACTCATGAAATACTTGAGAGTGCCATCATCATTCTTATAGATCCGCCTTCTAGATTCGTCTTCTCTAAATGATTATTTAATTACAAAATTCTTACAAATTTAAAAATAAATAATAATTTCTAGATGGAGATGATAGTCCACCATCTAATTACATGAAAAAGCCTAGATACATATTCTAACCTCTAAGGAACCATAACGGGTATAAATTAATTATTTAATAAATAATTAAATAACGATTTAATCAACCATAATTAATTAATGAACATTCATCACATAATCCATGGCAACATATAAAATATATATAAACCTAAAGTGCCAACTCTCTATCTTTGGATGTCGCTTTAAACTCTTTAGTCTTTTAGTTTTACCTATAGCATGTTCATTTATGTTTCATTATGTTCATTTTATGTTTGTGTCTTGAATAACTGCTCTTGTATGTGTGTTGTTTCTCTTTCTTTGCAAATTTATTAAACATTGGGGACAATGTTAAATTTAGGTTGGGAGAGAGGGTTGTGTTAATTTTTTTTTATTTTTGTCAAATTTTTTTATTTATTTTGTGTCTGTGTTTTTAATGTGACTAGTTTTAAAAAACAAGCAAAAAATTGAAAAATAAAAATAAAAATGATGTGCTGTTTGTAAAACTTTAAAATTCATTTTCTCTAGAGTCGATGTGGCTAAGTGAAGGAGTTTTTCTTAAAATACATCTTGATGTGATCTAAAAATGTAATCTTGCATGTTTGTATATTCTCATCTTTGCATCTTTTTTTTTTTTTTTTTGTAGCATACGAGTTTAAGGTGGCTGAGGTAAGGAATACTTAACATTTTTGAAATGCATCTTCACTTTGAGTAAAAGAGTGACTAGCATTCTTGAAATGTATTTATGCTTGTTTATAAAAATTGTGTGTCTACATTGTATTTGTCTAATTAATTTAAAAGAATAAAAATTGAAAAAATCTTTTAAAAAATCAAAAAATTTGAAACCTAAAAAAAGTTTTATAATATGTAAATATCTTTGTTTTTCGATGATTGTCCCTTGTCCGATGACGAAATCAATGGTTATATTATTTTCATGACTTGTGGTAATTAAGATATTGTTTAAGTTTATGTTATTTTCTTTTGCCTATCTCATATCTAGGTTGTGATTTTTTCCTAGATTTGAGCAATTAATCTTGAACTCTAAATCGTTATATTAATTTAGAGATTGTTTATGTTAATATAAATTTGGTTTATATTTATAAAATCTTATAATTTGCTTGAATCCCTCTTGAGGCGAAATCCTTGATAACACTATGTTATGGATATAATTTAGGTCATATTTGGAACATTTGAGCCTTTCAAGCTTACCAGTTTAAATTTATATTCCTAGTCTTTCCATTTAGCTCAATGTTCCTTTTCTTTGTCACCCACACATTTTAGTTATGTTAATATATAACTTTTCTCTTCTGCTTTCACCCATAGACATCTGATCATTTTGAATATAATTTGGTTTATGCCAATATTATGGAAGGATTGTAGGGTTTTGAAAGTGTGTTATGAAAATCTATTCTGAAAGTTCATTCTATTTTGAATGTTTACTCTAGAAATGTGTAAAAAAATTCAAAAATAAAAAGAAAAAATAAAGTAAAAAAAGTAAAAAATGAGAAAAAAAATGAAATATTTATATAAAAAAAAGTTGAATAAAAAGTGGATGATACAAGAAAGTTTATTTCAAGTTTGTTGTTACCTAGGAAATAGATTGTACATTTTAAAGTTTTAGGAATATTGTAAGTGTCTTATGGGTGAATCAAGCCATAAATATATCTTTCATTCTACCTTTTACTCTAGCCTTACGTTAAAAGCCAAATAAAATCTTAATGATCTTTAATTTAATGCTATTCTACATTTGTAAAGAGAGAGATGAAAAACAAACCTATGAGATTTTATTAAAATAAATTAGTTTATATTAGTGTAAATTTATTTGGTTAATATGTAATGATTAGTGATAGAAAAGCACACAGCAAAATTTTATTTTATATATGTGACATGCTCTCAAAATGAACCATAAAGTTGAATAATATTTGTATTTTACTTTAAGGCATGAATGTGAGACAACCATTAAGGAGAATCTGCAAGGGATCACCAACCTCTGAGAAATCAATCTCTTGTGTATTTTTAATGGTTTGTTTTATCTTATCTCTTTAATTACTAGGAACTATAATAAGCTTGTTAAAGGGTGTGATGAAATTGTGAAAATGCACATTTCTTAGCGTTAAATATCATCAATTTTCCATTAACCTTTCTCATTATAAGTGTTTTTGTGTGCTAAATAATTAATTAGTATGAAATAATGTTTATTTTATTTTTATGTGTGATTTTATGTTTTAATTTAGTTTTATGTTCAATAAGTATTAAAAATATTTACTTAATTTAGTAATTTTGTTTTGTAAAATAATTAGTCTCTTTGGGTTTATTCGTAGGGTTATTTGGAATTTGGGACAAAAACAAAGGAAAATATTGCAAAGAAACTTGAAGTCTTGAATGAAAATGTAACGGAGTCATGTCATCACCTGCATAAGACTTGCATTGTCGATGGGGCTTGTCTACATGCTTAAGAATCAACCTGAGCCCATGTACAAATATTTCCAAGTTGTTCTAAAGATGATTTCTATTCTTCACCAAGTCAAAGTTTCCTCCAATAGGAGCACACCATGTAACATTGAGACCTTTGCCCAGTTGCCATGAATGATGAAAGATAAAGTGTACTTGCTCTAAAGAAAAATGTTGTATTATTCTTACTTTTGTCAAATTCCTTTTATTATTTTAATATTTTTTTTCTTGTAATTCCCACTTGTTTTGCTTCCACTAGCCACACAACAAATTGCATGCAAACGCATGCATTTCCCACATCTATAAATAAGAGGCATTGGCCTCAGTTATAAGTTTTCCCTTCTTGAGTTTTATAGAGGTTTGAGTTCTCTACTCAAGCTCTATTTAATTAATGTTAAGATCACTTGTAATATTTCCAGTATATAATATTTAAGTTATGCTTTTAGTTTATTTTTATTGTTTTATTTTCAAAATATGTTTTAAATTCCTTTTTAGCGCTGGTGAGTGGGTGAGATTTTGGCTAATTTAGCTTAGTTATTTTTAATTTTTCTATGTTTTCTAAGCTATTATAATGCTAAAATCATTTCAGAAAACTTATAAGGTGTTTGGCTAGTGGTGGAAACCATTGGTGGGAACCGTTTTTACTATAGCATGTAAGAGCTTTATACTGTAGCAATTTTTTTTCTTTTTACTATAGCATATGAGAGCTTTACACTGTTCATAACTGAGTTTATGGTTCACACAATCCTTATCCAAACACCAGGTTAGTAAAAATAGGGCTATTTTAAGTTATTTTCTTGTAAAATTGGAGAGTTTAATTTAGCGTAGACATAGACTAGCATGGGTAATACTTAGGAAAAATTTGATTAATCGTGGACAGAGAATGATACAGTAAATACTTATAATCTATTTTCAAGAAAAATTTCTTAACTAACTTAAAGTTTATATTTATTTGTTAACTTGAGAGTTTTTGCTATATTATAGACATGAACTGACATGGTTAATGCTTGGTAATTCTTGATTAGTCCTAGACAAAAGATGGTATAGTATATTCTTAAACCTTTTTAGCAAATGTTTAGAAGAACTAAAATATAATTAAATTAGAAACAAGAATTTATCCTTTAACCTCAGCATTTTCATAAATATTATTTTCTTTAAATTTACTGTATGTTTTATTGTTGAAATTATATAATCAATTTTAATTTTATGTTTTAAATTTTGTTAATTTTCATGTAAATCGTAAAATCTACAAAACTTGTGAGTAAATTGTAAATAACCTACAAAACTTGTAAATAACGTATAAATAATTATCTAATTCAGTAAATAAATAAATAAATAAATAATATAACTAATATATTGAACATTTGCAATATCTTTTCCTTATAGGATCAACCTCAGACTCACCGAATATTTATTACTTGTGAATATTTTTGGAGAACAATTTCAAAAATTTGGCCACGATTCCATACAGAGAAAGAACATCTTGGGAATCTGATTTTAAATGAACCAATTGTTCAGTTTGTAGGAAAGTTAGATGGGAAGTAGACTCTTGATATATCTATTTCTAAGCAAAATCTATAAAGTGTTCTTTGTTTTTGTGTGCTTTTATTTTCTTTAAAAAAATTATTGAAAATTTATTCAAGATATGATTCTAGTTTTAATGAAAAAATAATTAGAATTGCTGCTGAGTAATGGAATTTCTAGATATGCATTCTGATGAATATGAGTTTGTACTTTTATTCATTCTCGAAAAAAAATTTATCAGAGAAAAAATTTTGTTTTTGTGTGATTATTATAGCAGTTGTTTTAATAGCTGTGTTTGTACTATTTATCTTTTAATAATATTATATTGACCTTTTCTTATCTGTCGGATGTATTATTTTATTCCATAGGTGTTTTATGTGTCGTGTAAGTTAAGTTTTGTCTCGATTTTCAAACTTAACTCCTATTTTGTCAAAATTTGTACCATAATGTCTTGTTTTTCAAAAGTTATAGAGTAAAAAAAATTCAAAAGTTTTATAGTTGTGCCACACTTGTCTTCATCTGTCATACCTGACCCTTTTGTCCTTGTTCATACTCAATCTTATATGATCCTTATTGACTTAAGACATAGGCAGAGCTGAGTAAAATAAAGTCTTTAAGTTAACAAAAAGAAACAAAAAAGAATTAAAAGTAGAAAAAAAAGGAAAGAGTCTTAGACAACCATTATGGAGTCCTCTTTCCAATTTTCTCCAAGTTTCAAAAACATTTTTGTTTTGTGGCTCTGGTCTAGGGAAAGTCAAGATTACTTAGAAGTTGCATTCCACTTAGGTCAAGTCTTGGTCGAGAAAAAGATAAATCATATGTAATGAGGGGATATTCTAGGTTTAATGGGTACTGTTGCAGCAGGAGTTCATTTTAGAGGTACTAGACCTTTAGGTATTATCCTTGGTATTTTTGCTTAAGGTCGTCTATATGATCAAACCATAGGTACATGAAAGATAGTCTTAGGTATTCTTGAGCGAATTAGAGATATGGTATATCACTCTGACGCTTTCATTGGTTTACTTGGAGGTCTAAGAACTCCAGAAGAGATGTTTACTATAACAAGTTGGAAACTATTAGGCATTCACTCTAAACCTTTTGGTCTGTTAAATACAAATAGTTTATTTGATAGTTTTTTAATTTTTTTAGATAATGCTGTGGATTAGAACTTCTTATAGAGTCAAGAAGAAAGATTTTTGTTTCGGCCCCAACTGTTGAGAAATTGCTCGAAAAGATGCAAGTTATCACTCTTGAGACAGACACTGCAACTTCCAAGCTAGATTGGATGAAGGAAGACAATGAAAAATGCTCTCGAGATGTGGATCTTTCTTTCTAAACTCTTTGATCTTTTAGTCTTACTTACAACATGTTTATTTTATGTTTGTGTCTTGATCAACTGCTCTTGTATATATATGTTGTTGCTTGTTTAGCTAAATCTTATTAAACAAAGGGAACAATGTTCAATTTAGGTTAAGGGAGAGGGTTGTGTCAGAATTTTTCAAAATTTGTTAAATTTCTCATTTTTGAATTTGTGTTTTTAATGGGAAAAGTTTTTAAAAACCGAGCGAAAAAATTGAAAAATAAAAAAGGTGTGCTAGTTATAAAACTTTAAGATTCATATTCTCTATAACTAGGTGGTTGAGTAAAGGTCTTGCTCTTGAAACGCATCTCGATGTGGTCCAAAAATGTAATCTTGTGTGATATATTATCACCTTTGTATCTTCTTTTTGTAATCTGCATGCTTGAAGTGGCCGAGGTAAGGAATAATTAATATTCTTAAAATGTATCTTTATCTTATTAGAGATGGTTAAGTGAAAGAGTGATTAGCATTCTTGAAATGTATTTATGCATGTTTATAAAAACTATGTCTATATTGCTTCTGATTGATTTCTTAGACTAGGTGCCCTAAGGTATAAATTATGTAATAAGCTTTTGGAGATATTTAATCAATAAAGAGTTCGTATATTATTCATATACCAAATGTTGTCCTCTTTATGTTTATTTCTGTTGAATGTATGATAAGCAAACAAGAGTCTAAGATTGCCAGTCTAAACCTTTAAGATCGTGCATATGATGGACGGATTATGCGAAATGCACGAATATTAAAATGCTAAGTTATAGGTACATTTAGCATTTGACATGCTCATGACAAATACAAGAAAGTAAATCAAAGATATTAATTAAATATTATACCAGCCTCCTTGATGTGAGGTATACAAGTTATGTTAAAGTAATCACCTCGTTGTTTGATGGTCCTAAGTCTTCCACAAGAGAAGCATTATGCTATGTTAAAGATGATCTAATGATCGATGGTGTTGGTGCAAACACTAAAGCCCATAAGATAAAGTAAGATAAGAATGATGATAAGAGATCAAGCAAGTTAAGAATGATAATAAAAAGCTCATAATTGAACATAAATGGAATTATACATTATGATATTGCCTACATTCCCCTAAGTGATGATTTTAAGAGGAACGTTTTAAAAAAATAATGTTTTGTCAGAATGTTTTATAACAAATGTTTATGAAAAATATTTATGAAAAATGTTTTATGAGAAAGGTTTTTAAAAAAAGGCTTTTATGATGAATGTTTTAATGTTTTATGAGATTATGTTTAAGCTTATTGAGCAAAAGCTCATTATAAGTTCATTTATGTTGTAAGTAATCCTACGGGAGACCAATATGATTGATTGAAAAGCTCACATCGCAGAGAGACAGATGCAATGGTTCTGTATAGATACCATTACAATAAGTCTTCCGCTATATTAAGAAAATGTTTTCACTGTTTGAAAAAAAAAATACTATAAGAGTTTCAAGCAAGAATGTTTATAGAAATATCTTATAAGAAAACAAGTTTGAAATATTTTGAGAAATGTTTTTGGAAATATGTTTTAAAGAGTTTAATAAAAGTAAGTGTTTATATGAAATGTATTTTATAAGACATCACATTTTGTACTTATGTTTTAAATTATTGTTCCAACAGAGGTTGCAAAAGTTTCATGTATGTTATTAAGAAGGAAAAAAATTTACCCAGCATTTTCTTACTAGTAATAAGACTAAAGTAAAGAAAAAAATATTCAAGAAAGCTAAGTGACAGTCCAAAAAGGCGAAACATTACACCTAGTTTGGTCCTTTCAACACTTGTAACCTCTAAACTTAATTGCCTTATGTTATGATAGGCTTAATGGATGGAAAGAAAATTGGAAACATATGGGCTTACGGCGGGTAACCAAGTAATGAGAGATTTTTTATTTTTATTTTTAACTTGGTTACTAGATGAAATGAAATAACTTGCCTCAATAACGTTTACATTTTATAGACCATATCATTGACTTAGGAATCTGAAAGAAATTTCCTTATGATGGGGTCAATATTTATTCCACCTTTTCTTCTCCACTTGTCAATTTCTTTCTCTTTTCTAGGCAACTTGAGGTAAAAAAGATACGAAATTCAACACTAACCATACTACGTCTTCATCTTTGGCATTTCATCCTTTGAAAAACCAACAATCCTTCACTATTAGTTTTTCTTTTTCTTTGTCCAAGACTTTGATGCTCCAAGCCTTCATTATTAGTTTTTCTTTTTCTTTGTCCAAGACTTTGATGCTCCAAATTTTCCCCAAAGACTAAAGACCCCTAGTCCATTCTTCTCTATTGCCCAAATCCTCCTTCTCAAACAAGGGATTGATCTAATCCCTCCCTCAATTTACTTCATACCTTTTCCTTTTTTTCACCCAATCCTTCCGGCCAAACACACTTTAACTGGTAGGGCTCAAAGGAAGAAGGAATGTGAAAAAAAAAAGAAGAGAGAGGTTAGTTTCAATTAAGAAATAAAAGACATTAGCAATTAGGGTATTTTTTTTGGTTATTTCGTGGGTTTCTTTAAAGCTCATTTTTCATTTCGCAAAAACATACGGTTAGCAAAAAACAAAAAAAGTCCTTCTCAACAAAAATATCAGTTACAAAATTGATTTACTTTTTGGATTAGAAAAAAATTTGTCTATTTTTTTGAAAGGAAAAAAGAGTTATCTATTTGATCATATTGAGTTTATTGCTCTGTTGTAATTAACTGGTTCCTTAAGCTCATATTTCCTCTCTCAAAAAAATGGTTGCTTAAGCAGAACAAAAACCATTTTTGGTATCTTTTAAATTATATTAGAATCATAGTTATAGTTACTAAATAGTATAAAACTCTTATATGTTAAAAAAATTAAAAGTTGTTACAATATAAAATCATAAATGCTACATATTTTAAACCATAACCATGATACTACGATTCTAATTACATTTTTCAAACATCAATAGTTGAAAGGAAAAAAAAATTGTTCCTGTAATTTCCAAATACCGATAAAACCAGCGCAAACAATCAAAATTACATCCTTGGTCCAGATTCTAAAATTTCCCACTGGAACACAAGTTCTTCGCTGGTCATTTTCCCCACTGAAAATTCACACACAAAAGATTCCTCTCAAAACCCTAGAATTTCACAAAACGCCCCAAATTCGCAGCTTTCGCTACTTTGCGAAAACTAGGGTTTCGATAAACCCTAGCTACATACACAGCAGCTCAGAGGAGGACGGGCTTCGGAGGTGAGAGAGAAATGGAATTTGACGAGTACGATTACCTCGAGAAAACTGTGGAGGAGAACGAGGACCAGCGAGATTCGAGGAGGAAGACGAAGAAGGAAGGCAGCGAGAAGAGCTACAGAAAGAGAGAGGCCGATGATGAGGACCACCACGGAGACGACGATGTTCATGGTGGCTGTGAAGAGGACGACGGCGACAGGAAGAGCAAGAAGTCGAGAGGAGGGGGCAAGCACGAGAATGGCCGCGACAAGGATCGGCACCATCGTCGTCGGAGCGAGAGAGAGAAGGAGAGAGACGGAGAGAGAGAGAAGGAGAGAGGTAGAGAGAGGAGTAGTAGGGATAAGGATAGAGACAGAGAGAGGGATAGGGAGAGAGGAGATAAGGAGAAGGAGAGAGAGAGGCGAGATAGGGATAAGGAGAAGGAGAGAGAGAGGAGAGAGAGGGACAGAGATAGGGACGAGAGAGAGAGGTCTCGGAGGAGCCGGAGCCGGTCGGACCGCGAGGACAGGCATCGGAGGAGCCGGAGCCGGTCGGACCACGAGGACAGGCATCGGAGGAGCCGGAGCCGGTCGGACCGTGAGGACAGGTCGAGGAGGAGCCGGAGCCGGAGCCGGTCCGATCGCGACAGGGAAATTAAGGACAGGGAGAGAGAGATTGAGATGAGAGAGAGCAGGTAACGAATTCGATTTTTTCTATTGTTGGAGTCGATAGAAATGGATTATTGTTGGAAAGACTAGCCCTTTAGCTTTTTATTCATTACGATTCTGCTAAGTTAAGCCTTTTTTACCTTGTCTGTGCTTCAAAAGTCAACACAAATTCTAGTTGCTACAAAATCATTTTACATGTATGATAAGAAGACAACTCTACTAATATTTGATTACTTTGTTCAATGAATTACGGTTGGCAGGAGATTCAAGGACAAGAAAGAAGGGGCAGAGCCTGAAGCTGATCCAGAAAGGGATCAAAGAACTGTTTTTGCTTTCCAGGTTTGTAAATTGCGTTTTTTTTTTTGTTTTACCCATCTCTTGCTATCAGAAGTATATTTTCTCACTTCGATTTCCCTGTATGTTTCTGTTTTTTTTTTGGCTTGTTCGTGATGAATCATGGTGATGACAGATGCCCCTGAAGGCAACCGAGAGAGATGTTTATGAGTTCTTCTCGAAAGCGGGCAAGGTTTGTGAAAATATTTCTTTGTTTTTTTCTTTGGGATTCTGCGAAGCATTTAATAATTTCTACATTCCTTCTTTCTTTGGTAATTTGGCACTTGTTTATACTGAATCTGTTCGTGGTAGCTCTCTGTGTCATTTTTATATATATGCATTTTGAATTTGTCATCTTGGTATATGTTTGAGAACCCTTGCAGTTCTGTCGCATGAAATGTTTTCACTATGGATGCATGTATTGAGATACATTTGCTTTTTATTGCAGTATAGTCCTCTGCCTTCAGTTACAAGTAGCGTAGTAAGTTTCTTGTATGTCGACATTCTGTATAAGTGGGGTCAGGTTGAATCATAAGTACAGGAGTTTGTTGGTTGTCTTCTGTGCTGGTCCAATTTGGTTTTCAATGTGTGGTCTGGAGGTCTCGGATCTCTCTATATGAGTTATTTATCTGCGAGATTTTTATATGGTATGATCTTATAACTTCTTCTCTCCCTATTTTCAGGTGAGGGATGTACGACTGATCATGGATAGGAATTCTAGACGGTCAAAAGGAGTTGGGTATGTGCATTTAACATTTATTTTCAACTGCCTTATATTATATGCGTGTAGTTTGCAAAACAATTGTTAATATGACAGCTTTCTAGAATCAAATTTAACTGTATTCTTAAATGCACTAGCAATGCGATAATGATGAGGGATGATGGGAATACCTTGCACACATGTTTAATCAATTCATGCTGCGTACTCAAGGTAGACAACATGAACCTAAATTTTCCTCTTTCTAGTTTTCTTCCTCTTCGTCTTTAGGGCACCATTCAGTACTGTGTAAGCCTCGGTCCTATCTAATGTTATGGTCTACCTATTATGGACTGGAAGACGCTGAATCAACTTGATCGACTTTGATCTTTTTGAAGAATTTCTGTCTGACACCAGACCTGATTGGCTCTGCTATTTTCCTTTGTTCTGTTCTCTTTCTACTTATTATTTATTTATTTTTCTTGAGGAGAGTGGGGGTTGGAGAAGGAGAAAGGGGGATTGATCGTCAGGAACATTTGTGGCTTGATGTTTTACACGTTTTAGATTCTGATCTCTTTCAATGATAGCTTTTAATTAAAAGGATTCTGCTAAACATTATAATTATGGATTTTCTTTAAACACGCATGATGATAGCTGAGTAAATATTTGTCTTCTGTTTAACTTCTCCTCTGCCTCTGTAATCAATCCCTTTGTAGTTATTGTGATTACTTTGTTAGGTATATGTTTAATATTTTTGTATTTTGACGGTGATGAGCTAACATTTTCTCTTACATGAGTCATCAGATTCGTCCAAAGAAACTCAGCTTGAGCTCTCTGCACTAGAGTTTTTGTTTCCCTACATCTCTTTGCTATAGGCATTGTAAGTTTTGATTGCAATAATTTTGTTTCATATGTTTTGGAAACTTATTTATTTGAGGCCTTGATGAAACTGCAGGTATATTGAATTTTATGATGCAATGTCTGTACCAATGGCAATAGCACTTTCTGGCCAACTGCTTCTTGGACAACCTGTCATGGTGAAACCCTCTGAAGCTGAAAAAAATCTTGTTCAATCTAACACTTCTACTGGAGGCACAGGCGGGACAGGACCATATGGGCCAGTTGACAGAAAACTATATGTGGGAAATTTACATTTTAACATGACTGAAGCTCACCTGAGAGAGGTACTGTGACTGTGACTGTGTGCTGTGTTATAGTTATATAAACATGAAGATGATAATTCTAACAAGAGGAAAAATGTTTATTGGGACACTGCCCAAGTACATTGAAACATAAGTGAGTGGCATTTTAGGAAGAAAGAGAAGTAAAAGTAAGAACAGAATATTATATCAAGATAAATTGTGGCTATAACATGATATGTCATGCCAAGTGTTTTCACGTCCAAAGTATGGTCAAATTCCTGTTAAAAACGGTGGTTAGGTATTTTTTTTCTTTCTTTTTTGTCAGGTTGTATTAAATTATTTATCTGACATCTTTTTCTTATGGTGATTGCTCAGATTTTTGAACCATTTGGTCTTGTGGAGCTTGTGCAACTTCCCCTTGATCTTGAAACAGGGCAATGCAAGGGTTTTGGGTTTGTTCAAGTCGGTGATAACTGATACTTGCTTGTCCTTTTTAAAATTTTTATCCATCTACAGTGAGAATTTACTTGTTTATATGTTAATTCTATTGTCAGTTTGCCCAACTAGAACATGCAAAGGCAGCTCAAAGTTTGAATGGAAAATTGGAGATTGCTGGTCGTAATATTAAGGTAGTGTCTCCTTTCTTCTCCATCAAGTTCTACAGTTGGATGCTATCTTTTTTAAGATATAGTTGTAATACATTCAAATTTCTTGTTTGGTTTGCATGTCTGTTATGTAACCATCAGTAGCTATCATCTACCATTTCAGCTAATATCCTTTTAACTTGGCTGTGTAGGTTTCATCTGTAACTGATCATGTTGGAGCACAAGATACTGCTGCAAAATCTGCAGATTTTGATGATGACGAAGGCGGTGGCTTGGTAAAGTTTATTTGTCATAGTATATTAGATGCATATTAGTTTTATGCACACTAAAACTATTTCAGAATAAATAATGATTCTGATTGATTTATTCATGAATTACTGAGAGTATATATAGGAGATGGACAGAATCCCAGACTCCTAAAAAACAGGAAACGAAAAATAACGAATTCCTAGATATTGGCTTGTAGGACATTATTCTAAAGATTTGGTTTTTAAATAAACTGAGTAAAAAGAAATAATAAAAAACACTAAATAAAAAAGATTAACTGCCATAACAACCAAATCTAAACAACCGAGGATTTCTGCTCCCCCTCAAGCTGGTCTGTAAATATCATGCATTCCCAGCTTGCCAACTAGATTCTCGTGGTTTGGCTTATGAAGTCCTTTTCTAAGGATGTCTGCAGTTTGCTTCCTAGTTGGAACATATGTCAAACAAAGTCTTCCATTATCGATCTTCTCCTCGATGAAGTGACAATCAACTTCAACATGCTTGGTGCAGTTGTGGTGTACTGGATTTTGTGCTACGTTCACAGCAGTCTTGTTGTCACAGTATACCCTCATTGGTGAGTCTATAAGGATTTTTAGCTCTTCCATGAATCTCCGTAGCCAAATTCCTTCACACACCCCATGAGCTAAAGCTTGAAATTCTGCCTTTGCGCTGCTTCTAGCAACTAGTGTTTTTTTTTTCTCCTCCAGGTTACTAAATTACCCCAGACATAGGTACAGTAACCTGAAATAGATCTCCTATCAATAGTTGAACCTGGCCAATTAGGATCCATATAGATTTCAATTAATCTATGGTCACCTTTTTTGAAGAATAGCCCCTTTCCTGGTGTACCTTTCAAGTATCTTAATATCTGGTAGACATCTTCAAGATGTTTCATCTTGGGTGAGTGCATAAACTAACTAATTACGCTCACAGCAAACACAATATCCGATCTTGTATGGGAAAGATAGATCAATTTACCTACCGCCTTTGGTATTGCTCACGATCCACTTTTTCACCTCCCTCAATATCAAGCTTAATATTTGGTACTTTGGGCGTGTCAGCGGGTTTCCATCCCAACATCCTTGTTTCTTGCAGAAGGTTGAGCACATATTTTCTTTGAGAAACTATGATCCCTGCTTTGTTTTTTGCAACCTCCATGCCCAAGAAATACCTCAAAAGCCTCGAGATCCTTGAGTTCAAATTCACCTGCTAGGTACTGCTTTAATCTACAAAGTTCTTCTTGGTCGTCTCCTATCATGATAATGTCATCCACTTATGCTATCAAAATAGCAACTTTTCCCTCTCTACAATGCTTGAAGAAGAGCGTATGATCACTTTGTGCTTGGACAAAATCACGACTCTTTACTTCCCAAGTAAATTTTTCAAACCACTCTTGGAATTGTTTCAAGTCCATAGAGAGATTTTTTTAGCTTGCATGCCAAGTGTGAATCCTTCTCAAAACCCGGTGGAGGATCCATATAGACTTCCTCATGTAAGTCACCATTGAGGAAAGCATTTTTTTTACATCCAGTTGCTGGAGTGGCCAATCAAGATTGGCTGCTAATGATGGTAGAACTCTCGGTATTGAGCTTCGCTACAGGGGCAAACGTTTCCTGATAGTCAATGCCACAAGTTTGCGTAAAACCTTTGGTTACAAGTCTTGCCTTATACGTGTTGATACTTCCATCTGAATTGTACTTTACTGTGAACACCCATTTACACCCAACATTCTTACCTTTAGGTAGTTCAACGATTTCCCAGGTATCATTTTTCTCTAAAGCCCCCATTTCTTCCAAAATTGCCTGCTTCATCTGCAAGAGCATTTTTTTTTTTTTGGAATTTTCTCTTGGACAGGGATGTAGTAAAAGCTCAAAATTCAAGAGACAATTTTGCATATGAAGCTAACCTTGAAATAGGATGCTGAGTACACGATCTTGTCCCTTTCTTGAAAGCAATAGGTAGGTACAAATCACTAGGAGACATGTTGATGATACTGGTAGGAGCAGATTCTTTATCATGAGTTTCAGGTTCAAATGTCTCAGAACTAGGAGCCAAGTTCGGCTCAGACTCTTGAGATGGCTGAGTTTCGGGGTTATCATTGCTTTGAGGATGATTTTTTAGTGAGTAAACAAGCAGATTAGGACGATTTAACAGCGATGAGGGACTTAAGGGGTTCAACCAAGATGATGAGGAGTTCATCCGAGACGAGGGACTTAAGGGGTTCATTCATGATGAGGAATTTCCCCCGTTTCTGGGTTATCTGTGGGGAGCACAATAGGAAGGGGAGTTGAGTGAGGCCGAAAGGGGACATCTGTGTTTGACTGAAGTGGTTCCCCAGTTTCATATTCACTTAATGCCTCCCCTTGAAGAGGAGGCTTGGAAAAGTAAGGCTGAGACTCATTAAATGACACATCCATGGACACGAACACATGGCGAAGTATGGGTGAGTAACATTTGAAACCATGTTGAGTGGGAGAATATCCTATGAACACACATTTGACTAATTTTGGCTCAAGTTTGGATCTATGTTGACTGGGTACATGAACAAAGACACTACACTTGAAAGTTTTGAGGGGTAGATCGGAAAGTGATCTGCATGAAGGATAACTTTTTAACAAAACCGATAATGGTGAGTTAAAATTTAATCCACGGGAAGGCATTCTGTTGATAAGATGTGAGGTAGTCAGAACGGCTTCACCCCAAAGGTAATTTGGTACATTCATAGTGAACATTAGGGCCCCAGTAACTTCAAGGAGATGGCGATTTTTCCATCTGAGACACCATTTTGTTGTGGTGTCAGGATAGGAACTTTGATGTATTATCCCATTAGTTGCTAGATAATCACCTAGAAGAGAATTAAAGTACTTCTTTCCATCATCAGTACAAAAGCTTGAAATTGGTTTTTAATCAGAGTGAAATATTTGAAAAGTTTTTCTTGCCTCAGATTTTTCTTTGAGGGGGTAGCGCCAACAAACTCTTGCGTGATCATCAATAAAGGTTTTGAACCAGCGATTTCCAGAAATATTTTTAACACGAGAGGGACCCCAGATACCACTATGAATCAAAGTAATTGGACGAGAGTCTTTGTAAGCTTTAGCTGGAAATGATGTTCGAGATTGCTTTGCCAATTGGTAGAAATCACAATGGAAAGAACTTGGATTTTTATTGATAAACAAATTCAAAAACAAGAGTTTTGAGGTAAAAGGAATTTGGTTGACCTAACCTATTGTGCCACAATCTTACTACATCATCACTAGAAACAAAGGAAGATGCATTTTCGGTGTTGAAGGCTTGTTTCTTAGCGTATCCATCATCCCCAAAGAAATAGAGTCCACCTTCCACTCTAGCAGTCCCAATCATCTTCCCCGATCTTTGCTCCTACAATTTACACCAAAAAGGAGAGAATTTAGCAATGCAGCTGTTGAGGACTGGCCTCAGCCTTCCGGGGTGGTCGGACCATGCCCCGGGGCTCCCGAGCTGGACGGATCCAAGCTGGGGCACACTTTACGAATTGCCGGGGGGGGTAGCCCGGCGCGAACCCGAGTTATTCCCAGCCGAGTTACATCCCAGCCGAGTTCCCAGGAAGGTCGGGAGCCCCTACGCGGATTTGTCCCCCCTAGTTTTCATCCAAGGGAGCGCGTCCCCCAGGGGTTGAACCTGTGACCTCCTGTATAAGGTCTTAAGGTACCCCCAGGTACCCATCCCGCTGATCCGTTTAATGTTGAGGACTGGCCTCAGCCTTCCGGGGTGGTCGGACCATGCCCCGGGGCTCCCGAGCTGGACGGATCCGAGCTGGGGCACACTTTACGAATTGCCGGGGGGGGCAGCCCGGCGCGAACCCGAGTTATTCCCAGCCGAGTTACATCCCAGCCGAGTTCCCAGGAAGGTCGGGAGCCCCCACGCGGATTTGTCCCCCCTAGTTTTCATCCAAGGGAGCGCGTCCCCCAGGGGTTGAACCTGTGACCTCCTGTATAAGAAGGTCTTAAGGTACCCCCAGCTCGGATCCGTCCAGCTCGGGAGCCCCGGGGCATGGTCCGACCACCCCGGAAGGCTGAGGCCAGTCCTCAACAGCAGCCATGGTCTTTAGTCAGCTTATTAATAGAAATCAAATTGCAGTCTAGATTGGGTACATATAAAACTGATTGAAGAACAATTGTATTTGACAGTCGGATGGAACCTCTGTCCACAATTGCAGATTAAGTGCCATCAGCTACCATTACTCCCATAGCATGGCAGGTAAGAGTAAAATAAGGACTAATTACCTATCATGTGATCTGTGGCCCCAGAATCAAATATCTAGGCTGCTGTGTGTTTTGTTGTGCATGAAAGTCCATACCTTTTTGCACAAAGCTGCACACTGTAGTGGTCAATTTGCTATTGAAGGGTTGGCTAAGAAGTTTGTGAAGCTGTTCAAGCCGACTCTTGCTCAGGAACGCGCTGTTCATCACTTGTACCCGAAGCTTCAGCTTTTTCTTCCGTTGTTACCTGATAGCCCTTCTATTACTCGAGCCTTTGCTCTAAGGCATTTGGGGGCCCACCGTGGAGATCCCAACATTTTTCCTGAGTGTGACCAGCTTTGTTGTAGTGGTTGGACCAAGGACGTCCTCCACATGAGTTATCCTTTTGGTCTCTTGTTCGGTCAGAAAAATTCTTGATTGCCAAAGCCGTGGTCTTAGCAGGTCGTTCTCTGGCTGATGTAACAGTTTGATCCCTTTTTTAGAGCATGACACGGCGTCAGCTAGCCTCCCTTGTACTTCTGCAAATGTCTCGCGGCTAGGCCTTCGTCCTAGAATCCTGCCTCGCACCTCACCCAAGTCTTTATTAAGCCCAGCCAGTAATTCATATAAGCGTTCCTTATCGATATGATTTTTGAATTTGACGTTCGTTACTAAATCTCCCTAATTTGGTCCGTAATACATTTGGAGCTCCCGCCAGAGAGTTTGAAGGGTGTTGCAATACTCCGTCACGTCGAGGCTTCCCTGTTGAATATCTTTGAGCTTATTTTTGATCTCAAAGACTTGAGAGGCATTTTTGAGGTCCGAGTAATTATCCCTTATTGCATCCGATATATTTTTTGCTGTACGAAGAAAAAGATATGTGCGACTGATGTGGGATTCCATTGAGTTGATTACCCACGCCATAACAATGGAATTATTGAGTTCCTATGAGGCGTACGAGGGATCATCAGGCATGGGTTTTTGAATCTCTCCTAAAATATAACCCATCTTGCCACGCCCACATAACACCAAGAGAACAGACTGGGACCACTAGAGGAAATTTTTTCCATCCAGCTTGTGATTTGTTATTTGCAACGACTGCCTGTCTCCAAAAGATTGAGAAACCGCATACGTCTAGACTGGAACCGGCGCTTGGGACGTCGCTGATGAGAACGTCTCATGCTTTGAACTTGGGACCTCTTTCATCGTGCTTATCGTCGTGAGTCAGAAAAAGTTGAAGAGAAGTATGTGATATAGAGCATGTGGCTCTGGTACTATAAAACTGTTTCAGAATAAATAATGATTCTCATTGAGTTATTCATAAATTAATGAGAGTATAATGGGAGATGGACAGAATCCCATACTCCTACAAAACAGGAAACAAAAAATAACTAATTCCTAGATATTGGTTCACAGGTCATTATTCTAAAGATTTAGTTTTTAAATAAACCGAGTAAAAAGAAATAATAAAAAACACTAAATAAAAAAAGATTAACTTCCATAACAACCAAATCTAAACAACCGAGCATTTCTACACACGCATAAAATTAATTGCTATTTTTCCCTACCCTTAAAGTGAAAGAGCAATACTACATATCTTAAAAAATTATATCATGAATGCATGTGTGAACAAAACTTATCATGAATGCATGTGTCAAAATACTGTAGGTTCTGTAAGCCTGAAATTACGGTTGTCCTAACCTTTTTTTACCCCTATCAACTTGTAATTTAGATTAATGATAGATCATGATCATTTTTCTCTGGACCTTTAAACAATTTTTTTTTAGAAATTGATAACATTGTATAATGATAATTACGGAATTTGAACTTTGTTAAGTTAGGTCATAATTTAAAGTTATGATAAGTGTGTTTTTGTGTGAAGCATGTTGGAGGCACACAACATATATGCAAACGGGTCTTCAAAAAATTTTTTTCCTGTCATTTGTTAATAGTTCCATTTCTGTAAGTTCCTAAAGAGGGCATTAGGTTTATGGATAGTTCCATATCTATAAGCTCCTAAAGAACTTGTTAAGAAGCCTGTGCAATGTTACTGTGTTCACCTTGACTTGTTTTTGTGCTTGTAACCTGTGAGTCATCAGTTAACCAATGCTCCAAACAGCGTATTGAATTTCATTCTTTTAAATGCTGAGTGATTAAAACCTGCTCGTCACAAACCAGAGATTTTTTTAGTTTTTATTTATTTTTTATTATTATTTTTTTGTCTCTGGCGTCCAATCTATTAAGCCAATAAGTAATGATTTGAATAGCAAAGAGAAGTTATGCATTCGTGATAGAATAATGTCCATTTTTTTTTTTTAATATGTGGATATTTTCTTGTAGGCGTTAAATGCTCAATCAAGAGCATTACTTATGCAGAAGCTAGACCGCTCTGGTATTGCCACAAGGTTTTGAACTCTTATCTTCTTCGCCGACTCCCTTTTTCTTTCCTCTTGATTTATCTCGGCCATGTCATTACCTTACTTTGACTTTTGCAGTATTGCGGGGTCTCTTGGAGTGCCTGCTCTGAATGTGTCAGCTACAAATCAAACTGCAATGAAGTTGCCAATTAATGGACAAGCTGCAGTCGTTGCGCCAATTCTTCCAGTTGCTGCCCCCATTCCTATTGGAAGTCCTACTGAATGTCTACTGCTGAACAATATGTTTGATCCTGCCACTGAGGTTTGTGATTTACTTGTCAAGTTCTGTTTATCCTTGTTTAGAGGGCCAAAGAGCAGCCCCACTCCGCCGTGCAAACCCCCCGCCCCGCCCCGCCCCCCCCCCCCCCCCCCCCCCCCACCCCACCCCAAAAAAAAAAAAAAGAAAAAGGGGCCCAATAAAAACAAAAAAAAGAAGAAGAAATGATCATGTTTATTAATATAATACATCAAAATCTTTTGTTGCAGACTGACCTGGATTTTGATATGGATATTCAAGAGGATGTGGAAGAAGAATGTTCTAAATGCGGCAGGGTGGTACATATATATGTGGACAAGTAAGTATATATCAAAGATGGTGCGCCAGCAATTGTGAACTTTTTCGTTTATGTCCTCGTATGTGTTCTCATTTTCTCAAGTCTTATTTGACTTGCTATACAAAATGATTTGTTCTGTTTTTAGCATTTTATGTTGACATATGATTAAGCTAGACTCATTAATTTTCCTTGTTAATAAATGAAAACGCATGAACTGAAGTTTTTGATTTTATTGAACTGCTTTGTCTGAAAACCCCATTTCCCTCTCTAGAGAAAACGGAAATAAAACTGATATACTTTGATCTTCTAACCATCTCTGGGCGAACTACATCTAAATTCTTGTGCTCTACTAAAGTTGATGGAAAGAAAATTCCTAACGCAATGTAGATGGAGATTGGCCAATTTGGAACCTTTCTATTCCAAGGTGTTAATGATGCACTGACCAAGGTGTTAATGATGCACTGAGTCCCATCACTGTTTTTGCATGTTCAGTTTTTCTCTCTCTCACTTTCTCCCTTTTAATCGATGCTTTTAGTGTCCTAAAGTTCTATATCAAAATTGTTTTGTCATACAGAAACAGTGCTGGGTGCGTGTATTTGCGGTTTGAAACTGCTGAAGCAGCTGCAGCTGCTCAGCGTGCAATGCATGGGAGATGGTTTGCAGGCAGGCAGATTTCAGCCTTGTTCATGGTAAATATAATATTTACTTGAATATGTTCTTTTTTGTTGAATATAATTCTTCATTTCTTCCAATCTTTTTTTTTTTTTTTTAAATGCATCTAATATAATGAGATTTGAAAGAAGTTTAACTGTTGCTATGAATACGACTTCTCTCACGAAAGGGGGAAAAAAGAACAAGGCTGCTTACTACTTAACGAGTACTTTTAATGATAATGCATCTTTTTGCATTGAAATTCTAGGGGTCGTACCTTTCTGGGCTGTTTTGTATTGTGTGATTAAAGCCTCCCCCCCAACCCCACCGGGGAATTAGAACATGTGAATTAAGACAAGCTTGAGAATCTTTACTGTGTTTTTTCAACAATGCAATAGCAATGGGAAATTAGAAGTGAAAATGAATGAAAGTAGTACTTGTGTCATGTTTGTTATGCTCTCTTGAGAACTGAAGAAAAGATTCTCCTTTTTTATTGGTAGGTCATAGTAGACTGTATGCTTCCATTTTGAAAAGGCATGAATTACTTTTTAGCTCGGGAATCATATGGTGTTCACTTGTGATTCAACAAATTTATTTTGCTTCCAGAATTATCATATTATACGAGGAAACTCTCCATTTTGTCGAATAATCTATGTAATGCTTTTATGAATATTTATTATTATTATTATTATTTTTTATTTTCTGAAAAAGAATGATTGTTTTCATGAATATACAAGGAAGCTTTTGATGTTTAGAAAATGACTTCTTAATTTTGTAGTATTATTAATGTAATATTGAATATTTTCATGAATATTCCGGTCACTCTTGCAGCAACCTCAAGTATACGAGTCCAAGTTTAGAGGAGCTTGAAATGCAGAGGGATTTTCAGATAAGTGGCATTCTGTGAATCCCTTTCCCCAACCTCTTTTTGTTTTGGTTTTTGCTTTTTTTTTTTTTATTATTTTTTTCTGCTGCAGTTTTAGGACATCGATTTTATAGAATTGATAATTTCGTTTTACTTGTATTTTAACCTTCAATGTTGTGCCTTTGTGGTGGATATATATATGAAATCATTATGTACTCCCTAGTCTTCAACAATATGTATTTAATTAATCTTTTGTTCAAATGTGTTGATTCTGGAATTTTTGCTTTCTGACCTCTTGCAATTTATTTCTAATGAGATCACTGAACAAATGGTTATTGTGCAATATACTGAATGTATTTCTAAACACCCATGATTGACTTTAGAGTTGAGCCCTCTGAAGTAGTAGGCCATTTGGGATTCGAAGCCATAACATTGTAGTAACATAAATTTTATGAGAGAAAACACCGTATTAAAATCAGTTTTAATTAACATTTTCTAGTTCAAACTACAAACTTAATAGAGTTTCAAATCGCTAAATAACGTAACAACTCACCAAATGGCAGGCGTTCCTCTTCCTGTAAAAAAGCTTAACGATTTTGAAATGTACGGATTAAAGTAGGATTATTTTGTGCCTTTAAAGACGTTGTCTCTAACAGGATATAATTTTGTGCATTAAGGACACCCAATGTAAAAACTCAGTAGTAATTTGCTACCCTGGCTGATGCTATGCCAACGCAGAGCTGGATGATAGCCAATGTGAGCATCCAAAATACTAGGGCAAGAAAATGTGGAGCTTTTAAAACTCTTGCTAGTAAAGAGATTGAATCAGCCAGTAGAGCTTGATTGAAATCTATAAACGGTCTGAAACCGACATCCTCCATCAGTTTTTGGTCTGCAAATGAGCTTCTATGTTTTTTTTTTTTTTTTTTTTTTTCTTTTTAGGGATATTTATCTTTTCTATACCCTTTATTTTGGAGTAATTTAAAAATATACATTTGGTTTTCAATCTCATCGAATGTATACCTTTAGATTAGATTTAATATACAAATTTATACCTTGTCTTAGTTAATAGATGATTTTGACCTTTAAAATGACCAAATTATCTTTAAGTAAAAGATAAAAAAAAACTAATACTTTTAAAAAATAAGAAAACACAAAAATAAAAACACACAAAACACCTATTTTTGAAGGTGTTTTATACATTTTTTAAGGCAAAAATCTAAATATAAAGTTTTTTTTTTTAAGTTTTTAAAATTATCTTCTTTTTAATTTGAGAGTATTTGGGTAATTTTTTAGGTCAAGATTGAAGATTGATTGGGCAAAGGTATAAAATTGTATATTAAATTTACTCTGAAGGTATAAATTTGATGAGATAAAAAACCGAATGCATATTGTTTAAATAAATATAAAAATAAAGGGTATAAAAATGTAAATAACCCTTTTTTCACTTGAATTTTGTTGCCTTTCGTAGAACAACCCCAATAGAATTTAGGCGTCAATTATTCAATATCATTACAAAGAGAAGATGGCAATATGTAGCATCTCATACTAGGTGGTGAAGGGAAAGACTATTCTACATCTCTGTGAGTGTGTGTGTCTCTCTCTCTCTATATATATATATAAGAGGAGGAAATAATGGCAATATTTTGAAGATCACTTATAATTTGGCTGTAATTTTAACATAGTGAAAGTCTGTCATGTATGAACTAGGAGATACAACGTAGGAGACGGCAACAAACAAAATTGGATAATTAATCATCACGGTTGCTGATTAATTAATACAAAAAGATGTAAAGTATGGCCGATTCTCAAAGATGCTTAACCCAATTTCTTGGAAAGTATAGAGAACTCCATAGAAACAGCGGTAACGTATCCTGCCTTACCAATTCTTTGCCAACAAACATGTCTCAAAAGTTTTAGACTGATAAGTTTGTATGATACAAATATAAAAAATAAACATAAAGATTGAAACGTTATTATTATGTTCAACATCAATATCAACAAAATCAAACAACAAAAACTAATTTACTAACTTTAAGACTACAAGGACACAATTGATACAATAAGGTTCTTTAAAAAATTATTGCAAAACGTCAAACACATATTCAGATTCTATGGAAAAAAGTTAATCGTACGGCTTAATGCTTGATTATCAAGGTAAACCGTGTTTTTTTTAGCCCAAAAAAAAGTAGGTAAACCGTGCTTGTAAGTCCTACAATTTACTGTTTATTGTCTATGCTTAGAATTATTATAAGGATTATGTTTTTTCTAAAGGAAAAATATATTCCATTACATGAAAATATAAACGCCAATCAATATCCTTATAGCCACTTTGCTATAGGAGAAACTAATAAACAACTTATTTTATCTGTAAACTTGAATGAAATGCTTAAGGAGAAATAGTATATATTGGGCTCCACAAACAGACACCCAAAGAAACACTAAAATATTGAGCGCACACACAGTTCTACAATAGATTTTGACTCCAATTGAAGGAAATATCCAATCAACCTATGTTGAGAATCACATACCACCAAGGCCACACAAAAAAGGCCAAAAAAACGTATGCAACGGACAAAAACATTACATAATACTAACTAAACACGACAAAAACACAAACAAGTCGGGTAAAGAACCACCTTATTAAAGACCCAAACCAAACTGAAAAAAAAAAAAAAAAAACAACTTCAAACAAGAACAACTAAGCTTCCAGTAGGGAGATGATTATTAACGCCTAAACCAACAAGAAAATATCGGGAACCGAATGAAGGGCGAAGCACAGTTGAACCAACTGATGTGTACCATACGTGCAGCCCAAAGCATCCGCCCAATGTGACGCCTTTATCGCATCACGAAGAACGAGACATTAAGAGAGCATGGACGTTGGAGAAATGACGTGCTAGAAAAGCCACCAAAAAACAACCAACAAGTCTCTTACCACATTTCATCTCAAGCTAAACTCTTGTACCTCGCCACAATAAACACTGCCCTACCACCAATTCTGCCTCATTGCTGAAAGCTCGTATTAGGATCGGGCTCAGCGAAGTAGTGCCAAAACTTGGACCAAATCGGTTCTTTTTCGCTCACAGCAAAGTAGTGCCACCAATTCTGCCTAATTTCTCTCTCTCTCTCACACTTCTTGGGCCGGTTGTGGCCGTTTGGAAATGTAGTTTAAACTGCAAAATTGTGGTACAAACTAACTTTGTTATAGTATTTTTTTTCTTATAAAAATTGAAGTTGAAATCAATTTTAGTTCAAATTTTTGTTTGAACTACATTCCTATATTGCTTCTTCTTAGTATTATTATTATTTTTTGCTAATTGTCTTATAATTATTATGATTTTAAATTTTTGATATAAAACTATTAACTTTTTGACTTTAAAACTCTAAGCATAAAATGCGGCTAATTTTTGGACCAGGACAAATCTGTAAAATTATTATGTTTCTGAGGCAAATATTAACGTATTAAAGAAGTTGAATAATTGTAAGCTTCATGAGCAAAGAAAGCAAAAGATCAACTCTTTTTCCCTCCTATGCGTGTCAGTAAGCGTCAAATTGATTACGACTACTTGTGCTGTTTTGTGCAGAACAAAAAGAGGAAACCCGGGGTTTTTGCGTCTAACATAGAAGCTATAAATTTTCAAGATAGTAACTCCATCAATGTCTTACAAGTACCATACTTACATGTATACATGCCTAAATGCGCACTTACGTATATATGCATAATTTTATTGTTAAACACTATGACATAAATGTGTGGTGAATAATACCGAGAAGCTCCGGCTTATATTAATTAATACGTTATAGATAATTTCTAGTTATAGATAATTTCTAAAGTAGAAAAGATTAATAGTACCATTTTCAAAAAAAAAAAAAAAAAAGATTAATAATGCCAGCCCTTTGGAAAGAAAAAATTTCCTTATTATTCGCTATTTAGGACGCTTTTATTTTTATCAAAATAAGAAGATAAAAGCAGCACCAACTTTAATTTTATTTTGAGCTTGATAATCTTAAATCCACAAAATTAATCACACTTGTTGAGGGTGAGTTCGGCGTCACCGCCGAGGAAATAAACTTCGGTGGTCGGCTAATAAGCTTGCCATCTTGGAATATACACTAGCTCGGGTCGGGTGATTCTTACTCGCAAGCAGGCTGCTACTCGCCATTATAGGCCAACACGAGGCAGTTAACTCGCCATCTGATGGAGTCCAATCCGTCGGACGAGGGACACGACACTTGTTACCTACTGCCTGACACACCTTGATGTGACACCCGGGTCGTGGGTAAAACCCACCTTACACCCGATCCAAGTGGTGGCCTATAAATAGGATGCATTTATGGCATTCTAGGGAGAGATTCTTCCTTCCCACCTAACTGGCTGCCGTCCTCTGCCGAGCAAACCCTGCCTTGAGCATCGGAGAGCCCTTGTCTATCGACTAACCTTTCTATTACCTCCGAAGCGTCCCTCCTCTTGTTGTAGGTACGTCCGACCGGGCAGAGTTAGATCGAAGGAGAGTCGGACCCTGCGCAGCCGCACGTGGTGTTGATTCGACGCCGGATCACGGTAAGCATCAACATTTTGGCGCTAGAAGGAGGGCGCCTATGCCTTCACCTAAACGTCAGCTACATTACCTCTAACGCCCGAGATGGCGAGCCGAGGAAACGTCAGAGACGATACAGCCCGATAGGAAGGGTCAGGCGATGCAAGAAATAGGCAACCGAACACGGGTAGGCCTAGGGGCCGCCCCCGAACCGCGAGGTCCCGGTTCGGGGGGCAAGGAAGCAAGGCTAGGGCTGAGCCGATGGATGCCCCAACCGTTCAAGACCCGATCTGGGAACTCACAAACGTAGTCCGGATCCTAACGCAAAGCTTGCGCAGCAGGCTCAACGCTAGGCTGCACCAGCTCTGCCGACCCCGACCTAGGTTGACCAGGCTGGAGGTCGGATAGAGCGAAGCGCAGCCGACCATGAAGAAGCCCACTCCGAGCAGTCTAGAGGATCCACTCGTGGCATCTCGGCCAATAACAGGTTGGTCCAGGAAGGCCATCTTGGACACCAAGCAGCTCGTGCTCCCTCGCCATAAGGTTCTCGAGCCTCGGTATTTGACAGGCTCGGATCTTGGGGAGCAAACCAGAACCGCCAGCCTAGAGCTGGAGGCCGCGCTGAAGGCGGAGTACCCTATCGGGTCGAACTGCCCGAGGACACTAACAGCTACCAGTTTCGGGCATTGCAGCGCCATATCGACGAGATTCAGAATTGTCGATTTGGCCTAGACGAGACGGGAGCCCAGGATCCACCCTTCCCAGATAATATAATGCAGGCCCCTATGTCGCCAAAGTTCAAGGTATAGCAAATCAAGTCCTATGACGGGACGATAGACGCTGATGAGCATTTTGAACTCTTTCGGGCGCACATGCTGCTATAGAACGCTAGCGACGCCGCGATATGTAAAGTTTTTTCGCTAACACTGACAGGTCCTGCTCGGCAGTGGTTTCGACGACTCGAACCTTCATTTATTTCTTCTTTTTGGCAGCTGGCCAACGCCTTCTCTTCAGTATTTTCTACGACGAAAACACAGAGGAAAGAAATTACATACCTGTATGCTGTCAAACAAGGAGAAGGCAACGTCAGGGATTATATCAATCGGTTCACCTGGGCAGCTCTCAAGGTCAAGTACGTCAAAGACGAGACCCTTAAGCACATTTTTATAGGGGGTCTTCGAGACGAAAAGCTGACCTGGTTGCTGGCCTTCGAGCAGCCAAGCACATTTTCTCAAATGCTCGGATATGCCCAGAGACATGTCGACATTGCCGAATACATGAAAAGCCGTAGGGAAGAAGTCGGCCCAAGCGGAACAAAGAAGGATAAGAAACAGAAGAAAGAGTTGGAACAAACCAATGCCGAGCAGAGCAAGAAGCAGAAGAAAGAGAAAAAATCCGAGAAGCCAAAGAGGCCGACCGGTAAATTTCAAAGCTACACACCGTTAGTGGCGACCATCGACGAGGTGCTCACCCAGGTAAGTGGCAAAAATTTGTTAATACCACCACCCAAGCTCTGGAAGAGCAAGGTGAAGCGAAATCAATCAAGGTTTTACGAATTCCATAAGGATGTAGGGCATAGCACTTGCGAATGCATCCAACTAAAGGACCAAATTGAAAGGCTGGTCCGAGAAGGCCATTTGCAAGAGTTTGTTGAGGGGGTTATAACCCCGAGGTCCACCTCAGGAAGAAATGATTCGTCGAGCCGAGACGTACAGATTCGCCCTAGAGCCGACGCTAGGAACACCTCGGATCCCCTGAATATCGTTCACACGATATTCGATGGGCCTGTTACTGGGGATACGTCGAGTGGGCGACAATCGTATGTCAGAGAAGCTCGGCTGATCGAGCAGGGTGAATTCATAAACATATTCGAGCATATCAACAAGATATGTCGTCAAGAGGACACCCCAATTATGTTTATCGAGAAGGAAGCAGATCGATTAATACACCCGCACAATGACGCCCTAGTGTGCGAACTGTCCATCGCCAATAACATAGTACGGCGTGTTCTAATTGACAACGGTAGCTCAGCTGACATCCTCTTCAAGCAAGCCTTTGACAAATTGAAGATAGGCAATGCCCATTTGGTCCTAGTTCGGACCCCGCTTTATGGATTCATGGGAGAATGTGTTCGAGCTGTAGGGAAGGTCCGCTTACCCGTGACCTTCAGAGAAGAAGCAGCACAGGTTACTCGGGTTGTTGACTTTTTGGTCGTCGACAAACCCTCCCAATATAACATCATCATCGACCGCCCAACACTGAATGCCCTGAAGGCGATAGTCTCTACGTATCACCTGGCCATGAAATTCCCCACAGATGGCGGTGTCGGAGTGGTCCGCTCATCCCAGATGGATTCCCGAGCTTGTTACGCCAGTGCCGTAAGAGCAGCCACAGCTCTGCACCAAGGTGTCTCGGCCATCTATTCGGTTGACAAAATGGATCTCCTTATGGACCCGACACCCAAGATGTTGGCAGACTTATACCCCAGATTACCCGAGGAAGAGGTAAGGGCCACCTCGGTCGAAGATTTGGTGATGTTCTCCCTAGATCCTGAGAGGCTTGAACACACTATTCAACTCAGATCGTAGCTGAGACCTGAGATTTGGGCTGACCTGGAAAGGCTCCTTACCGAATATCGGGACGTTTTTGCATGGTCTCATGAGGACATGCCTGGCATTGACCTGAGCATCATTAGCCATCAACTCAATGTCCAATCTAGCCACAGGCCGATAATACAGAAAAGAAGAGCTTTTAACCCAGAGAGGTACGCTGCAATAAACGAGGAAGTCCAGAAGCTCCTCAAGGCTGGATTCATCAAAGAAGTTAAATACCCAGAATGGTTAGCAAATGTCATCCTCGTCAAAAAGGAAAACGAAAAATGGCGGGTCTGCATTGACTGTACCGATCTCAACAAGGCTTGCCGAAGGATTGCTTTCCCTTTCCTCGGATAGATCAGCTCGTCGATGCCATTGCCTGCCACGAGCTTCTGAGCTTTATGGACGCGCACTCCAGGTACAATCAGATAAAGATGGCCGAGGAAGACCAAGTGAAAACTGCCTTCGTTACCGACCAGGGCTTATACTGCTACGTGGTGATGCCTTTGGGACTTAAGAATGCCGGAGCTACATACCAACGCCTTGTCAATAAGATGTTTGCTCGGCTGATCAGGAAAATTATGGAGGTCTATGTGGACGACATGCTGGTAAAGTCTGTTCGAGCAAAAGACCACATGGCTGACATCCGAGCAAGCTTCGACATTCTCCAGGAGTATGGGATGAAACTCAACCCAACGAAATATGCGTTCGGTGTAAGCTCAGGCAAATTCCTTGAATTTTTGGTTAATCAACGAGGCATCGAGGTCAACCCGACAAAGGCCCAAGCGATTATTGATATGCATTCCCCTCGGACAACAAAAGACGTGCAACGGCTCACTGGCATGGTGGCAGCCCTATCAAGGTTTGTCTCCCGGGCTACAGACAAGTGCCATCCATTTTTTAAGGCACTCAAGGGGAGGTTTGAGTGGAGCAGGGAGTGTGAGGAAGCTTTCTAAAGCCTGAAGACCTACTTGGCCATGCCCCCGCTCCTGTCCAAACCTTTGCCCGACGAAGCTCTAACCGCGTATTTAGCCGTGTCAGAGAAAGCCGTCAGCTCGGTCTTAGTTCGAGACGAGGACGGAGTTCAAAGGCCAATTTATTACATAAGCCACGTATTCCAAGGCACCGAGGAGCGGTACCTACCACTAGAGAAGTTGGCTTTTGCTTTAATTACTTCAGTCCAAAAGTTGCGACCGTACTACCAAGGCCATACCATCAACGTCTCGACCAAATTCCCCCTTCGACAGGTATTCCAGAGTCCGGAGACATCAGGCCGTATGGCCAAGTGGTCAGTAGAGCTCGGCCAGTACGATGTACATTTCGTGTCAAGGACGGCCATCAAAGCTCAAGCTCTAGCAGATTTCATTGTGGAATTCACAGACGCTGGACAGGCGACTACGCTTGTCGAGAAGTCACCCATCGAAGTGCCTGATGCACCCAGCGGCAGTGAAGACAGTCTTTCCCTGGAGCCAGACTAAAAACTACACGTCGACGGATCTTCTTGCGTCGACGGGTCGGGCGCCGGGCTGATCTTCACTAGCCCAGACGGTTATAAGGTCATCTACGCCCTCCGATTTGACTTCAAGGCCTCCAACAATGAGGCAGAACGCGAAGCCCTCCTGGCCGGGCTTCAGATCGCCTGAGATCTCAGGGTAAACCACATCATCATCATCATCAGAGAACGCGGAAGCCAACGCCCTTGCCCGGTTAGCTTCCGGCTTGGGTGGAAGTGATTTAACTTCGGTCCCCATTGAAAGACTTGCCAAGCCGAGTATCGTTAAGGAAGTCGTAAGCGTAGCCGAAGAGCCTAGGACCACGTGGATGGACCCGATCATCTAATACCTGACCACAACCAAATTACCCGATGACCAAGAAGAAGCACGTCGGATACGTAACGGCTCAGCCCGATATTCGATGATCAGTGGAAAATTATACCGACGAGGCTACACCACACCATGCCTGAGATGCTTGGATCCTAAAGAGGCCGAGTATCTAATGAGGGAGATCCACGAGGGCCTATGCGGCAACCACTTTGAGTGACGCTCTTTGGCCCAAAAGTGCCTCCGATAGGGCTACTACTGGCCAACCATGTAGCAAGACTACGGGGATTTTGCTCGAAAATGCCTCAAATGCTAGCAATTTGCCAGAATTCTTGGGTCTCATGCCGAGCCGCTCACTTCAATGACCTCGGCATGGCCGTTCGCAAAATGGGCCATCAACTTGATCGAACCCTTCTCGCCGGCCCGATCGCAATTCAAGTACTGCATCGTGGCCATGATTATCTTACGAAATGGGTCAAAGTTGAACCCTGTACCAACATGACTGAAGCTAAGTGCACCAACTTCGTCTGGAAGAACATCATTTGTCGGTTTGGAATCCCGCGCATGATTGTGAGCGACAACGCCAAACAGTTTGAATCTTCGGGTCTCCTCCGCCTATGTGAAAGGCTCAACATTAGGAAGGTCTTCTCCTCCCTGAGCTATCCACAGAGTAACGACCAGGTGGAGGCTATGAACAAGACAATCAAAGACAACCTGAAGAAAAAACTTGAGGGGCTCAAAGGTGCGTGGATTGACGAACTCCCACAAGTACTCTGGGCATACCGAACAACTGCCAAGACGGCGACCGGAGAAACACCGTTTTCCGTCGTTTACGGGGCAGAGGCTGTCATCCCAGCTAAGGTAGGGTTGCCTAGCTTCAGAATTAAACAGTACGAGGAGACTCTAAACGTGGAGTTGATGATGACCTAGCTCGATCTACTCGAAGAAAAAAAAACCAGGCAGCGGTTCGTAACGCAGCTTGGAATCAAGTAGTAGCTTGGTATTACAACAAGAGAGTCCAGACCAGAATTTTTAAGGTTGGAGACTTGGTACTGAAGAAGGTCACGGTTCAACAGCCCAGCCTCGGGTCCTTTGGTCCAAAGTGAGAAGGTCCGTTTAGGGTCGATGACATCGTACGACCAGGCACGTATAGATTATCTGACATGGAAAGAAATCGGCTCAGACATCCTTGGAATGCCGAGCTCCTGAAAAGATTCTTTTGCTAAATTCAGAGCCAGAAAACCCTTTTTTGACCTCTGGCCAGAATTCTTTTGTAACTAGACCTACTCAATAGGACTAGAAAAATGTATGTACATATCACATTAATGGGATACAACTTTCTTACACCATTCCAGTTGAGCAATACGTTTGAAGGAAATGTGGATCCGAAAAAAAACGCCGTAACTCTAGCTCAGAGGACAAGACAATAACTCCCGACGAGGGAGTCATTCTTGTCCATCAGGCTGGGGGGTTGGTCGGCATACTGATCTTAGGTCTGTCACCGTACAGACAACCCAGCAAGTTGCTTGGCACAACAGTGTGCTCGACGAGTCCTACACTTACAAAGTTTCTTCAAAAAACTTAAACAAGTCTAGGGGGGAAATAGGGTAAGGGTAGCCACACGCCGTTGTGCTCTGCCCGGCCGAGATCGGAAACCTAAACGTCACTCGGATTAACTTAGCGGACAAGGATAACTACTTGGATAACTCGAACCTCACCCGGATAACTTGAACCTCGCCCGGATAACTCGGTCCCAACTAGGAATCCTCCCCAAGGAGCATCTAACTTGGAAACATGAAGCATTCTGCTCCAAGTCTGAAGACCAAGGTATTTGGTTACTCGGTAGTTCATAGCGGTAACCGTATCTCCAAGGAACCTCTCACGTCGAAACGAGAACATAATAACCCGAGGACACTCGCACTTGGAAAATATTGTAGAGCAAAAATGCATACAACAATCCGAGAAGAGAAGAACGGGAAATAAATTTTTATTTATAGGGGAGGTACAATAAACCGGACACCTCCTGAGCCCAAACAAGTCAAAAACAACAAAAGGCTAAAAAACAGCCTAAGCCCAGGTCTCACCCCCAGCCATGTCTTCCTCGCCTCCGCCACCGGCTGTGCTCTGCCCATCCCCATCGTCATCCCAGTCTACCACGACAACTTCCTCCTCGCCCTGTTGTTGCTGGGCAGCGCCTTGATCGGGCTCGACAATGACCGACCAATCAAAGCCCTCTGTCTCGGGGTGCTGCCGATCAGATGTTCACGGAGGTTGGTCATGCCGTAACAATAGAGATCAGCATATTCCAAGGTTGCCTTAAATTCGTCCACCGCTCGGGCCAGACATCCTGGAAGCTCATCCACAAAGTGCTGGTGCTCGGCCTGGATGGATGTCAGTTGCCCTTTAAGCCGTGCAGCTTCATCCTTTGCCTCCCTAGCCTGCCTTAAAGCCTCCTCGGCCTCGGCCTTAGCCTTCCGGGCTTCCTCTTGGGCCTGAGAAAGAGACTCCTTGGCTTGGTCTAGCTCAATGTTCTTGGCACCAAGCTTCTTGTCTACGTCCACCTTCTTGAGGAGGGTTTTCTTGTGCATCTTCTTCTCCTTATGGATGTCTTTCATCCCGGAGGAGTGGACCATGTACAGAACAACACTCATATGTAGGAATCAAGACGTCAGTGCTCGGCAGCGTGATAAATGAGAAATTTAAATGTTCGGTCTGGATGAATACTTACGGTGGCAGCGGCTCGGAAGGCCGTATTATAGAGGCTTTGGAAGTCTTCCCCGCGGATGTTCATAAAAAAGTCATCTTGAGGCATCACATCCCCGAGACGTTTGAGAATGATGCCGCGGTAGTTCAGGCGCCTTCTCTGCGGATCCTCATACTAGCCTCTCGTCGTGTCGTCGACGGGCGTCACTTCCAGCGCACCCTTGCTCGGCTGAGGCAGAGGTGGTGGTACTTAGACTGATGTGGAGACCTGCTCGGGGTGAGGGGGAAGCTCGGGCCTGGGCGTCCGCTTACGCTTCCTCCCAGTTTTGACGGCCTTGCCCTTTTGCTTTCTTAGGCTCTCCATCAGAGCCCGTCTACTAGCAATGGAGCTTAGCAGCGACGACATCTTTGCACAATGAAACCTCAAGTCAAAATGAGGTTGACAAAAAGAAGAGAGGAAAAAGGGGGGGGGGACAACAAAAATAAAACTCGGGGCTGACCTCCGATCTGGAGCTGGCGGGATGGGTACAGGAGCCGAATCACGTCCTCGAGGTCCTCGTCGGCCATGGGTGGCCTCGCATAATAGGAGCCACTCGACGAGTCCTCAAAACTGGATGATGAAGGCTCCATCGTCGGCCACCCGGATCGGGAAGCGCTGGGTCCCGGGACGTCAATGGCACCAGGCTGAGCAATTGTAACCTGTCCGAAAACCCGAGCAGGGCGGACAGTTTGGGGATTTATTTTATTGGGTCCCCCGAACCAGCCATAACCAGATAAAGTTTCCTTCTTGAGAAGGAAGGACTGCTGCCTGGTCGACTCTGGTTTTTTGAACAGGTCTTCGACCGCCCTGATCACGCGGCTCGGTGCCCAAGGCCGCTTGGTCCACACATGCCCTTGCTCGAACGACCTCGGTACGTGTTGGTTTGTAGGCACGGTCTCACTGGCTCGGGGTAGATAATTTCTCCCGACATAGAACCATTCATACTTCTAGAGTTTATCCGAGTCGGGGTTGCCCAAGATGAAATCTTTCTGGAAGCCAGTGACGTAGTACCAACCGGACTGCCGAGGAAGCTTCTTCATCTTGTACACTTACTTGAAAGCTTCTAGCGGCATCTCGGTGTCCCAGTGGTACCTCCATAATATGTACATCCCGATCAGCGACTTGTAGCTATTCGGGTTCAGCTGAGTCGGGCACACGTTGAAATCATTAAGTGCCTGGTGAAGAAAGGGGTGGAACGGTAGGCGCAGCCCAGCCCTGAAGAACTCGGCATAGAGTGTGATGCATCCCTCAGGCGCATCTAAAGGTGAATCGCCCTCGTCGGGAACGGTGAGAGTCACGTCGTCTGGGATGCCATACTCGATGAGTAGATTCTCCAACCGTGACTCCGTGATGGCACTTGTATAGCCCGTCGCTGAGGTCTGCCCGGGCTGGGTTACCCGATACGCCGTCATGCCTCAGACGCGGGTGACATGGACCTCCTACTCCTCGATCTCTGGCTGCTCCACTTCCACCTCCTCGGCTGCCTGTTCCTCGTCGGAAACGTCTACCGTTATCACCCCTGCGACTTGGACAGGAGCCCCATCATTTCTGCCGGATGTGCTCGGGGCATCCTCACGCGCTCGCAGCTTGGTCCTCTCCCTTGAAAAAACTCAAGATGAGCCCGCGGTAGCCGACCTGACATAAGGGTCCTGCTCCCTAGATGGCCTAATCAGCCTTTGCCCATCCAGCATGTTCAGAAACTCCTGCCCGTGTACCGTTTGGGAGTCTACCCTCAGGATTTGCTCGAGCCAGCCGACCCCGTCCCGTCCTGGAGACACTTCCTCGACGTCGGTCTGGGTGGTAGATGAACTACTCTCTACACTACTTTCTGACCAGGAGACCTCTAAATTATGGGAATCGATGAGATCACTCATTTTGTCACTTCAAGGAAAATACTTGCTCGGGTTTCGAAAGCTCGGGGAGATATGATCCTTGGGTATATAACTGGAGCTCGGCAGCTAAAACTCTTCGGGTGCAAAAATTATAAGAATGAAATGAAAATAACAGAGAGGATGGCCCTATTTATAGCCATTTTAGGCGGGAAATTTGGGCATGAAAAACCAAAAAGCGCAATCATTACGCCTGTCAGGTGGCGCAGACGGCCACAACGCTACACGCGACCTCCGTTTGATCTGCGCGTCTTTTCGCCTCCACCCCCTTCGAAGTGTCGTTTGGCCTTCTTCCTTTCAGCCGACCTCACTCGCTCGTCATAGTCCACCAGGTCAGACACCGACTAGGTGAACTGGGGGGCTAGTGTTGAGAGTGAGTTCGGCGCCACCGCCGAGGAAATAAACTTCGGTGGTCAGCTAATAAGCTCGGTAGAACTCTGGTAAGCTTGCTTCAGCCCCCTGACACGACGCGCTCCTCCCGAGGTGCCTTTCGGGGCCTTCGAGGATGCACGCCACGAAGGCTGCCACCTCAAAATATACACTAGCTCAGGTCAGGTGATTCTTACTCGTAAGCAGGCTGCCACTCGCCATTATAGGCCAACATGAGGCAGTTAACTCGTCGTTCGATGGAGTCCAATTCGTCGGATGAGGGACATGACACTTATCACCTACTGCCTGACACACGTTGATGTGACACCCGGATCATGGGTAAAACCCACCTTACACCCGATCCAAGTGGTGGCCTATAAATAGGATGCATTTATGGCATTCTAGAGAGAGATTCTTCCTTCCCACCTAACTGGCTGCCGTCCTCTGCCGAGCAAACCCTGCCTTGAGCATTGGAGAGCCCTTGTCTATCGACTAACCTTTTTACTGCCTCCGAAGCCTCCCTCCTCTTGTTGCAGGTATGTCCGACCGGGCAGAGTCAGATCGAAGGAGAGTTAGACCGTGCGCAGCCGCACTTGGTGTTGATCCGACGTCGGATCACGGTAAGCATCAATATTTTGGCACTAGAAGGAGGGCGCCTATGCTGTCACCCAAACGTCAGCTACATTACCTCTAACGCCCGAGATGGCGACTCAAGAAAACGTCAGAGACAATACAGCCCGATAGGAGGGGTCGGGTGTTCCAAGAAATAGGCAACCGAATACGGGTAGGCCTAGGGGCTGCCCCGGACTGCGAGGTCCCAGTCCGGGGGGCAAGGAAGCATGGCTAGGGCTGAGCCGACGGATGCCCCGGCTGCTCAGGACCCTATTCGGGAACTCACGAACGCAGTCCGGATCCTAACGCAATAGCTCGCGCAGCAGGCTCAACGCCAGGCTGCACCAGCTCTGCCGGCCCTGGCCTAGGTTGACCAGGTACGTCCGACCGGGCAAAGTCGGATCGAAGGAGAGTCAGACCGCGTGTAGTCGCCCGTGGTGTTGATCCGACATCGGATCACGGTAAGCGTCAACAACACTTACTAAGGACTAAATAATTAGAACGAAAACTCTTTAGGGTCGTTTGGTATGCAGTAATCAGTAGAAATCATATTCTTGGGAAAATAATAGTAGGCAATATGATTCCCGTGAAACCAATATTATCATGTTTGGTTATACATAGGAATATTCTATTAGATTTTTAGGAATAATATATAGTTGTGTGTGGTTGTACACAAGAATCTTACATAATTGACAAAAATAATTTGTAGTATTAACTTCAAATGTATCAATATAATGTGTTAGCACTAATATTAAATAATAATAAGAATATAAATATAAATAATAAATAATATTATATATAATTTAATATTGATACTATTATGAATATTAATATTATTATTATCATTATTATTAAATAATTATTATTTTATGTTAATATGGTAATATACTTATATTATATAAAAATATTAATTTATAATAATCATAAAATTATTATTTAACAATATATTAATATTAAAATGTTGTATATAATATATAATATATTGATATGAATATAAATAATAATAAAAGCATAATTCTTAATAATATATTATAGTTTATATTAATATTAACATTAAATCAAAATATTGTTATAAAAAATATTAAACATATTTAGTTATATTTTATATTTATAATTATTATAATAGTCTTAATATAATTTGATATTCATATTACTGTTATTTTAATATTATATTATTCATATTGATATTATATTATTATGTTTTTATTCTTATTGTCAACATTATTATTATCCTTATTATTAAATTATTATTTTCTATAGATATAATATTTATATATATATATTATATAATAATAGTACAAAATTATTTTATTTTATTTTATTATAATAGTATTTATATATATTTTATACTAATATTAATTAATAATAATATATATTATATTTAAATATTGTATATGTAATATATTATATATTATTATTACTGTTAATGTTATTATTATCCTTATTATTAAATTATTATTTTATATTGATATAATTTTTATATTTATATTATATAAAAATATTAAATAATAATAATGATATTATTATAATTTAATAATAATATAATTATTCTAAAATATTATATATATAATAATATATGGATATGAATATAAATAATAATAAAAATATAATTCTTTATAATATATTGTTATTTTATATAATATTAACATTAAATAATAATATTAATTGGTGATAATATTATAAATATTTAATAGTTTTTATATTATATTATATTATATTATTTATTTATCATCATCATGAAAAAAATGTGAGATTCCCATAGTTTTGAGATTCCTAGGAATATGAATATCACCTTGTTGGGTAGGATTCAGATTACCCCAAAATGGGATAAAGTGAATCCTATGGGATTGAATTTCACAAGAATCTAAAAATCAAAATTCTTGTGTACCAAACGTGGGAATCTTGCAGATTTTTATTCACAGCCCCAGGATTACTGCATACCAAACGCTCCCTTAATATATATATATAATCAAGGGCTATATATAAATGACTTGATCAATTCTAAACTAATAGTTCAATTTATCGATTATGTCCTCATATGATTGCAAGACATAATCTATCAGAGTTTTCAAAACAAAAAAAAACCATTATGTCCCACTATAAATGCCGGTAGCTGAATGATATTTTCGTTTTCTCTAAGGCTACCTATCATGATCATCATAATACTATATCTTCTACCTTCCCAAAAATCTCTTGAATCTTTTGCCACCAACTTATTCTTTCTTGTTGAGCAACTTGATCAACCTCTTGATCATCATCATTACAATCATCATCTTCAATAGAAGTACTTTCGTTGTAATTGTTGTTGTTGTCATTCTCTTTGTCGCTAAGCTACATAAGCTGCTTAGCCATGGCTGCCATGTCCGAGTCCGTTAAGAACTGATCATGATCTTCAATATCCTTCTTCTAGGAATAATGATTGTTGAGGGTGAGCTCGGTGCAACCGCTGAGGAGCCCTATTCCCAGTGGTCGGCAAACTTGCTCAGCATGAGCTACTAAGAAACCAGCCCTATTAAGCTCGGACCGTCTATCCAAGGTGCTTTTCAGGGCCCTTTGGCTGTACGCATGAATGAATGCCTCTTCGGATTGGACACTGGTTTTGTGATGCTCTGGGGAGGGGGGTCAGTGAGTTTTAGGTAAAGGATATGAAAATAAATACAACAAGTAAAGAAAAATACGTAAAAGTAAGGAAAATGGAGTAAATCTACTCATAAGATGAATAAATATCATTAACTATCATTAAATATCATCGATAGTCACCATCACGTGAATGCCACGAAGGTGGATAATCGAGGTATCATTATCATTCATTATCACGTGGAAGCTAGCCACGAAGGTGAGTAGGTAAGTAACAGTAAATCATATAATTAATATAAATTCATTGAAAAACCATCATAAATTATCATCTCTAAAATAAACTAAAAATATACAATTGACATAGATGAAAACCACATCAACAACGGGACAAATCGTACAGTATACGTATCATACAACAGTTTCAAAAAAATACCATCTCTACTCCTAGAGTCAGGTTTCGGTTCTGGGCCCTTCCTTCCTTCTCAAACCTAGAAGGGGAATTTTTTTAAAAATAGGAAAACGTGAGCGGAAGGCTCAGTAGGATAATTAGTTAAAAAAAAAGTTATTTAAAATATCATTCACAAATCATATTTACAAAAACAAGTCTCAAAAATTATTTATAAAGATTGATAAATACTTGAATAAATCTTGATAAAACATCAACGTATGGGTTTTGGAAATCCAAAAGAAATATTAAAATACAATTCTTCAAAATCAAAGATAGAAATCATTCTTAAAAGGAAACATTTAAGAAATAAACTTTAGCCAAAACAATTTAAAAAGGGCTACCAAAGGAAGGGATGAAAATGTCCTACCTTATGTGAAATTGAACAACGTAAGCTCCAAATAAAATTTAACGTATGCTATATATATGTTCAAAACCTTGAAAACTGCATTTAAAATCAAAAATCACATTTAACAAATATCATTATGTCAGTTTAATTATCAGTGTACTTTTTAACTCAAAATAATCATAACACAAAATCGTAATCATTTTTGAAACATTTTGGAATCATTAAACATTGAAAACTGGGATTAAAATACAATTTTTCAAATTCACAGTCGGCTTGCCGAACACTCGAACCTACACAGTTCGGCCTTCCGAACATCCAGACTGGCTTGCCGAACTACTACAGTTTGGCCTGCCGAAGATATGAATCTGGCCTGCCAAACTTCTTGAATCTAGTATGCTGAAGATCAAGTTTGGCCTACCGAACTGGCAAAATTTGGGGACCCGAGACTTTCAGTCTCGACCTCCCAAGCTCAAAAATCCAATTTAAAACCTGTTTTCTCAATTCCAAAGCATGAAAATCATATAGAAAGCATAGAAAATCATACTAGAACAAATTTAAATCATTTTTCCCAAATTTAAACTAAATTTTACAATTGATTTGAAATCAAAGAAAAATGTCAAAACTTGTTTAAATCAATTTTTGTTCAAATAAAGCTTAAATCCATGATAAAACAAGTCCTATAAGCTTAGATTAAACATTATCTACGCTCACCAAAGTTCAGATTCAACAATCAAAAAAATTTGAAAAATTGAAATTTAAAACTTTAAAATTTTAAGAAAAAGGGAAAACTAACCTTTAATGGTGTTTTTGGATGAAAAACTTGATGATTGAACTTCAATCCTTGCTCAAATACATGAGAATGAAGCTTGAAATCAAAATTTTTAAGAGAAAGAAAAAAAGAAAGGGAGTTGAGCGTGAGAGAAAGAAAGAGAAAGAGAGAGCGTGAAAATGAAATGAAAGAGGGAAAAGAAAAAGAGAAATAAAGGCCAAAAGGCATTTTCATAAATACGAGAAATTGTGGTATAAAAATATCATTTGGTATTTTAAAAACTAAAAATAAAATTTTTGAAATATAACAATTACAACAAAATTTTAAACAACTAAAATTAACATAAAAAATTACATTGGCACACTTAATAATTAAACTTTACATAATTAACCTTACTTTAAAATTCAAGGGTGTTACAGGCTTGGGTTAGATTTTCATAACTTACAAGCAAGATGCTACTCGCCATCAATGGCCTATAGATGGTGGACATCCCGCTGTCGGATAGAGACTAATCTATCGACGAGGGTCATGACACTTGTCCTCTGCCTTCTAACAGGCCTAGATGTGACACTCGAGTCATGAGCAAAACCCACTTAATACCTAGTTCAAGTGGCAACCTATAAATAGAGTGCATTTATTGCAGCTCAAGCAAGCGTGCTCCTTCCCAACTAACTAGCTCCCATTCTCTACCAAGCAGCACTTGCCTTGAGCGTCGGAGAGCCCTTGTTTGGTTCCTAAACGGTTTCTTCCTCACCTTTAAAGCATCCTTCCTCATGTTGCAGGTTCGCCCGAGCAGGCAAAGACGAGCAAGGAAGAGCCGTCCATTAACCAGCGTAGTCGCATGTGGTTTTGAACTGTTGCCGCACTCCAATAAGCATCAAAATTTTGGTGCCAAAAGGAGGGTGCCTATGCCTTCATTCGAAACCATCGACCACAACTAGCTCATGATCCAAGCATGGTTACATAAGGCAATACTCGGGATAAGGGCGTGTTAGACGTGTATGCCCTAAGGAGTAAAAATGTAATATGTTTTTGGAGACTTTTTTTATCAATAAAGAATTTATTTATTATTCATATACCAAATCTTGTCCTCTTTACATTCATATTTTTTGAATGTATGTTCAGTAAACAAAAGTCTGAGATTGTCAGTCTAAACCTTTAAGAATTGGGCATATGATGGACAGATTATGTGGAAGACATGATTTTGAAGGTGACGGTCTAAATCATAAGATCCGCAATCGAGGGAATAAAGTTGGGCGCTTTATTCATGCAAAGATTGTTATGTTGTCTATATCCCTATTGGGAGATGGTTTGTCTTAGCCATCAGAGGTGGACTCCATGAATAGAAACATTCGAGCATTGTCATAGGTGACGATGTGTTGGATCAAGACATAAAGTGAATTGATTTAGATTAATAATTCTGTCTCGGCAAATCAATTCACTTTAGACAATTATTTGTATAGTATCTTAATCCTAAGATGAATAGTGAGCCCGTTGTCTTGACTTATGTCTTTTGATGTACCAAAGGGTGACATCCATATTTTTATAGTGGTACGCGTACCGGTTTGTTGGAGGCATGACTCTTGATAGCGTAGACCTGTTATTCATAGATATGGAATCCATCGCTTCTCTCATAAAAATCCTGTAACGATACATCATGCTTTTCCAATAATTAGTGACTTATGTCAGATTTATCAAATTTGTTGAAATTCAATAAAATGAGATAATTCATGTTTGTTTATCGGTTGAATTAATTTTATGATAAAATTAATTCAAGATGAACTTGTTGAATTATCGGGATCAGATAATTCATGTCTGTTTATTGGTTAAATTAATTTTGAATAAATTAATTCAAGATAAACTTGTTGAATTATCAGGAACATTTATTTTCCTAGAGATTATCTAGATATGACTGTTTTAATCAGATAACTTCTCTATTGGGTTATTTGAATTAAAACTAAGGCTCTATCCCAAGAATCTCGGATGGAAAATAAAGATTTACAGGAATCTTTTATCAAAGATTCGGCAGGCCGATCTGCCAATTTGGCCTGCTAACCGACGATAAAAGGATCACGTATATCCACGTGAATTTTATCAGATATCGATTCTGATTTGAATCTGATTCAAATTTTGAGGCATTATCTGATAAGGACTAACCCAGACCTAACCTCTATAAATAGGGAGTGAGTCTCATAAGTTATTTAGATCAGTTGAGAGATTAAAAGTGAGACTCTGTCGGTGAGACTCTAGAAACTCCCTGAGAGCTATTGTTCCCAAATCACAAACTGTAGCTTTAGGCTTTCTCAATTGGTTGGAAGGAGAATCACTTGGTGGAAAAGTTGAACGACGTGAGCCTACACTCGCTCTGATCGTGGATAGAGAATAGCAAAGAAGGCCAGTTGGTTGAGGTCCTTCTAGAACGTTACTTCTCTTCATTGATTGCAGGAGCTTTTCGGCACACAAAAGGTTAGTAAGATCTGCTTAATTTATGCATATAGCATATCAAACTTGTGTTTTAGAAAATACTCTGATATAAAAATTTTAAAATTCCACTGCATACTATTTTTTCAACAATTGGTATCAGAGCCATGGTTTTTACGTAAATTTATGAGTTTGTGATCATGCTATATGAATAAATTATGGATCTTGATCTCTCATATGCTTGAATTTAATTTTATAGAGAGTTGGCACTCTAGGTTTCTATATATTTTTACGTTGTCATGGATTATATGGTGAATGTTTCTTAATTAATTTTGGTTGATTAAATTATTATTTAATTATTAATTAATTAATTAATTTATACTGGTTATGGTTTCTTACAGGTTAGTATATGTATCTAGGTTTTTCATGTAATTAGATGGTGAACTATAATCTCTGTCTAGGAATTATTATTAAATTTTAAATTTGTAAGAATTTTGTAATTAAATAATCATTTGGAAAAGATGGATCTAGAAGCGGATCTAAAAGATGGATGATGGCGTTCTTAGGTATTTCCTGAGTCTCTAATTTTATTTTTTTAAATTGTTAAAGATAAAATTGATGAATTGCATTAAAAATTGTATTTTCTAAAAAAAGGCGATATCTGCTCTGTCGGCATGCCAGAAATCCAAGATTGGCAGGCTGATGGTTGCAAAATCGGCAGGCTAGACTTTGAGTTTAGTAGGCCATCCACGGGACAGAAATTAGGTGGCTCTGGTGGCAGGTCGAACTTACCAGTTCGGCAGGCTAAATTGTCTTGTATTGGCAAGCCGATCTATGAAGATCAATAGGCTGGTGGTTCATGACTGGCAGGCCAATCACCTAGATCGACTTGCCGGTAGAGAGCTGAAATTTTTTTCAAAAAAGGTGCAGTTTTTGATACAGTTTTAATTTTATTTTTGGGACAATTTTGAGAAACATTAAAATTTGGATATGACGGGAAATATGGAGTATTTGATCTATGCAGGATTGAAGACTTAAATATAGGCATTACATAAAGAAGGATATAGCTTGAGGATACAAGGATGAAGAATCGATGAAACGTTTCGATTATTCTCTTGTAATCTTTGTTCTCTATTCTCTAGGGTGGAACCATAATATTACGGTTATTTATTATTATTTTGCTTATAGCTTTGCTTGTCTGCATTATAATATGGTTTGCCATATATATTGATAACATGCCATCCAGATAGGGAGTGCCGCTCATATTAAAATTGTTCATGCATGTCTTTTAAAATAAAACCTTGATTTCAAAAGATTGAGTGGGAGAAGGTTTTCGAAGAGAGGACCTAAGGCCTCCATCATTGGTTCATAGGAAGAACATGGTGGTTCTGACCCCTAGGAAGAGACTTTATAATGTACCAGGTTGGATCTCCGAGAAGATAATGTATTTTAGCATGATTTATGGTTGTACACTCCTAGATGGTAATTATAAATCATGGATAAAATATCAAAATGATGGTTATACACTCATGTTAATTTTATTATTAACCTCCCCCAAGAGCTCTGTGAATAAAATTAATGGCCAAAGAAACGATTATTAATACATGCTGGATCATACGGGTTCTGGATGGTATATACTAATCAAGAGGGCATCCGTGTTCCTAATTGAATTTGGCATGACTCCCCTAGGAGCTTGTTGAATTCTGGGTTAGGAATTATCGTTGTAAGGTTGTGATATTTTCAAGGTTTTGACACATAAACACATTTGTATGTTTTACATGATTGTGTTATCTTACTAAATTATTATGCTATGTTTGCTTATATTTGGTATATGATTCTTTATTGTAGATCAAAAATGTCTAAAAATGCTTTATCATCGATACTTGACAAAAACCAATTAATCGATGAGAATTATAATGATTAGAAACGAAACCTGAATATCGTTCTCTCTTTTGAGAAACTAAAATTTGTGCTAACAACCACTTGTCCTCCCGATCCTACAAGAAATTCCACCAACGATCAAATCCAAGCATATGATCATTGGAAAGATGCAAATGATCAGGCCCGCTGCTATCTTATAGCCAGCATGAACAACGTGCTGCAGGCTCAACATGAGGATTATGAGACTACCAAGCAGATCTTGGATAATCTAGAAGACATGTTTGGAGGCCAGGCCTTAACTCAGAGGCAAGGGGTGCTTTAAAAACTTCTTAACTATAAACAAAAATCGTGGACATCTGTAAAGGAGCACATGATATTGGTCATGGGTTACCTCGCTGAGGCATAAACCAATAGAGCCGACATCGATGTTGAAACTCAGATGACTATGGTCTTTGAGACTCTGTCTAAAGAGTTTATCCCATTTAGAGCTACTTTTAATTTGAGCAATAGACAGGATATGACCTTAACAGAATTAATAAAATAGTTACAGGAGTTTGAACTGCTGATCAGAGAATCTCCTGTAGGTGGCGAGGCCAATTTGGCAGCTGCTTCTGGTTCCAATCCTAATCCTGGGAATGGAAAGAAACAACAGGCCAAAAATGGGAAGTCTTCTATTCCTGCTAACAACAAGAGCAAGAAGAACCCAAAGAAGCTAAAGTGCTTCTACTTCGGGAAGGTTAGGCACATAAAGGACTTCCTTTTCTGAGGAGGTAGGTGTGATCTTTAGTATTTAGAAACTTGTTTGGTTGAGGAATCTAGTGACATTTGGGTCATAGATTCTGGTGTAACTAATCACGTTTGTGTTTCTCTAAAGAGGTTCAAAGAAACGAGAAGTCTGCTTCATGAAGACTTCACACTTTGGATGGGCGATGGATCCTTGGTCTTAGCTGAAGCAGTGGGAGACGTCCATGTTTATTTTGATAATTATAGGAATTTAATTTTGCGAGATTGTTTTTATGTTCCTAAATTTAAAAGGAATTTAATTTATGTAGCTTGTTTATTTAAAGACTCCTATTTAGTTTCTTTTAATAATAAAGTGGTGATTCATAAAAAAAAATCTTTTATTTGTCCCGGATGGATGTAAAATAATCTATATTTTATCAAACGTAAGATGGACTTACGGCTTAATGTTGAGATAAATGATAATAACTCTAAAAGACTTAAAACTTCTCAGTCTAGTAAAACTTATCTTTGGCATTTGCGCCTTGGCCATATTAACCTAAATAGGATTCAAAGGTTGGTAAGGGATAGACCTTTAAGTCACTTAAAGGTGGAATATATACCTTAATGTGAATCTTGTTTGGAGGGTAAAATGACCAAAAGACCATTTGGGTCTAAGGGCAATAGGGCCAAAGGGGTTTTAGAACTTGTGCATAGTGATGTTTGCGGACCGTTGAACATCCAGGCACGAGTAAGGTGTGAGTACTTCGTCACTTTTATTGACGATTACTCAAAATATGGGTACGTGTAGCTGATGCACCACAAAAGCAAAACTTTTGAAAAATTCAAGGAGTTTCGGGTTGAAGTGGAAAAGCAATTAGGTAGACCCATAAAGGAACTTCTATCTGATCGAGGTGGTGAATACCTTTCTGATGAGTTCTTAGGACACTTATTAGAGAATAGGATTTTATCCCAGTAGACTACGTCGGGCACTCTGCAGCAGAATGGCGTAGCAGAGAGAAGGAATAGGAATTTATTGGACATGATCAGGTCCATGATGAGTTATTCATCATTGCCTTTATCCTTTTGGGGATATGCACAACAAACTGCACGTTATCTTTTAAACAACGTGCCTTCAAAATCGGTCCCTAAAAGTCCTCACGAGTTGTGGACGGGCAAGAAGACATCCTTAAACCATATTCGCATATGGGGATGTCTGGCTCATGTCCTGTTTAAGGATGCGAATAAGTTGGAAGCATGTTCAGAAGCTTGCATGTTTGTAGGATATCCAAAAGGGACTAAAGGGGGTTATTTTTATATTCCAAAGGAAAATAAAGTCATGGTTTCAACTCATGCAACTTTCCTTACATGGACGACTTTAAGCCTCGAAGAAAGTGGTGCTTGAGGAGTTGAGAGTGATTCAATCACTCCAGGGGTTCTAGTAGAAACTACTCCAATCAGTGTAGAAAAACCAAACAAACCTGAACAACAACCTAAGGGGCTTTGGCATAGTGGGAGGATCGGGCGTCAACCCGAGCGGTATATGTTCAATGGTGAGGTCTTCTTGGCTGAACCTGATGAACATGATAGGGATCTTTACACTTATGTAGAGGCTATGGAGGACGTTGATTCAAAACTCTAGACAGAGGCCATGAACACAGAGATGAAGTCTATGGAGAATAATCGAGTCTAGGAGCTTGTGGATCTTCTCGAAGGGGTAAAACCCATAGGGTGTAAGTGGATCTACAAGAGGAAAAGAGAAGTGGATGGAAAGGTCGAAATCTTTAAGGCTAGACTAATAGCTAAGGGATGCACACAAAAGGAAGGAATAAATTACGAGGAAACCTTTTCGCCTGTAGCCATGCTAAAGTCCATCCGGATTCTCTTGTCCATAGCTGCTGCTCTTGATTACGAGATTTGACAGATGAATGTCAAGACGGCTTTTCTGAATGGCTATCTTGATGAGTCTATTTATATGGAACAACCAGATGGGTTTAAGGTCAAGGGTCAAGAGGATAAGGTTTGTAAGCTGCTAAAGTCAATTTATAGACTTAAGCAGGCTTTCAGTTCTTGGACCATAAGATTTGATCAGGTGATCAAGACTTATGGGTTCTCAGAAAATGTGGATGAGCCATGTGCGTAAAAACATATTACGGATGGGAAGGTGGTCTTTCTACTATTCTATGCAAATGACATTCTGCTAATTGGCAATGACATAGGAGCATTGTCATCGGTCAAATTATGGTTGACCAAGTAGCTTGATATGAAGACTTAGGTGAGGCTAATTTTGTTCTTGGTATCTAGTTGTTATAGGATAGGAAAAACAAAATGATAGCTTTGTCTTAAGCTAGCTACATAGATAAAATTCTCAAGTGGTTTGCAATGCAGGATTCCAAGAAAGGTGGGCAACCATCTAGATCTAGAATTACTCTTTCTAAGAAAGACTCTCCAAAGTTTGAGGAAGAAAGAGAATACATGAAGAAGGTGCCTAATGTTTCAACAGTAGGTAGTCTCATATATGTCATGCTTTATACACGATTAGATTTTGTTATGCGGTCGGAATTGTAAGTCGATTTCAAGCGGATCTAGGACTGAACCACTGGGTTCCGGTAAAGCATATTTTCAAGTACCTAAAAGAACTTGAGGGTATATGCTTGTATATTTGGGTGAGGACTTAACTCCTCTAGGATATACTGACTCAGATTTCCAATCTTGTCTGGATTCGAGAAGATCGACCTCGGGTTTATGTCCACTCTGGGCGGCGGTGCCATCAGTTGGAGAAATGTGAAACAAGATTGCACTTAATTCAACGATGGAGGCCAAGTATGTGGTAGCTAGTGATGGTTCGAAAGAAGCAGTGTGGCTCTGCAAGTCCCTTAGGGATCTTGAGATAGCTCCTGGTATGGATAAGTCGGTATCATTATACTATGACAACAGTGCGGCGGTAGATAATGCTAAGGAACCAAAATTTCATAAGAAGAGTAAACATATTGATTGGAAGTATCATGTGATAAAGGACTTCGTTGAGGGCGGGCATGTTACGGTGTGTAAAATCACGTCTGAGAACAATTTAGCTGATCCATTCACAAAGACATTTACTGGGAGAGTCTTCAAGAGGCATGTAGAAGCTATGGGGATGCAAGATTTTTCATATTTACTCACTTAGTGCAAGTGGGAGGTTGTTAGACGTGTATATCATAAGGAGTAAAAATGTAATATGTTTTTGGAGACATATTTATCAATAAAGAATTTATTTATTATTCATATATCGAATCTTGTCCTCTTTATGTTCATGTTTGTTGAATGTATGTTAAACAAACAAAAGTCTGAGACTGTCGGTCTAAACCTTTAAGAATTGGGCATATGATAGATAGATTATACGGAAGACACGATTCTTAAAGTGACGGTCCAAATCATAAGATCCGCAATTTAGGGAATAAAGTTGGGTGCTTTATTCATGCAAAGATTGTTATGTTATCGATATCTCTATTGGGAGATGGTTTGTCTTGGCCATCAAAGGTGGAGTCCATAAATAAAAACATTGGCACATTGTCATAGGCGACGATGTGTTGGATTAGGGCATAAAGTGAATTGATTTGGATTAATAATTCTATCTCGGCAAATTGATTCACTTTAGACAATCATTTGTATAGTATCTTAATCCTAAGATGAATAGTAGGCCTCTTATCTTGACTTATGTCTTTTGATGTACCAAAGGGTGACATACATATTTTTATAGTGGTACTCATGCCAGTACGTTTGAGGCATGACTCTTGATAGTGTAGACCTATTATTCATATATATGGAATCCATAGCTTCTCTTTACGAGAAGTTGATATCCTCTTATATACGTTATCTTATAATTGAAAAACTAGAGGGCTCAACCATTTGGATACATAGGTGTAACCGAATGGTATACCGTCTTTAGATGGTAAGTTTTCTGATGGTGAGTGGTCTCGCGTCTATTTACGTATTTTAAACTAACCTCAAGTATAAAAGGTTGTCTCAAGTAATATTTTCTCAGTGAATCCGAGGTCGAACCTACAGGGAAGGATTTATTCAGTTCCAGTACATGTATTATATTAACTTTTTCTTTTTATTTAAGCTGAAAAATTTGAGGATTAATATTTATTATTCACAGAATGTATTTACAATATTTACACATTTTTACAACATTTTTTATTTTTTTAATTTTGATAATTTGAAACTTTAAGAAATACAAATAATAATTTAAGCAGAGTGACAACAATAATAACGACAATTTAAAGAAGTAAAACAACAATAATAACAGGGCTGAGGTTCAAAGGTTATATTCTGACAATTATCTTCAATATATTTTAGTTTCTCTTTTTATTTATTAGTTGGTTTAAGTATACACTATGCCATCCTATGTCGACAATAAATCAAGATTTACCAAGCATTTACTGTGCCATTCCATGTCTATAATGCAACAAAAACACAACTTAATAAATAAGCAACATTTCAACATAACTTAACTAAAATAACAATCAAGATAGTAAGTTAAGCATTTACCGAGATTTACCAAGCATTTATTGTGCCATTCCATGTCTATAATGCAGCAAAAACACAACTTAATAAATAAGCAACATTTCAACATAACTTAACTAAAATAACAATCAAGATAGTAAGTTAAGCATTTACCGAGCCATTCTCTGTCTACGAGTAATCAAGGTCCTCCCAAGCATTATCCGTGCTAGTCTATGTCGTCGATAAATCAGAACCGTAATTTTGGCAGAGTTCTAGCTAAGAAAATATTAAAATTTTAAGTTTTCTAAGAAAATATTTTAGCATTACAATAGCTTAAAAAACTAAGAAAAACCAAAAATATTGAAGATAATTTTTCCAGAATTTCCCATTCTCCCCTCAACTAAAAAGAAATTTAAAAAGACATGATTAATAAAATACTACTAATATTATTGAGCATAATTTTTACAACATAAACTAGGAAATATTTTACAAGAAACGAGACTAAAAACTAAAATAAAAACTAGACTATAACTAATACAACAATATTTTCATACTGTGAGAGGGGCTTTTCAACTGAGGCAAATGCCTCGGTATTTATGGGGGATTGGATTTACTAACGTCCATTGACAATTAATGCTCTTTCCTGTTGAAAGTTGACCGATTTGAATTATTTTCTTCTTCTTTCACGCTGATCCGCGTTGGTAAGAATGCGAATTTGAGTTTGTAATCCAGTGTGACGCAGACCAGACCAGCACGGAACAAGTACGATATGAACCGTTCAAAACGAGATCCAATGGCTATCAGACGCAAGCAAGATGGGACCAGGTGGGACCAAGATTTAAGGCCGATGGATGAGTCAAAGTATTTAGATCTGACGGTTCCGAAAAAAGATGCACGTGGACACGACCGCACACGATCGGACATGCCTGCTGTACCCTCTGAGACATGCTGCAGCTTCGTTGCCGCGTGTGATGCACGCGCCAATCATATCTCGACACGTGGACCGCGTTGTGAGATTTCGCTGCTGCACCTAATGACGCGTTGACACGCGTCTCTTCCTCGGACGGCTGAGATGAATTCGACAGTGAATCCGATGGTCCTTGTTACGCCACGTGTCCCATTTAATTTAAATTCAAATTTTCTTTATCTTTTTGATGCATTTGATGTCTGAATTTATCCGTTTCGGTGTCGTTTTGCTCCATTTTTCCTCCAGATGTCAAATCTAAAAATCACAAACACACTATATTAATTATTTTACAAACATAATATTTACAAAAATATTTAAAAAATTTATTTTACAATAAAACACACAAAAATAGATAAAAACTCTTAAAATTTTCAGTCTCTTACGGTTTAGCACACATATATAATTTTTATGACTTGGAAATATTTTTAAAAATTACTAAAAATATAACAAGACATATTTATAAATTTAAAACACACTATCGAACACACTAAAACTCAAAATAAAATAACCACATTACTTTTACGGTTTTGACTATTTACAGACTAGACACTTATTTAACACACCAAAATGACTCTAAAAATTACTAAAAACATAAAAACACACTAAAAACGCATTTTTAAACATATTTCACACCAAGATACAAAAATACTTATTAACACAAAATGCTGTTAATTAGAGGATTTAATGAGAAATAAAAGCGTACACAAATGATTTAAGCCTTAGAAAATGTACACTTTTACAGTCTCATCACACCCTCTAACCAACTTATTGCTAGTCTCTAGCAACTAAAGCGATAAAACTTAAAACAGACAAAAGATTTTTTTTTTTTTAACTTGTGATTCCTCACTGATTTTCCTCAGGGTTTATCTCATATTCATGCCTCAAAGTAAAGATGTAAACATTAATTAAGTTATGATTCATTTCTAGAGTTCGTCAGATATTTAAGATGAATTTTCCCCTATGTGTGTGTGAATTTCTATTACTAATCAATGCATATTAACCAGATAAATTTATATTAATATATCTTAATTTATTTAAATAAATTCTTATAAATTTGTTTTTCATCCCTCTCTCTACTAATGTAGAATAACACCTTGTTAAAGACTTTTAGGACTTTATTCGGCTTGTAATGTAAGGCTTGGGTTAAAGGTATGATGGAAGATATATTTGAGGTTCAGTTCACCCATAAGACACTTACAAAAATCCCGAACCTTTAAAATGTACAATCCAATTCCCAAAGTTTACAATCCGGAACTCGAAATGAAATTTCCTTTGTCAACCACTTTTTACTTAACTTTCTTTTTTACAAAATAACTGAAGAATTACAATAAACGTACATATTTTACAGAGGTAGTAGGTATTCCTAACTCATCCTAACCTCATAAATCTGATTTCACTTGAAAGAACAAATGCCTTATGAGTGAAAGGTACAAGAAAAGGATTATGAATTTATTAAAAAGGCTAGGCTAAATATATGGGTAACAAAGAAAACAAGTCATTAAGCACAACGAGGTAACTAGGGATATGAAATGTAAACAGGTTAGCTTCAAAGGCTCAAATGATCCAAAGATGGCCTAAATTATATCTATAACTTAGTGTTATCTAGGATTTCGCCTCAAGAGGGATTAAAACAAGTTTTAAGATTTTATAAAAATAAACCAAATTATACTAACATAATCAGTCTCTAAATTAATATAACAAATCATAGTGCAAGATTAAGTGTTCAAATTTTGGGAAAATTTCATCCTAAACATATGGCAAACTAAAGAAACTAACATAAACTTAAATAATATTTAAAATTTACCTTAAGTCATGGAAATGCTATAATCTTGATATCGTCATTGGACAGAAGGCAAATCACCAAAATATTTTTAGATTTTTAATTTTTTTTAATTTTTTTTGAGTTGTTTTTTTTTTGTAATTATTAAATGCAATGCAAACACATAGTTTTTACAATCATGCAGAAACACGTTTCAAGAATGCTAGTCACTCTATTACTCATGCTATTTCTACCAAGGTGAAGATGCGTTTCAAGAATAATAAATACTCCTTACCTCAGCCATCTTCAAACTTGCATGGTATAAAAGAAAGATGCAGAGATGAGAATTTTACAAACACAAAAGACTTCATTTTCGGACCATTATCGAGACGCGTTTCAGGACAAAACCTTCACTCAGCTATCCCGACCTATGAACACATAAAACTTAAAGTCTTACAAACAACACACTTTTTTTTTCGCTTGGTTTTTAAAACTAGTCCCAGATTCAATCACAAAAGAAAAAAAAATTAACACAACCTTCTCCCCCCAACCTAAATTGAACACTGTTCCCAATGTTTAACAAGATTAAGTAAGAAGATTAACAACATATACTCACAAGAGTGGTTATTCAAAGACAAACGCATAAACAAAGACAAAAACAATAATGCTGTAAGTAAAACTAAAAGAGGTAGAGTTTAGAGAGAAAGATCCCAATCTCGTTTGCGTTTTCTGCAGAACTTTGATGTTGCAATGTCCGTTTCAAGATCAATGACGTGTATTTTTTTGAGCAATTCCTCTACAGTAGTGGCAGAGATAAAAATCTTTCTTCTTGACTCCTCAAGAAACTTTTGTTCCACAGCATGATCTAAAAAACTAAGCAAACTATCAAAGTAACCATTTATATTTAACAAACCAATAGGTTTAGAGTGTAGTCCTAACAATTTCCAACTAGCAATGGCAAAAAGTTCTTCTAGAGTTCCTAAACATCCAGGTAAAGCAATGAAAGCATCAGAAGCAAACTCCATGTCTCTTATTCTCTCAGGCATACTTGTAACTATTTTTTCAACACCAATGGTAGGACCACATAAACGACTTTGAGCAAGGACACCTGGAATAATACCTAGAGCTCCAGTACCTCCAGAACGTCTTCCAGCAGAGACAGTACCCATTAAACCTAGACTACCTCCTCCATAGACAAGGTTTATCTTTTTCTTAGCCAAGACATAGCCTAATGAAATGCAGTTTCTATGTAATTAATGCCTTTTCCTGATTTAGAACTACAAAACACACAGATATTGTTGAACTTTAAAGATGACTGGGATGAGGAATCCATGATAATTACTAAGACTAAGACTCTTTTTTTTCTTTTTTTTTTTTGACTGACTCTATCTTACAAATTCTCTCTAAGAAAAACTTAAGAACTAAAAGCATTTTATAGACAGCTAAAGAAAACATTGGGTAAAATTAAATAAAGACAGCTATGATGACAGACAATGACAGATAAATGTGACACCCCTGCAGACAACTTGTACCTGACAACACTATTAACCTTTTGACAAACTAGACTTTACTGTACAACTTTTGACAAATGGGACTAAATTTTAAAATTCGAAGCAAAGCTTATCTTACACGACACACAAGATACCTACCGAAGAAAATTATGCATCTGACAAAAGAAGAAAAGTCAAGATATTATTATTATAAGATAAATGGTACGATCACAATTATTAAACAACAACTGTATAAATCACAAAAATAAAAATCTTTTTGTTGATGAAATGTTATTCGAGAATGAGTTGAAGAAAACTTTTGTTCATCAAAACGCGTTTCTAGAAATTCCATTACTCAGCCGTTTAAAACCATGATCATACCTCGAATAAATTTTCAATCAATTTTTTTTTAGAACAAACACACAAAGAAACAAAGAAGAATACTTTGTAGACCTTGTTCTAAAGTAAAAGGATCTTGAGTCTATTTTCCATCTAACATTCTCGCAAACTGAACAGTTGGGTCTTTTAGCGTCAGATTCCCAAGACGTTCTTTTTCTTCATGAAATTGAGGCCAGAGTTGTTTCATAGCTCCCCAAACGTATCCACTAGGATGGGACTCAAGAGAAACTCAGAGATCTTTTAATTTTTCATTCCTAAGATCATTTTTACAGAATTGAATTTTATCTTCCCTATTTCTAGATACGAAACCAGGTGAGGGACATTTTTTAGAACAAGTTTGATGAGAACATTTATGACATCTCAACTCCATACGACGAGCTCTACTTTTTCTAGCACATAGACTTGTACCCATACCAGGCAAACCTACATTATTTACATCACTTGAATGAGCAAGACCTTCTATGTACATCTTAATATCAGTAGGAAGCTTAAAACGTGAAAGTACCCAAAGACGAGTGACTCTAGTTTTGTACTTCTTTCTGATCTCTCTTTGAGAAAGTAAAGGGAAATATTTCTTTAAGTGCTCATATTTTGAATCCATGATTGAGATTCTTGAGAGTGAATTGAAAGCTTTAAGAGAGAGTTCGAGAGAGAATTGTGAAGATTTTTGTGGAAGCAGAAGAAAAGGAGATTGAAGATTTTCTGAAAAAAAAAATGTTTGAAAGATTGAAGAACTTTGAAAGAGTTTTGAAGAATTTCTCGGAATTTTAGTGAGAAGACAGAGAGAATTCGAGAGAGAGAACAAGAAATTTAGAAAGAGAAAGAATAAAGATTTTTGAGCTTAGATGCACAGTAACAGATTTTATAGACAAGGGGTAGACTTCTGTTCAAACATGGGGAAGACTATTCAGACGCATGCGGGAATAATGAGCTGAACTAAAATGGGCTAAAGAAAGGTAACCTAATAGATTATTCAGAAATGAAAATATTTTTGTGTTTTTGAGTTTTTTTTTTCAATTTTTTTTTATTAAAGATCTAAAATTTAGAAAAATTCATTGAAAATTATTTCATTAAAATGCGTTTCTAGAGGTCGTTGATACAAAAATACCAACTAATCGTGCTGATTATAACCTCCATAATTTTTGTCATTTTAATGAATTTTTGAAATTATTTTTCTGATTTTTAGGAAAAACAAAGAAAATAAAGATACAACAAACAAATACAAAAACATAAACACAATACAAACATTAATCTATAACTATGATTTTAGTTTCTGGTTTGGAGTCAGAATCGTCAATGTTGATGACTGTTGGAAGAGTTGCTCTAAACCTTCCCAAAAGATAGTACTCCCAAAAAGTTAAGTTGCCAGCAGCTACAAAGAATATTTGCTGAAATTCTTCTTCATCCATGATATCATACATGAGGTCATCTATAGTGTCACCCATCACCTCATCCTCAGGTTTTTCTTCAAAAACTTCATTTTCACATTCAGCTTCAAAACTTGAATTGTTTGCTTCAAGAGATTGGTCAGAAACATTCACAGGATGGTTATTAGCTTTGGGTGGAACATTTGAATAAAAAGAATTAGCCAAATCAACCAAAGGATCAACAAACGTTCCTGAAGAACTGCTCTCAACAAAATTCACTTCACACTTTCCAGAGGGTGATTGTGCCATGTTAAAAATGTTGAATTCTAAAGTCATATTCCCAAAAGACAATTTTAGTATTCCATTTCTACAATTAATCAAAAGAATTAGAAGTTGCAAGAAATGGACGACCCAAAATGACAGGAATTTGAACATTTGAATTTGTGACAGGTTGTGTATCCAAAACAATGAAATCCACTGGATAGTAAAATTTATCAATTTGGACTAACACATCTTCGACAACACCTCTTGGAACTTTTATAAATGGATCAGCTAGTTGAAGTGTAACAGAAGTTGGCTTTAGTTCACCTAGACCTAATTGCTGATAAACAGAATAAGGTAAGAGGTTGACACTAGCACCAAGGTCTAACAAAGCATGTTTGATTTGAGTATTTTCGATGATGCAAGAAATTATGGGACAGCCAGGATCTTTGTATTTCAATGATGAATCATGTTGAATGATGGAACTAACATTCTCAGCTAAAAATGCAGTTTTAGTCATATTATGCTTTCTTTTAATTGTACAACAATCTTTTAAAAATTTAGCATAAGATGAGACTTGTTTGATTGCATCTAAAAGTGAAATGTTAATTTTGACTTGTTTGAGCAGTTCAAAAATTTCAGCATTTTTGTCAGACTTTTCTTTTGAAAGCAAAGCTTGAGGAAATGGAATCTTTGAAAAAAATTTCAGTTTCTGGTTCGGAGTCAGAATCGTCAATGTTGATGACTGTTGGAAGAGTTGCTCTAAACCTTCCCAAAAGATAGCACTCCCAAAAAGTTGGGAATAAAGTTGAGCGCTTTATTCATGCAAAGATTGTTATGTTGTCGATATCTCTATTGGGAGATGGTTTGTCTTGGCCATCAAAGGTGGAGTCCATAAATAAAAACATTGGCACATTGTCATAGGCGACGATGTGTTGGATTGGGGCATAAAGTGAATTGATTTGGATTAATAATTCTATCTCGGTAAATTGATTCACTTTAGACAATCATTTGTATAGTATCTTAATCCTAAGATGAATAGTAGGCCCGTTATCTTGACTTATGTATTTTGATGTACCAAATGGTGACATCCATATTTTTATAGTGGTACTCATGCCAGTACGTTAGAGGCATGACTCTTGATAGCGTAGACCTGTTATTCATATATATGGAATCCATAGCTTCTCTTTACGAGAAGTTGATATCCTCTTATATACGTTATCTTGTAATTGACAAACTAGAGTGCTCAACCATTTGGATACATAAGTGTAACCGAATGGTATACCGTCTTTAGATGGTAAGTTTTCTGATGGTGAGTGGTCTCGCGTCTATTTATGCATTTTAAACTAACCTCAAGTATAAAAGGTTATCTCAAGTAATATTTTCTCGGTGAATCCGAGGTCGAACCTACAGGGAAGGATTTATTCAGTTCCAGTACATGTATTATATTAACTTTTTCTTTTTATTTAAGCTGAAAAATTTGAGGATTAATATTTATTATTCACAGAATGTATTTACAATATTTACACATTTTTACAACATTTTTCATTTTTTTAATTTTGATAATTTGGAACTTTAAGAAATACAAATAATAATTTAAGCAGAGTGACAACAATAATAACAACACTTTAAAGAAGTAAAACAACAATAATAACAGGGCTGAGGTTCAAAGGTTATATTCTGACAATTATCTTCAATATATTTTAGTTTCTCTTTTTATTTATTAGTTGGTTTAAGTATACATTATGCCATCCTATGTCGACAATAAATCAAGATTTACCAAGCATTTACTGTGCCATTCCATGTCTATAATGCAGCAAAAATACAACTTAATAAATAAGCAACATTTCAACATAACTTAACTAAAATAACAACCAAGATAGTAAGTTAAGCATTTACCGAGCCATTATCTGTCTACGAGTAATCAAGGTCCTCCCAAGCATTATCCGTGCCAGTCTATGTCGTCGATAAATCAGAACCGTAATTTTGGCAGAGTTCTAGCTAAGAAAATATTGAAATTTTAATTTTTCTAAGAAAATATTTTAGCATTACAACAGCTTAGAAAACTAAGAAAAACCAAAAATATTGAAGATAATTTTTCCAGAATTTCCCCTTCTCCCCTCAGCTAAAAAGAAATTTAAAAAGACATAATTAATAAAATACTACTAATATTATTGAGCATAATTTTTACAACATAAACTAGGAAATATTTTACAAGAAACGAGACTAAAAACTGGAATAAAAACTAGACTATAACTAATACAACAGTATTTTCATACTGTGAGAGGGGCTTTTCAACTGACGCAAATGCCTCGGTATTTATAGGGGATTGGATTTACTAACGTCCATTGACAATTAATGCTCTTTCATGTTGAAAGTTGACCGATTTGAATTATTTTCTTCTTCTTTCACGCTGATCCGCGTTGGTGAGAATGCGAATTTGAGTTTGTAATCCAGTGTGACGTAGACCAAACCAGCACGGAACAGGCACGATCTGAATCGTTCAAAACGAGATCCAATGGCTGTCAGACGCGAGCAAGATGGGACCAGGTGGGACCAAGATTTAAGGCCGATGGATAAGTCAAAGTATTCAGATATGACGGGTCAGAGAATGGATGCACGTGGACACGACCGCACACGATCGGACACGCCTGCTGCACTCTCTGAGACATGCTGCAGCTTTGTTGGCACGTGCATCATCTCGACACGTGGACCGCGTTGACACGCGTCTCTTCCTCGGACGGCTGAGATGAATTCGATAGTGAATCCGATGGTCCTTGTTACGCCATGTGTCCCATTTAATTTAAATTCAAATTTTCTTTATATTTTTTATGCATTTGATGTCCGATTTTATCCGTTTTGGTGTCGTTTTGCTCCGTTTTTCCTCCATATTTCAAATCTAAAAATCACAAACACACTAATATTAATTATTTTACAAACATAATATTTACAAAAATATTAAAAATATTTATTTTACAATAAAACACACAAAAATAGATAAAAACTCTTAAAATTTCCAGTCTCTTACGGTTTAGCACAGATATAATTTTTATGACTTGAAAATATTTTTAAAAATTACTAAAAATATAACAAGACATATTTATAAATTTAAAACACACTATCGAATACACTAAAACTCAAAATAAAATAACCGCATTACTTTTACAGTTTTGACTATTTACAGACTAGACACTTATTTAACATACCAAAATGATTCTAAAAATTACTAAAAACATAAAAACACACTAAAAACGCATTTTTAAACATATTTTCACACCAAGACACAAAAATACTTATTAACACAAAATGCTATTAATTAGAGGATTTAATGAGAAATAAAAGCGTAAACAAATGATTTAAGCCTTAGAAAATGTACACTTTTACGGTCTCATCAGTGAGATAATGGAATGTAAGATAAAAATAATCAAGAAGTTAAGACATAACTTGTCCTTAAGCCGATTATGGATAATCCTATGAGAATACGATACATTATGATATGTCATAGAGACTTAGCCATACGGGCTTGTAATTTTATATAGTTTGAGAGTGCAGCTCCAAGCTTTTAGTGGAGTAGCGTTGGAGTTGATAATTATGAAATGTATATATGGGATATTGGGTTTCATATCTATCGTGAGCTTGAACTACATAGGTCCATTTGGTCCCCTTTGCTAGCTCATAAAAATCCTACAACGATACAACGTGCTTTTCTAATAATTGATGACTTATGTCAAATTTATCAGATTGGCTGAAATTTAATAGAATCAGATAATTCATGTTTGTTTATCGGTTGAATTAATTTTGTGATAAAATTAATTCAAGATGAACTTGTTGAATTATTGGGATCAGATAATTCATGTCTGTTTATCGGTTGAATTAATTTTAAATAAATAAATTTAAGATAAACTTGTTGAATTATCAGGAAATTTATTTTCCTAAAGATTATCTAGATATGACTGTTTAATCAGATAACATCTTTATTGGGTTATTTGAATTAAAATTGAGGCTCTATCCTAATAATTTCGGGTGGAAAATAAAGATTTGTAGGGATCTTTTATTGAAGGTTGGCAGGCCGATCTGTCAGTTTCGCCTATCGACTGGCGATAAAAGGATCACGTGTTTCCACACGAATTTTATCATATATCGATTCTGATTTGCATTTGATTTGAATTTTGAGGCATTATCTGATAAGGACTGACCCTAGACCTAACCTCTATAAATAGGTAGTGAGTCTCATAAGTTATTTAGATTAGTTGAGAGATTAAGAGTGAGACTCTATCGGTGAGACTCTAGAAACTCCCTGAGAGCTATTGTTCATAAATCATGAACTGTAGCTTTGGGTTCTCTCAATTGGTTGGAAGGAGAGTCACTTGGTGGAAAAGCTGAACGACGTGAGCCCACACTCGCTCTGATCGTGGATAGAGAATTGCAAAGAAGGCCAGTTGGTTAAGGTCCTTCTAGAACGTTACTTCTCTTCGTTGATTACAGGAGCTTTTTGGCACACAAAAGGTCAGTAAGATCTGGTTAATTTATGCATATAGCATGCCAAACTTGTGTTTTGGAAAATACTTTGATATAAAAATTTTAAAATTTTGTTGCGTATATTTTTCCAACAAGGCGCCAGACAAAAGGGGTCAGGTGAGACCCAAAATAGGCAAAACCTGAACAGACCACGGGGTAGTCCCTAGGCTACAAGATCCTGGTCCCGGGGCCAGGGCAGTACAGCTAGAGCTGACCAAGCTGACGACCCAATTGCTTTGGACCCGATCTAGGAACTCACAAGTATTATTTGGGCACTTGCGCAACAACTTGCACAACAGCAAGCACAGCGCCAACAGCTATAGTCCTCCTTCCCCCAGCCCCGACAGAACGAGCCCAGGTTGAGCAGGACAAGGAGCTGCAGACCTCAATGAAGCCGACTCTAAACATTCCAGGTGATCCACTTAAGGGGCCTCAGCTAATAATAGACTAGTCTGAGAGGGCCGGTTCGGCCCGTAGGAGGCTCGGGCCCAATCACCACAGGTCTCCTAAGCTTTAGTTTTTGATCGACTCGGAATCGTTGGCCCAGGGTTGGCGATAGGGTTGAGGGCAGAGTCCCTTATTAGGTGGAACTATCCGAAGATACCAACAGTCGCTACCTCTGAGAGTTACTACGCCAGATTGACGAGATCCATAACAAACGGTTTGGGCTGGATGATGGTGGCACGTTGGATTCGCAATTCAACAATGCAATTATGCAAGCTCCTATGCCGTCGAAGTTTAAGATCTCGCAGATCAAGGCTTATGAAGAGACCATTGACGCCGACGAGCACGTCGAACTATACCGAGGACACATGCTTTTGCAAAATGCCAGTGATGCAGCTATATGCAAGGCCTTTTCCCTAACATTGATTGAACCTGCTAGGCAGTGGTTCCGACGCCTAGAGCCGGCCATGATCACCTCATTTCGCTAGCTTTCTGATGCCTTCTCTTTCGTTTTCTCTACAATAAAGACAAGGAGAAAAGAACTAACTCATCTCTATGCTGTTAAACAGGGAGATGGGAATGTTAGGGACTACATTAATTGGTTTACTCAAGCAGCGCTCGACGTCAGGCACGTTTAAGACAAGACCTTGAAGCACGCCTTTATTGGGGGTCTCCAAGATGAGAAACTGATCTGATCGCTGGCTTTTGAGCAGCCGAACACTTTTTCTCAGATGCTCTGTTATGCATAGAGGTATGCCGATGTGGCTGAGTACATGAGGAACCACCGAGAAGAAGACAATGGTGGCGGCAACAAAAAGGAGAAGAAGCAAAAGTCAGCATCCGAGCAGCCAGGTGCCGAGCAGAATAATAAGAGGAAGAAAGAGAAGAAAACTGAGAAGATAAAGGTGCCGACCGGGAAGTTTTAGAGCTACATGCCCCTAGTCGCCAGCATTGACGAGGTGCTCGCCCAGATGAGTGGAAGGAATCTATTAGTCAATTCGCCCAAGCTGAAGGGTAGCAAGACAAAGCAAGACCAGAACAAGTATTGTAATTTTCATAAGGATGTGGGACACAACACTCGCAATTGCATCCAGCTCAAGGACCAAATTAAAAGGCTGGTTTGAGACGGTCACTTATAGGAGTTCGTTGAGCGAGTCCTAACTCTAGGCTCCGCGGCCAAAAGAAACAACCAACCGACCCAAGATACACAAAACCGCCCACGTAATGATAGTGGGAATGCCTCAAAAGCCTCGAATATTATTCATACAATCTTCAGAGGGCTTGTTACCAGGGACACTTCAAGTGGACAGCGCGCTTATGTCTGGGAAGCTCTACTGATCGAAAGGGGCAACCTCATGAATATGTTCAAGCACATCAACAAAATCTACCATCAACAAGATATTCTGATCACCTTCACAGAGGAGGAGGCAAATTAATTTGTTCACCCGCACAACGATGCCCTAGTGTGTGAGCTCTGGATTGCCAACAACATTGTTTGATGAGTGCTGATCAACAACGGTAGCTCGACTGACATTCTATTCAAGCAGGCGTACAACAAACTAAAAATCAACAATGCTACCCTCATCTTGGTCCAGACACTACTATACAGCTTCATAGGAGAGTGCGTCAAGCAGTTGGAAAGGTCGGTCTACCGGTCACCTTCGGTGAGCGGGTTGCTAGGGTAACACACATCGTCGACTTCCTCGTTGTCGACAAACCCTCATAGTATAATATCATTATCGGTCGTTTGATGTTGAATACAATAAAGGTCGTGGTCTCCACCTATAATTTGGCCATGAAATTCCCAACAGACAATGGGGTCGGAGTTATTAGATCGCAGTAGAGGGATTTTCAAGCCTGCTACGCCAATGCGGTCAAGGCTATGTCAGCTCAGCAACTAAACATTTTTAAGGTCAATGAAATCCAATACCTGTCTGAGCAAGCACTGAAGATGCTTTCAGACCTCGACCCTCGTCTACCCAAAGAGGAGGTGAAAGCCACCTCCGTGGAGGATTTGGTGCCGTTCAACTTGGATCTGGCACATCCCGACCACGCTGTCTAACTCGGTTCTTAGTTAAAACCTAAGATCCAGGCCGACATAGAGAAGGTCCTAATGGAATATCAGGATGTGTTCGCGTGGTCCCACGAGGATATGCCCAACATCGATCCCAGTATCATCAGTCACCTGCTGAATGTCCAACCAGACTACAAGCTGGTCATTTAGAAGAGGAGAACCTTCAATCCGAATAGATATGCCACCATCAATGAAGAAGTCCAGAAGCATTTGAAAGCTTGGTTCATCTGAAAAATGACATATCTGAAGTGGTTGGCGAATGTGGTCCTCGTCAAGGAGGAAAACAAAAAATGACAGGTCTACATCGATTATATTGACCTCAACAAGGCCTACCCCAAGGACTGCTTCCCACTACCTTGGATAGATTAGCTCGTGGATGCAACCGCCAGGCACAAGCTACTGAGCTTCATTGATGCTTACTCCAGCTACAATTAGATCTGGATGGCCAAGGAAGACCAACTTAAGACTGCTTTCACCATCGACCAAGGGTTTTTCTGTTATGTGGTTATGCCTTTTGGGCTCAAGAATGTCAGAGCTACCTATCAGTGCCTTGTTAACAAAATGTTTGCTCGGTTGATCAGCAAAAACATGGAGGTTTATGTAGACAACATGCTCATTAAATCCATCCAAGCAATAGATCATATAGCTGATCTCTAAGCGAGCTTTGATATCCTCTGGGAGTATGGGATGAAATTGAACCCGATGAAATGCACGTTCAGGGTTAGCTCAAGCAAGTTTCTCGGATTCATGGTTAACCAAAGAGGGATCGAGGTCAACCTAGTCAAAGCTTAAGTCGTACTCGATATGCATTCACTTGGGACTGTCAAAGAGGCACAGAGGCTCACCGGTATGGTAGCAGCCTTATTTAGGTTTGTTTCTTGGTCTACCGATAGGTGTCATCTATTTTTTCAAGCACTTAAGGGGAGGTTTGAGTGGAGCAGGGAGTATGAGGAAGCTTTCTAAAGCCTCAAGAGGTATTTAACGATGGCCTTTCTCCTATCCAAACCTTTTCCAGGAAAGGTATTGTTTGCCTTCCTCGCCATTTCAGAAAAGGCTGTGAGCTCGGTCCTCGTCTAAGAAGAAGACGGTGTTCAAAAACCCATCTACTATACCAGTCACACGTTCTAGGGTACCGAGGAGAGGTACCCTCTACTTGAAAAGCTTGCATTTGCCTTTGTCACTTCAGCTTGGAAACTACGGCCGTATTTCCAAGGGCATACGATCTGAGTTTCGACGAAGTTTCCTCTCTTGTAGGTCCTCTAAAGCACAGAGATATCTGGGCAGATGGCCAAGTGGTCAGTCAAGCTTGGTCAATATGATATTCACTTTCTTCCGAGGACAGCCACAAAGGCCCAAGCCCTAGCCGACTTCATTGCTAAATTCACAAATGCCGCGTAGAGCCCACTCTTCGTCGAGAAAACCCTCGTTGAAGACCAGGACATCCCAAGCAGCAACAGAGGTAATGATGTCTCTAAGCCATAACTAGAATGGAAGCTCTTTATGGACGGATCTTCTTGTTCCAAAGGTTCAGGAGTCGGGATAGTCTTAACCAGCCTAGACGAATACAAGACGATCTATGCACTTCGCTTCGACTTCAAGGCCTCTAACAATGAAGCCCAGTATGAAGCACTTTTCACTGGACTAAGAATTGCAAAAGACCTCAGTGTGGACCGCCAACGACTCCATGCTTGTCGTCCAACAGGTTACTGGGAGGTTCCAAGCCCAAACAGAATCCATGACCTCGTATTTGCAAGAAGTCAGGGCATTGCTTGGGCAATTTAAAACTTACTCATTCAGGTAGATCCCTAAATCTAACAATTTTGAGGCCGATGCACTTGTTCGGCTAGCCTCAGGCTTGGGCGACAACGAGCTCATGTCAGTCCCCATCGAGAGATTAGCTGAGTCGAGTGTCAACAAGGAAGTGGCGAGTGTGGCTAAAGAGCAAGAAACTACCTGGATGGTTTCGATCATCCGATACCTGACCACAGCCGAATTGCCCGGCAATTGAGAACGGAACGCTGGATTTGTAATAGCTTGGCCTGACATTCGATGATCGGCAGAAAACTTTATCGGTGAGGCTACACTAGTCCATGTTTAAAATGCGTAGGGCCCGGCTATGCTAAATACCTAATGAAGAAGATCCACGAGGGGATGTGCGGCAACCATGGTAGGGGGCAATCCTTGACTCAAAAATGTCTTCGACAAAGATACTATTGGCTGACCATGGAACAGGATTGCAAGGACATCGCATGGAAATGACTCAAATGCCAGTAGTTTGTTAGGATGATCAGGCACCACGTCGAGCCCCTCACCTCGGTGACGTCAGCCTGGCCATTCGCCAAATACACCGTCAACCTGATTGGACCTCTTTCTCAAGCCCAGTCTTAATTTAGATATTTTATAGTGGCCATCGACTACCTTACAAAGTGGGTGGAAGTCAAGCCATGCACCAGCATGACTGAGGCCAAATGCATCAATTTCATATGGAAAAACATCATTTGTCGATTTAGAATCCTGCACACCATTGTGACTAACAAGGCTAAGCAGTTTGAATCTTTAAGTATCCTCCGACTGTGCGAGTAGCTCGGCATCAAGAAGGTCTTCTCTCCCCTTGTTACTCTCAGAGCAACGGGCTGGTTGAAGCTGTTAACAATACGATCAAAGACAACCTAAAGAAAAAACTTGAAGACCTCGAAGGCCCGTGGATCGATGAGCTCCCGAAGGTGCTTTGGGCATACCGAACAACAGCCCGAATAGCCATCGGGGAGACTTCATTCTCCCTCGTCTATGGGGCTGAGGCAGTCATCCTGGCAGATGTTGGACTGCTGAGCTTTAAGGTCAAACAATATGACAAAATTTGAAACGCCAAGATCATGATGTTTGAGCTCAATCTGCTTGAGGAAAAGAGGAACCACGCTATGATCCGTAACACAGCTCGAACCCAAGTCGTTGCTTGGTATTACAATAAGTAGGTCCAACCAAGGAGTTTCAAAGTTGGTAACTTTGTGCTAAAAAAAATCATTGTTTAGTAGCCTGGGCTGGGGTCCTTTGACCTAAAATGGGACGGATCGTACAGAGTGACTGGAATGTTCGTCCAGGCACCTACAGGCTATTTGACATGGAAGGAAACTTGCTAGGTCATCCTTGGAACGCCAAGTTTTTGAAGAAATTCTTTTGCTAACTGGAGCCAGAAACCTTTTTTGACCTCTGGCCACATTCTTTTGTAACTAGACCTGCTAAACAGGGCTAGAATGTAAAGAAATGAAAATTCTAAATTCTACACGATTCTACTAAGCAATGTGTGTGAAGAAAAATACAACTCCCGAAGGGGGGCCATAACTCTGATCTGAGGGACTCGTCAACAACTCCCAAAGAGGGAGAGTCATCCCGATTAACCGGATTGGAGGACTGGTCGCATGGTACCGACCAATAGTCTACTACTGTGCAGACTACTGAGATAAAGTCTCCCTAGCATGGCAATGACCCAGGGAACATAACTCTCGACCAATGTTAGACTTGAAAAAGTTCAAATAAACTTAAACAAGTCTAAGGGGGGCTACAGGGTATCACACGCCGTTGTGCTCTACCTGACCTAGAAACGACCTTTCTTGCTTGGTTGAACTCGGTAAATGTAAATTGCCCATTTCCAAGAAAATTTGTTTCTGTGGAACATTCAACTTGGAAAAGTAAGACATTTCGTTTCTGAGAAACGCTTAACTCGACAAAAACAGAATTAAGTAGACACGAGATCAGAATTCATTTTTTAGAATGTTTGTTCTTGAGGAACATTCAACTTGGAAGAATTCTTAAATCAATTTTTTCCCGAGAAGCATCTAACTTAAAGAAATGAAGTCCGAACTTCATTCCCGAGGAGCTCTTAACTCAAGATTCCTGAGAAGCATTGAACCTAAAAATGGAACTAACATTCCATATCCGGGAAGCAATACACTTGGAAAAGAAATAAAAGTTCCATTAATTGAAATTCGTGGGGAGGTGGAAGTAACAGGATGCCTCCCAAGCCCGAATTGAGAATTACAAAAAGGACAAAAGAACAAAAAGTTCAAGCCTAGGCCCCATCCCCGGCATTGTTGTTCTCATCATCCCCGTCCTTGTCATCCACCTTGACCACCTCTTTCGGGATGGCCTGTTGCACATCGTCTTCCAGCTCAGACTCAACGATGAGTCTTTTGACTCATGCTCAACGATGAGTGACTCTTGAAGCCCGTCACCTTAGGATGCTTCTCCAGAATGTGGTCCCGCAGGTCGATCATCCCGAGGTAGTAGTTGTCTGTGTACTCCGTGAACAACTTGAACTCCTCTACGGGCTGGACCAGGCGGTTGGGCAATTCTTCCCTTAGGAAGCACTGCTGCTCGGCCTAGGAGGCTCGCAGCTGGGCCCTCAGGTGATCAATCTCGTCTCGAGACTGGTCGGCCTTATTTCTTGCACTTTCGACTGCTATCTTCGCCTGCTCAGCCTTTTCCCTTGCCTTCTTGGCTTCGTCTTCGGCCTGAGAAAGAGACTCCTTGATTTGATCAAGCTCGATGTTCTTGGACTCAAGCTCCTTCTCGACCTTGTCTTTCTCAAACATGGTCTTGTTGTGTTTCTCCTTCTCTAGGCCGAGCTCCTTCTGCCCGGCCATATGCGCCAGCTCTAAAAATGCGCAGGCTTGAAAAGATGAAGGTTAGAGCACGTGGAACCAAAGTTAAAAGGAGCTTGGGATAAAAGTTTTGCTTACCTTGGTGGTGGAACGGAAGGCATGCAGAACAAGCTATCATAGTTCTCTCCTTGGAGATTTTCCAAAAATGAATCCCTGGGAATGCCTCAGCAACATTATCAAGGATAAGGTGTCGGGTATTCTGACGCCTCCTTGAAGGATCGGCTGAGGGCGATGGTACGACAGTTGTGACGGTGGGTGGTTGGGACTGGTAGGAAGAAGCCCTCGCTCTCATCAACGAAGGCGGGGGAATGACTTGGATTGGTCTAAGGGGCTTCTCACTTCGCAGAGGCTGCTCAAAACTCGAAGGCTATTCTAGTCTTGGCGTCTTCTTCCTCCTAGACCTTGAAATGCCCTTACCCTTTGATCGGTGAAGCTTCTCCATCATCTTCTGCCTTTCTTCTTGGGAAGCCTATAGGGAAGACATATCTATAGGAAAAGACAAGAAAATCTCAATGCTAAGGTGAGCTTGACTGGCCAAGAAAAAAACACTAGGAGCTTACCATCGATCCAGAGTTGGCCCAACGGGTAGAGTTGCAGGATCACGTCCTCGAGGTCCTCATCTGTTACGGGTGGCCTCACGTCAAAGGAGCCACTCTATGGTCCTCGAAACTAAATGATGATGGCTCCCTCGTTGGCCACCTGGATCTGATGGTGCTTGGCCCCGCAATGTCTATGGCGCTTGACCTCGCCACTGTTACCTACCCGACCGACTGGGCAGGTTGGATGTTGGAAGGGGGATTGGTTTTGCTGGACTCCCTGAACCAACCATAACAAGAAAGGTTCTCCTTCTCGAGCAGGAAAGACTACTACCGAGTAGATTATGGCTTAGCGTATAAGTCCTCCACTACTATGATGATGTCGCCTGACGCCCACGGTCTCTTCGACCAAACATGCCCTTGCTCAAAGTCCTCGAAACGTGTTGGTCCTCGGGGCACAACTTCAATGGGCCAGGCTAGATAGCTTCCCCTAACGAAGAACCATTCAAACTTCTAAAGTTTGTCTGAGTCGAGGTTGCCCAGGATGAAGTCCTTCTTGAAGCCGGTAAAGTAGTACCAGCTAGACTACTAGGGAAGTCTCTTCATTTTATACACCTGCTTGAAGGCCTCTCACAACATCTCGGTAGCCCAATGGTACCTCCATAGCATGTACATCCCGACCATAGACCTGTAGCTATTCGGGTTGAGTTGGGCAGCGTAGACATTCAAGTCGTTGAGTGCCTGGTAAAGGAAAGAGTGAAATGGCAAGCGTAGCCTGGCCTTGAAAAACTCGACGTACTATGTTATGTAGCCTTTCGACGGGGTCAAAGGCGAATCGCTCTCCCCAGGCATAACAAGGTCGATATCGTCTGGGATGCTAAACTCTCAGCCCAAGTCCTCAAGCTGCAGGTTTGTTATCGTGCTCAAATAGCCCGCTACAGACGTCTAGCTAGGCCGAGATATCCAGTAAGCAGTAACTCCTTGGACTCTAGTGACGACGAGTCTTTCGACGTCCTCATCCTCCTCAGCGGCACTCTCCTTAGGCTCCGCTTCCTTGGTTGGCCGGTCCTCGTCGAAGATCTCCATGATCACCCTACCTGCGACCTGGACCGGGACCCTGCTGCTTCGACCAGAGGTGCTTGGCACATTAGCAGCCACCTCCAGACTGGCATGCTCTTTGGCGATAGCTCGGGATGTGCTAGCGGTGGCAGCACTGATGTAGGGATTCTTGTCCCTACACGATCTCACCAGGCATCTCCCATCCAACAAGTCGAAAAACTCTTGCTTGGGTACCGTCTCGACGTCAAGCCTCAAAATTTCAGCTAGTTGGCCTGCTCCGTCACGCTCTAGAGAAAGTCCCTCAATATCAACCTCTGGGGAGGCCGACCTCTCGGTCTTGGTGCTGCTATCTGACCAAGAAATATCTATGTTCTGGGAGTCAGAGAGGTCACTCATTTTTTAAGAGCGTTTCTCAAGAAAATTACCTAATCGGGTCGTGGAAGCTCAGGAAATAAAGTCCTTGAGTTGCTAAGTATAGCTTGGCAGCTAAAACTCAAAAGTTATAGAGTATAGCTTTAGATGCATGTGAAATAATGGGGAATAAAGCCCTATTTATAGCAGTCTCAGGCGCGAAACTTAGGCACAAAAAACAAAGAGGCGCAATAATTCCTCTCGTCAGAGAAATAACCAATCGTGTGTCGACACATGTCCCCCCGAGCTCCATCACATGGCCTTCTATCTTTTGTTGCCTCGGGGCACTGCTTGAGCTTCATCTTGAGTCAACCTCACCCTCTCGACATAGTCCACCTGGCCGAGCACGAACCTGGTGAACTGGGGGCTAATATTGAGGGTGAGCTCGATGAAACCACTAGGAGCCCTATTCCTAGTGGTTGGCAAACTTGCTCGACAGGAGTTACTGAGAGCGTATAACCAGCCCTATTAAGCTCAAACCGTCTATCCAAGATGCTTTTCAGGGCCCTTCAAGCCGCATGCATGAATGAACGCCTCCTCGGATCGGACACCAGCTCGGGTCGGATTTTCGTAACTTGCAAGCAGGATGCTACTCGCCATCGATGGCCTACAGATGGTAGACATCCCGCCATCAGATAGAGACTAATCTATTGGCGAGGGTCATGACACTTGTCCTCTGTCTTCTGACAGACCAAGATGTGACACATGGGTTGTAGGCAAAACCCTCTTAATACTCGATTCAAGTGGCAACCTATAGATAGAGCGCATTTATTACAGCTCAAGCAAGCGTGCTCCTTTCCAACTAACTAGCTCCCATTCTCTGCTGAGCAACACCTGCTTTGAGCGTCGAAGAGCCCTTGTTTGGTACCTAGCTAGTTTCCTCCTCACCTCCGAAGCGTCATTCCTCTTGTTTCAGCTTCACCTGAGCAGGCAAAGACGAGCAAGGAAGAGCCGTCTATCCACTGTGCATAGCCGCACGTAGTGTTGATCTATCGCTACACTCCAATAAGCATCAACAATGATATTGTTCTACGTGATGGATACATTTCCGTCGATTCTTTTTCCATTGAAAGAAAAATTAAGCCCTCAATACATTTTCCCCCTTCAATCTGATGATTTAGAGACATACACCATCGGTGGAGGTTTCCACTAAAAAAATCCCCATTCAAAATATTAGATATAATCTAACTGTAAAAGTCTTATCAATTTAGAGCTGTATCATATGCAGGGTCAAAAAAAATTCTCATTTTTATTTATTGTATAGGATATGTCATGGTTCAAATCCTATAATAGCTGAAAAACATATATGTAATGGCAACAAATGTCCCAGCAAAATATTCAAATCAATGCCATTTATAATCCATGAGTTGTTTGCCCATTAAGGTAATCATATCTAGCCAACTGTTGAGATTGTTGATTCTTTTGCTTAAGAGCTTTAAATAATTAGTGCAATGTCAAAGTCTAATTTAGCATTTCAATAGGAAAACTACTCTTTAATACGGTATAATTTTTCTATGTTAATTTAAAACAAGCTATACTTATTACCAAAATAAAGTATATGCATGTGAAATTTTAACATTTGTGTTACTTTTTTTCATTTCAACTTATTAAAAAAATAAATAAATTTACTTTTACAATTACTAAATTTAATAATTTTGATAAAATGACTTAATTGGGAGAAGCTACTATAAGACCCCCCAAAATTTCTTATTGATAAGGCCTTTTTTTGCTCACTAGATCTACATGGCGGGAAACAAACAAGCTCACCATAAAGTTGATGGGCCGATGCACATCAGATCACATTCATCTACCTTTCAAAAAAAAAAAAAAAAGATGAAATTCATCTAAAACCCAACAAAATAAAAATATGAAAAAAGGCCATCATCTCAGTACTGATTTTAACGGCTTCGCCGTCATCGGAACAAGTTGTTGGCCAGCTCAAATCACCCTGGATTGTGGCGACCCAAAAATCAAAGTTAAAAAATTATAATTAAATTTTTGTGCTTCAAAAATTCAACTCAAATCACCAATTTATTGCCCAAAAATTAAAAATCAAAATTAAAAAAATAAAAGAAATACCACCGGTTTAGGAAGAGGGTCGCCGGTAGATCCAGAGCTCGTGGGTCGTAACCCCATTGTGTAGATCCGGCTTGTTCTCGACGGTTGGGATGTTGTGACGCCACCATCTTGAGGGGGGGTCTTCCTTCGCCTTGTTGGCTCGGGGGCAACGCCTGCTCTTGCCGTGGAGAGCCAAGTGTCGTCCTGGGCTTCACAGATAAGGGTGAAGGCCAAGGGTCACACCCGTTGAGCTTAGATCATGTTGGAGGTCACAAATCATCATGATATTTCATGAGCCCATCACGACGGAGGTCGTGAGTGGTTAGGTCGCACTAGTCGCGACTACCATGGGTCAAACAAGTTGCGCCTAACCCAGCCGCGATTGATGTCGCCCTAGCTGTGATTGATTTCGTCCGCAGCCGCGATTGATTTCGTCCCCAGCCACGATTGAGTCCCCAACCATGACCCTTGGTTTGGAATCAAGATTTGGGTGGTCGCCACCCCTCCGCCGGACTAAGATGGTGTTGTTGCCACCCGTAGTAGATTAAGAAGCCTCCTCCGTGGGCTTTTTCCCCTTCAATTTAATTTTTTCTGTTAATTCATTAGTTTTTGATTTTAATTTTAAGATTAATTTTAATTTTGATTGTGTAGAAAATAGCCTATTATAATTAGGAGGAGTTGAAATACAGCTTAAAAATTAGGGTCTTGTAGATAAGACCTTAGAGTCTTGCCATAACATTGTCCCAAATTAGAATAATATGTCAAATATATTATTTCCTTATCTGTCAAACTAGATTGACCTTGACAATAATGCTTGTAGATTGTCCAAGTAAAATTTATTTCAATTCATCCTTCCTATTCTACTCCGATATCCAGCCTCTAAAGAATGTCCAATGAAATTAATCTAATGTCGGCTATCTTCATGGCCTCTTTGACCAATTGGGTAATCAAATTCAACGGTTGAGGTTACTGGTCCTTTTAAATTAATGTTGCTAATTAAAGCGTGTAATGACACATGTGTGCTGCTTTTGGTGGGTCGTTTAATGGCTTCATATCATAAGCCGTCATTCTCATGGGACCCATCAAGTTGACCCAAAGTCATTAAACCGTAACTTTATGATTCTCTTAAGAATGTAGTTTGAGATAGACACTATTAAAAATTAATACACGAAATACTTATGATTTCAGAAGGAAAAAAAAGCTGTGATTAATTTGTAACCATTCGATGGACCCCAGAAATTTTGATCAACAGATTATGAAATCGTGGTTTTGGAATCTTGATAAAATTAACGAAAATTGAGAGGACAATTTATCTTTAAGTTGCTTTTTTTTAAAAAAAAAGTGAAAGAACTATATCAAAGATATTCTATTTCCATTTACTATTGGGTTAAGAATTGGGCCATGACTCGGACAAACACGGGGAAGCGTCAAGTTTTGACTCAGAATTATCATTTTCATCTTCGTCATCACGTAGTGTAAATTAGGTTTTTTTTTCTTATTTTTTTCCTCTTTCCTGTCCTGTTTTGATTTGGTGAATGTCTAAAGTTTACCAGGCATGTCAAAGACGGAAAATTACTTTATGGTTTCGCTTTACTCATACGTCATTAAAAAAAAAAAAATCAGCTTTCATGCAAATATGGCGTGCATGAAAGTTCCTCGAAGTGGATCACAGAGCCTTTGACGGAAAGAGCATCATTTTCCCCTTGTCCCTATTTCTTTGTCCTTTTCAAAACGGGATCTAGTTTGAGAATGTTCAGATATTGTTGCTTGAATTGGAAATTGGAAAATATTTATTGGGCCACAATACTGTTTCATGAAAACGTTGTACTCCGTGTGATCTATATTGAGTTAAATAAATTTATTAATGAACTAGTTCATTTAATACATGGGTTTGAACTGGCGTTGGTGTGATTTTAAACTTTGTAATTTAAACTAATGGTTTTAAATTTACGTGATTTAAATGATAGTTTTGGACTAATAGTTGGAATGTAAAAGTCTAAAACGAGAATAAATTACATCACATTAGTGATTTGGAGTTTTGACAACAATGATTTATAAAAGAAAAGAAGTATAGAAAGGGTTTTTATTATAGAAAATAGTTCAAAATGGTTAGAATTTAAAAAGGAGGAGGGGGAGGAGTTAAGTTCTCAAAACCAACAATTTTGCCAATTTTAAATCATCCTCATCATTGTAAACTATTTGTTTATTCTACATACTAAACACTCGCTCAAACCGGCTCATAGGTTTCAAATGGCCCAAACCTATGTACATAACGCCTTGTCACTCTGTTAGACAACTAAAGTAGTGTTATAAACTTTTTAGATATTCTGAACAATACTAAGGGGCAGAAGCATCATACACTATTAGAACATGAGTTTAACATATGAAGTCTATCCTCTATTAGTTATTAGCATAGAAACTAGTACCCCCAAGCTTTTTTTTACTAAAGGCTAAAAAGTTTCATGTAGAAACGTGAAATTTACATAGATTAGCATTGGAGTAGAAATTTGAAGTCGCAATTCAATATGACAGGTAAAAATTTAGAAAAAGATTTATCGCTTTTAAAGCATCATTAATTATGCAGTCATTGAATGTTTGGGAAAATACAACAGTTCTTAAACTGTTGTTAAATGTGTCCTAAAAATCTAGAGAAGACATATTTAATGATAATTTATTTGTAAACCTTTACTAAGCATGTAATGTAAGACGACAGTTTCAAGACAACCGGGTCTTACGTGGTAGCGAATGAGAAAACAGTTCTAGCAAATAGCGAGTAATATTACTTCAAAGTTCGCTTATCTAGTTTGACCGGTCAATCCATATGATTCATTTCTCTTCCTCTCGTCCATAGTCAAAGCGTATTACTAGCATCTATTGATTCCAAAAAAGTTCAGACTTGTCCTTAAAAATTTGAAAACTTTTTGTGGTAAGTAGGTGAGAAAAATACTCTAATGGTAAATTTTATTAAATTCTCATACTTTCTACAATCTATGATGATTTTAACGTAATATATAATGGATCAAAATGTGTTCCATTGATTTTTTTTTTTTAGTATTTAACCACAGAACTCAACTTCTTTTTTCAAAAAAATTTTTTAGTTGGGTACAATTAAATACTATATTAATGGTATAACTCACCTGAACCGATAAATGTTCATCACATTTCATTAATTTATGTACTTTAATTTCTAATTCTGATATGATCCAAAGCTATATATATAAAGTCTTATAAGGAATTATTTTCACCCCACCAGAAAAAAAGTTTTTTTTTATTATTATTGTTTTCCGCCTAGAAAAAGTTTTATAACATCATAAGGTTATTACTTCCAATAGTAATTAAGGTGTTTAGGAGAATGGTTTAAACTTTGAAATTTTGACCACAAACATGTAAGGTTCTCATATTCTACAATAAAAGGCAAAAATATCACTACAACAATTATATGATTTAGCGACTAAACTTTTAAGGACGACATTTTGTCGTCGCTAAATAACTGTTTAGCGACTGTATTGTCGTCGCTAAATCTGTGCCCAATAACGATTTTGTAATTTAGGTGTAAAAGTTTTAGAGACGAGATTTATCGTCGTTTACTATATTTAGCGACGATATAATCGTTGCTGAATATTTGCGAAAATTTCGTCATTGAAATTCTCAAACACGCGCCATAATTTCACAGGCTTTGCATATTCAGCGACGACAAATGTCGTCGTCGAATTCCTCACTTTATAATACGTTGTTGTTTTGGTAAGTATATATTCAGAGACGACATATGTCGTCGCTAAAAGACAATACTTATTCCTAAAACCCAGCTTTCCCCTCACCCGCTTCTCGATCCAGCCTCTTCATCTCGTCTTCTTTACTTCCTCTCTCCCTTTTCAACGCTCTCTCAGATCTTCAGCCATCTCTCTCTCTCTGAATTTTTTTTGAAACAACACTTTGCGACCCCTACGAGCCCCGCCGGAGCTAGACAGTGTTGTTGGCCGGATTGTTGTTGTTTTCCACGCCAGAGATTAATTGTCACCCACCTTTTAAGGTTTTTTTTTTTTTTTTGTTATACTTTCCTGCCTTGATTTCCTCTGAGATTTTTCTGTGTAGAAATTGTATCTCATAAATTTGTGATGCATTTACTTGGCTAGGAAAGTGAGTTGAAAAGCTGTTGTTGTTGTGCTTGTTGTTATTGTTGTTGATGTTGTTGTTGTTGTTCCAAAACAATTGTATCTCTGGGTTGCAACTTCTCAAATTTTCAGTTTTCTAAAGGAGATGGGTTGATACAAAAAATTCAGCTATCATGGTTGTTCAAAAAATTCAGTTTGCTGCCTTGATTTCCTCTGAGATTTGTCTGTCTAGAAATTCGGTTTTCTCAAATTTCCTCTGAGGAACGTAACTTGGAGTTTTTTTAACGGAGATTTTTCCCCCCCCTCTGGGTTGCTCTTTTGTTTTCTTAGCAGGAGGACAGAAGCAATATGAAAGGCACACCATTGAGTTTTTTTTTTTTCATTTTTGTTGACCCAATCATTTTTTTAGGACTTCCTTTATTTTTTCCCTCTTATATTACTTTTTTGGCTGTTCTTAAATCCTAGTTTTGCACTTTCCTACCCACGCCGTCGAGCTCACCCAAGCCCCAAATGCCTGATGCCAATGACGCCCATCTTGTTAATCTGTCGTACAGTGAACCTGTGTTTCAATAACGTCACCTGTTTTTTTTTCTTTTTTAATGTATGAAAAGGTGCATACGTTTTCCTCTAGAGCTTCAAGTGCTATTGCTTAAACTTTGAAACCTTCTCATCCCACCAGCCAGTTCAATCAAAGATCTAAGTATTTTTTTATTAATTTGCTTTTGATTGAAAATTAGTGGAGGACAGCGGCTAACATCGCAAATGGGGTTTATTTATCTTACAAATCTATTAGTAAATATTGTTAGAATATGTTTATTGAATTATATTATAATATAATAAATATAATATGATATACTAAATAAAAGTGTTATTTAAAAGTAAGATGGGTTGTCGTTATGTGGTAGGCGAGAGAACGATGGAGACAGCCTTTCAGGATAACAGTGTTGGACTCCAAAATAGTGTGGATCCCCTTTCCCACGCACTAATTGAAAAAGTCTGATCAGTATCTTCCTTTAGATTTCTGAAAGCAGCTCAACCAATTAGTGTTGCTAGGAATCCATTTGATACACAGTTTTGAATAAAAATTTAAATTTTTGTGAGAGTAAATATTGTAGCAAAATAGTTTAAAATGTAGTACAAAGCTATGAACCAAACGTCATGTTAGTTTTTCTTTCAAGTCAAACTGACCTTGCATGTTTTTGCGTCCTAATGTGAGCATAATCAAACATGCCTCGTACAATGTTCCAGTTTATACTTTATAGGTTCATCGTAAGTGTGCTATTATCTATGAGAGTGGACTAAACTTTAGAAGTTTTATTCTTATGCACTATTGCAATGCATTTTTATGGAAGCTAAAGCATTTCATATAAATTATTTTGGGATATTGTATATTGCATATCAATAAAATTTTGTAACTGAATTTCGACATGCATTCTTTCCTGCTCGCTTTAGTTGCACAGGTTGAATTACATGTTTAATTCTTAGTGTCTTTCTGGAAATGGGAAAATTTTGATACGTAAATGATGACATATTCTTCGATGTGCTATCCCAATTACCTACGATTTACAACAATGATGGAATTTAGCGATGAATCAATGATCAATGATTTGGATTTGATGTTAAGTGGGGTTTTGTGATTATAGAATCAATGATCTGGATTTTATGTTAAGTGGGGTTTTGTGATTATAGTGTTAGAAGCATATTGCACTTATTTCTAATGGTTGAAGTTTGCATCTTTGGACCTTGGATGCTCAATGTGTGCTATGATTGCTTAACAGTTCTTTGTGTTTGACAATGTGGGTTGCCCTTACCAAGAGACAGTGTTTGTTGTTGTTGTCAGCTAGTTCTTTGTCACATTTCTTCTTGGATCACTTAGTTGAGGTAATTTTCTTTAGAAATTTGACATGTTATTATTTCTATCATTCTCATTGTGTGAAGTTGTTACAATAAGGCTCATGTATGCTCTCTCACCTTGCGTAATAGAAAAGTGTTAGGGACATAATTAACAGAAAATATAACTCGTATGTGGATCCTATGGGATTCATTTTTATTAATATGTGGTGCTTAACACTCTAGTTTGGTGTAATAGTTTGGACTCTAGATGGCTACGGATAACATAATTGTTTCAATTTGACCAAATGTCTATAAAGAAAATAAGTGACTTACATGTTACTCCTTAGATCTCAATATCCATCAATGTTTTTCTTTTTCTTAGGAAAACTATGGATTTTAAATGTTGAAACGTCAATATACTTCTGAGCTTAATTTAACCGCATGAATTACAATATGTTTGATAATCTAATTTTGATTGCCATGCCTTTTGCTTAGTTTGTATTATGTAATGCAATATTATGTAACTAAATTTGTTTACTAGAAAATTTTCCATATTTATGAGTTATATTACATTTGACAATAGGATTGAAAACATCAATATGACGATTGACAAGAGTTGGATTTTTGAAAATGATCGTTTTTCTAATCGATACTGGAATGGTGCAATGGCATTTTTGGAAAGAGCAAAAAACTATATGAATGAGGATGGGGAAGTTAGTTGTCCGTGCATTAATTGTTCGGTTGTGTTGTTTAGGTGTAAATGGTTTGACGCAGATCCAAGAAAGAAAAGAATCTTAAATAATAAAAACTTCACAAGTGTGTTTGTCAATGCCAAGGCTTATAAAGATGATCCCTTTATATTATCATCACAAGCAAAACAAGTGTTTTATCTTGAAGATCAGCTTAATGGCCCTAATTGGAAAGTGGTACAACAATTTGGGCATCGACATGTGTGGAATCTTCCTGACATCGAACAAGAAGATTCTAGTTCAGTTGAGGTGCTACAAGATGCTCATTCAAATTTTGAACTTGTAGTTGAGCTACCCAATTTGGAGTCAACAACATTTAGAAGAAATGATGTTGATCCTAATGTCGTTGAGAATGCAACATTAATCAAAGTGGGTCATGCAAATGATGGCATTGAGTTGACCTTGAGATGGATGATACTTTACTGGAGTACGACGATGATACAAGCACAGAAAATGAAGATGAAGACGATGATACCAGTTTTGAACAAACTGACAACGAGAGTAGTAGTGATGACAAATAATGTCCTTATAAATTTAACTTGTTTCCATTAGTTCTAGTTCTCAATGAACTTCCTTTTTTATATTATTCTTTTTAATAAATAATGTCTAAGTAAGTTGTTTGCAATAGGTGATTAGAATGACTGGACCCGTTGCTACGTGTGTTGGATCTTCTGGAGGTGCAGAACCTCCACTAGGGCCAAGAAGACTTCTAGCAGATTGTGAGTTAGGTATGACTGAATACAATATGTCTTCTATCAAATGTATTATAAATTTTATATATAATCTAACACTCTTGCATTGTCTTGTTTTTTGGTTTTATTTTTTAGTACCTGCTGCCGCTAAGAAGGTTGGTGGAAGCACAAAGAATAAGGAAGTCCACAAGATTGTTGGTGCTAGTAAAGGAAAACTTCCAGTATTCCTAGACATTGAAGGAAAGACATATAAAGGTTTAGGGGACAATGCAGCCTGCTTAAGTAATTGTATAGGTCAGGTGGTGCGATCCAAAATTCCTCCATATTATGATAGTTGGAAGAAGGTTCCTGCGGTATACAAGGATCAAATTTTACCTCAAACACAGGTAATATTGTTTCATATTTTATTTATAATATATAATTTTAGCGACCTTGTATTAATTGTGATATTTATAATGAATTTATAGGATCTTTTTTATTTTGATTTGACTCCTATATCGGCAGCATCGATAGATCGTAATGCACAAGACCGGTATAAGGAATGGAAAAATGACCTTCATGAATATTTCAAACAATTAGGGGGACAAAAAATGTAGTTAACGTGAAGAAGCAACGTCCCAACAATTACGAACACAAGCAGATTGGGAGGTTGCTTGTGATCGCTTCTGCAGCGAAGCTTTTCAGGTTTAAAGTTATAAACTCTATTTCTTATGATCATTGCAAATTTTGATATAACGTACTAATTTTAATCATTCATCTTTGTAACAGAAAAGGTCGGCGACAAATAAAAGAAACAGAGCAAATGTGAAGCAACCAAGTTGTCATGGAACGCAATCATATGCTAATTTGAGATATCAAAAGGTAGTAAATAAAAATTTATTAAACTATGTTTCATTTTTTCTTTAAGATATGTATTGTTCTAACACAAGCCTATCCCTTCTGTAGAGAAATCCCGAGACTGGTGAGTTGCTCTCAATTTTGAAAAATTGGCGTCAATGTCATCAATATTCTGATGGCAGATGGGTTAATGACACTACAAAGGCTAGATATGTAAGTCATATAACTTATTTAGTTTTAGTTATGAAATTTTAAGTTGGATTGTAATTTATTTTGTTAAATGGAATGTACAGAAGGAAATGCTTCAGATGCATACTCAACAAACCCAAGCTGCTGCTGCATCTGCTTCTGCTTCTAGTTCGAGCACATCTCAGACAACACATCTCATGAATGAAGAAGAGATAGCAGAGAATGTGCTTGGATCACACAAAGGGCATAGGAAAGAAGTGGGCCCGAGGATGAGAAAAGACATTCTTGTAGCAGCTACTCTTGAGGAGGCTCGTTCACAGTCACAAGTACCTCCACAGGTGCAACAATGGATGGAGGAACAATCTCGGTGTAACACACAACAAACCCAATATCAAAATCAAATGGCTGAATATCAAAATCAAATGACAGCAATATTCAAGCGTCTACTGCCGGATTTAGATTTACCAATGCCTACCCCTCCTCCACTACCACCACCACCACCATCACCTCCACCTTTTATGTCTTCCTATCCACGTCACGAAGAAAACAATGATAATGATGAAAAAACCGCTAATTTAGGAGATTAGTTTATATTTTTATGATTCAGACTTGTTGACTTAATGTACATATAAACGTATTGTCTATATAGTTATATTTTATTTATATCAAATTTTTTTAGTTATTATAGTGTGACGAGAAAATATATCTGTGACTTGGTAGTTATTTGCTTGTAGGTTTTATTATGGCTAAGGATGAAATTTTAAAACATTCAAAAAAAAACATTGAATTACAGCGACGACATTTGTCGTCATTAATAATTCTCAAAACCCCTAAATACCGCGACTACATTTGTCGTCGCTAATAAGTGTCGCATAATAAACTACAGCGACGACATTTATAGTCGTTGATAATTATTAACGATGACAAATGCCGTCGTTGTATTTGTTACAATTTTCAAAGTTTCACCTAATTAGCGACGACTTTGTCGTCGATGATTTTAGCTACGACAAAAATGTCGTCGCTAAATATGTTTAGTTACCATATATTAGCGACGACATTTAGCGACAAAAATGTCGTCGCTTAACACTGTTAGAGACGACTTTTTTTTATTTTAGCGATGACAAATGTCGTCTCTAAATGGTCTTCTTCTTGTAGTGTATGCTATAATATTAAACTCTCACATGCTACAATATGTTGTTTAAAGTATTGTTCTTTTAACTACTCTCCAAAACATTCTAGACGAGAAGAGGAGAAAACAAAAGCTGAGAAATATTCAAAGATCATTATCAAAGGGTTTTATTCTCAAGAAGGTTACTAATTTATTGATTCATGATCGTTAAAATTGGTATATATAGTTAAACTTTGAAAAGATTTAGCAATTACTCTCACATAGAAAAAGCTTATAATAGATATACGTATATATAGTATATGCCGAAGTTTTTATTTTTTTCCCTCCTGGACAACTAACTGGTATGTTTGGCCAATTGACCGTTTAACTTATGATAAAAATTTTTTTGTCTTGATAAACAAGATAGAATAGATTAATTCGAAGTCCCAAATATTATTTATAACTTCATATTATGATGTTAGTAGGTCTTGAAGTCCCAAATATATTTATAACTTCATATTATGATGTTAGTAGTTTTTGCATATATTTTTATAACTTCATATTATGATGTTAGTAGTTTTTGCATATATTACTTTGGTTGTCGATTAATTACGAGGTTCATGTTTTTTCGCCTATTGAATTGATCAAACTACCAGCCAAACTACACACACATATTATATATCGAATATTTGAAATGATGTTTTTACGCATGAACAAACGTCCAGAATTTTACGTGGTACCATATTGTCTGGCATAAGTTGTCAGAGAATATACGTAGAAGTCAAGACTTTATAAGCTGATTGATAAAAAAAGGGCTGCTAACCGGCGACATTGAAAAAGTGAATGAACCATGAAAGTACAAATAAGGTGGTGTAGGTGGTTGTCCAATTGAAAGGCCGAAGAATAAAAACAGAAACGTAGTTGGGGTTGGCCTATATGATATATTACACAACAAAAATTGAATTTTTAGTCACAACATTTTTGTAGGACAAAAATATATTTGTCATAAGACGAACTTGTGATTGATATGCATACTTAGTCTTAATTGCAGGGACAGCCTAATAGTAATTACATACGTGGTAGTTTTATATAATATATATAGATATATAGATATATATATACCACTCCCAGTTTTATATTGAAAAAACACAAAAAGTGCAGACAGAAAAAGAACTTGCGTATTCTTTCTTCTGTAGAAGAAGAACAGAATAAACACTGATATCAAAGTTTGGTTAGTCTATTATTGGGTGGTTTGATAACCCCTAATTATGAAGTTTTGTTCATTATTCCATCAAAATTATTGGAAAAGAAAAGTAGTACCCTATTTTGTATTTTCATCTCTTAAGTATCGTACACACCATTTAATCTCCACACACATAATCTAATAAAAAAAAGTTAATTATATGGTTCAGTATATGATCAAGGATGGAAGACAGAAGAACTAGTAAAATATGAATTCTGAACCATAACTGATCCTGTAAAATCCCATTTATACGATATAATATATGCACATGTTTCACACTAAAAACTAATTATTTGTTTATGTACAATTCATAGCTAGGAAGACAAGTTATAAAACAAGGAAGAAAGGAGAAGGGGAGGGGGGGTTGGTTTGTTTGTGTGGGGTGGATCAAGCGTCAAAAACCCTTTTCAAATAAACTTCAAATATCCATGAAATTGAAAAGAATAGAAGCACTCCTACCTAAAAAAGAGAAAAAACCCCATTAGGGTATTATTCTTCATGAAGACTTTTTGACCGTCTTCTTCTCATGAATTGACGTCTTATAATCATCATCATCAATGGGTTTTGTCCTTCTGTAAATGCTGGCAAGAGAACGACATTTCTGCTTCTTTCGCGGCCGATCACAAATTATCTCCTCCCCTTTTTCTTCTTCTTCTTCTTCTTTGCCAAAAATTTCTTCAATCTTCTCGCAAGCTGTTCTTAATCTTGATCTACTACTTATAAGATTTGGGACTCCATAATTAATTATCTTCATTAATCTCTGATCAACCTCTTCTTCATCATCATCTATGATATTCTCCTTGTTACTGTGGTTTTCGTCATCGCTAAGCTGCATAAGCTGCTGTGCCGCCGCCATGTCCAACTCCGTCAACAACTCATCATCGTCGCGATTAGTTTCCTTCTGATTGGAATAATATTCTTCCATTGTAATTGGAATACAAGATAAGAAAAAACAAGAAAGAAATCAAGAGTGATGATATATGTTTGTGTTGAGAGAGAAAGATTAGGAACTGATTTTTTTTTTTTTTTTTTTTTTTTGTGTCTAAGTCGTTTCTTTTTCTTAATTTGTTTAATGTTGGGTTGGTTTTGGGGTTATATATACAAAGGGTCTCTCATAGAGCGCGTTTTGAGGGTACATGTTGTATGCACTCTTAAGGAGAGAGAGAAACTACATTGTAAGTTCTATGAAGATGGGTGGAAAATGTCCTAAGACTTTATTTTCTATCAAGAATTTTGTAGTAGGGTTTCAAATAAGCTCCCTTTAGACATAATTTTAAACCGTTAAATCTTTGTCACCTTTTATTAGATAACTATATATATTATTTTGATATAATCTGATGGTTCATATTAGTGTTGTATGTATGTCCATTGATTATATCCTACCACCACATAATTCCTAATTGAATATAACTTTTATTTTATTGCCTTAAGAATTGTTTTTTCAACAAATCAGAAATCTTTCTCTTTTCTTTTCTTTTCTTTTTTTTGCTGAATATTTGCGTTTACTTAATCTTTGGGGCAAGAAAATACAAATTAAATTAACAGCAAACCACATCAATGCCCAAGATAGTGTATCACTTTTTTACTTTTTACCAATTGGGTATAAGTATTGCGCGTGAGTTCTTCACAAATTTTAGCAATATAACAAGGATGCAACTTTTGTTTTCAGGGGGTCGCTTATGTGAATGGTTTCACATCACAAGCCGTTTTCTAATGGGACCCATCAAGTTGACCGCAAAGTCTTTGTATCATACCTCATTTAGATAGTCCTAAGTGGATTAATGTAGTTGAGATTAATTAGGTCCCGGCATTAATTAATAGTACTAATCATGATTAAATTAAAGCCGTCTGACAGGCCTCTGAAATTAATTATGAGAATTTTTAGGTTATTAAGAAACAAAGAATTTTGTAAAAATTAGGAGTATAATTTATTGTTAAGTTGCTTATATGGGGTTAAGAAATTGAGTAATGACTACGACAAACATAAAGACGGGTCAATCTTTGACTCAAAATACCTGTCTCTCTATTGTTGTTGTTGTTGTTTTTTTATTATTATTATTATTATTATTATTCTTTTGATTTGGTAAACTTTTAGTCATTTATGGAAACTTAGGCCCATTTGTTTTTGTTCTCAAAATTTTTGAAAACGTTTTCGTACGCTTTTGGAGGCAAAAGTTTTAAAAACACTCTCAGCATAATTCTAAAAAAATTCTCATTTTTCAAAATAAAAACATTTTTACCTATTTTAAAAACAATACCAAACGAATAGTTTCCATAAACCATGAAACTCACTTATCCTTGACAATTCGCTTGGGTTATACGAAATCAGATTTGATGAAAGTATTGTATGTATATGAACTTCCTGGAATTTAGAGAGGGCAACTATATAATCCTTCCCTTGGTATTCCTATATGCTTTTGTCCGGAAAAAATGCAATCAAAAGTTGGCTTAGAATTTTCAAACACTATGTAGATCTGCAAGTATTATGACGCATCCTAACAATATGTGTGCGATGCCTGTCTCAACATAGTAATCCAATAATCAGCCAGCCAAACAACCACATAACATTGCCTAGGTAGATTCACCCTTCCAACCTAGAACACCAAAAAAATGCTTAGGAAATTATTGGTGTTAAATATCACAATTAACAAAGAGTAGCTCCTACTTTGATGTCCCACAATGCTCTTTATTAGTGACAAATTTAGTTCCTAAATTAAAAAAGAATTGCGAAAACTTAAGTGCTTTGTTAATAAAATTTTCATTCTTGAACAAAAAAATAGGTGCTTTGTTAATAAAATTTTCATTCTTGAACAAAAAAAATTGTTTATTTAACCTATTTCATGACCAGAACAAAGGGGGTGTACTTTGCACCATGATTTTGAATCAAAAGAATGAGAAATTATATCATATTTAGTCTCTAAACAAAAATAATAATGTACCAAAGTCACAATATGTTAGACATGATGCCTTAAGAAGTAAAATGTTGTAATAAGTTTTTGAAGGCATTTTATCGATAAAGAGTTTATTTATTATTCATATACCAAATGTTGTTCTCTTTATGTTCATTTTTGTTGAATATATGATAAGCAAACAAAAGTCTGAGACTGTCGATTTAAATCTTTAAGAATCGTGCATATGATTAACAGATTATGTGGAAGACATGAATCTTAAAAGTGATGATCTAAATCATAAGATCTGTAATCGATGGAATAAAGTTGCACGCTTTATTCATGCTAAGATTGTTATGTTGTCTATGTCCCTAACAGGAGATGGCTTGTCTTAGTTATCGGAGTGGGACTCCACGAATACGAACATTGGTATATTGTCATAGATGATGATATATTAGATCAAGACAAAAAAGTTGAATTGATTTGGTTAATAATTTCATTTGTTCAAATCAATTTACTTTAGACTATCATATGTATTGTGTCTTAATCTTGAAACAACTGATGGGTCCGTATTCTTGACTTATGTCCTTTTATGTACCAAAGGGTGACATCTTGATTTAATGATGCTAAGTATACCGATACGTTAGAGATATGACTCTTGATTGACATAGACTCATTATTAAGAGATATAAAATTCATAGCTCTTTTTGTAGAGTTAATGATATTCTCTTATATGCATTATATCATGTTATTGAAAGACTGGAGCGCTCAACCATTTGGATACATAGATGTTACCGAATGTTATACTATGTATAAATAATAAGTATTCCAATAATGAGATAATGGAACGTAAGATAAAAAATAATCGGGAAGGTAAAACAGAATTTATCCTTCAGCCGATTACGATTATCCTATGGGGATGTGACACATTATAATATGTCATAGATGGTTAGCTTATTGGATCTTTGTGATTTTATATAGTTCGAGAGTACAGCTCTAAGCTTTTAGCGGAGTAGCGTTAGAGTTGATAATTATAAAATATATATCTAGGATATTTATTTTATAATTATAGGAGCTTGATCTATACATGTCCATTGAGTCCTCTTTGCTAGCTCATAATAATCCTGTAACGAACGGCATCTTTTTTCTACATATTAGTGACTTATATTAAATTATTAGATTGGATAAAATTCGATAAGAGTGGCTTTAATAATTCATCTTAGTTTATCAATTGAATTAATTTTGTGAAATTAATTCAACATAAATATGTTGAATTATTTAGATAATATTTTATTTACTATGAGATTATCTGTATATGACTGTTTTAACCAGATAATTTTTCTATTGAGTTATTTGAATTAAAGCTGAGGCTCTTTCTAAGATTCCCATGTGAAAATAAGATATCTAAGGATTCTAGATTATCGTACAATTGGCAGGCCGATGGAGTAAGTTCAATAGATCAGTATACATGTTTTTGATGTATTTTTCATCAAAAGTTCATCTAGACTTGAATTTTGAGGCCTAATGTGATAAGATTTAACCTCAAATTCGACTACTATAAATAAAGGGTGAGTTTTCTTTATTATTTAGATTATTTAAGAAGTATAGAGTGAGTACTATAGTGAAAGAAACTCTAAAACTCCATGAGAGCTATTGTTCAACGTCAAGAAACTTAGCTCTATACTTTCTCAAATGGTTAGAAAGAAAGTCACCCGAGAAAAAGCTATACGATGTGCGACCACCCCCACTCTGATCATGGATAGAGAATAGCAAAGAAGACGAATTGGTTGAGGCTCTTCTAGAATATTCTTCTCTTTGCATATTACTGCTACTTTCGGTATACAAAAGAAGTATATAAGATCTGTCATTAATTTATGTATTTAGCATGTCAAACTTGTGTTTTAGAAAATACTCTGATTTAAAAATTTTTAAAATTCTACTGCGTATTGTTTTCCAACGCAATATCGAATAAATGGATCACGACATTAAATATATGTAGGTTACACTCCATCCTAAATTATTTTTTAAATAGATTTATTTTGGTTTTTCTTTTAAACAAAAAATGAGGTTTTTTTTAAGAAAATATGAATGGTAATTTGTTTATGGTTTTTATTTTTTCAAAATTTCAAAGTGTCCTCAATTTCTTTTTAAAATTAATAAGAATTTCTTGTTTTCAAAAGTTTTTTCCCCTTAACTACAAATTTCTTGCTTCCAAAATTGAGACCAAATTGAGGTGGGCATAGGGATGAGATTTAGGTCAACATTGGCGTCCGATGAGGAGGGTCGTACTTGAAGTTAAGGATAGGACCAAAGAATAAGGCGAGTCAGGGTAGGATTAGAACGGGTTGGGGTTAGGGCTGATAATCATAACATCGCTTCCAACCAACTAGGCTCCAAAGCATATCGCACATGTTGGGGTTGGGGCTGGGGCTGATAATCATCATATCGCTCCCAACCAACTAGGCTCCAAATTATATCGCACATGTTGGGGTTGGGGCTGATAATCATAATATCGCATCCAACCAACTAGGCTCCAAATCATATTGCCATAAAATTTATAATTTTAAAATCATAAGCGAGGTTGATAATACTAATATTGATATCAACCACCTTGGATACAAAGCAGAATGTAGTACAATTTTAAAATTTCAAAATTTTAAAACCTTAACGTTATTTGAGATAAAATAATTAGAAGAAACTTCTCTAAAAGAAAAGTTGTCAATTTCATCTAATATAAAACTTATGATAGAACATGCATTTTTTATCCTATCGGTAGGTACTATTATTTTAACTGTTGGATTAACATTTTAATGTTTTAATCTCTTCTTAAGAGTAATTTTGCTTTACGTATTATAAATTTTTAACATAAACACTCGTAAATTAAACCATTGAAAAGTTAATCAAACAGTTAAAACACCAGTACTTTCTAATAAGACAAAACTGTTTGTCCTGCTATTAGACCTCTCTAGTTTGAATCTTTCCAAAGTTTTAGATGAATGAACCAAAGATAACAATTTTTAAACTTTAGGATTTGATTTTACCATATATAAATTTTGGTCCATGCATGGCAAAAGGGGAAGCGGAAAAAATCTGAAAATAATTACCCATTAATTTGCATGCAGAATCAAATGCAAATATATTTGTAGAGACAATAATTAGGTATTGAAAGAGAAATAAAAGCAGCCCACGCTGACAAAACAGTCCATGAGAAAAACGAGTAGAATCAAAGTAAGTTCAAATTTTTGACTAGTCAACCCACAATTCTTTTTTCTGTCGACCTCATAATATAAGTACTCAAGAAAAATATAGAATTGACGCAAGAAAATTGGGTCAAATTGTCATGTAGTGTTGTCTAAGATATACAGTGCGATTTTACTGTTGCTGTTTTGTCGTTAAGAGAAAAAGGTGGTTGATAAAGCCAAAGGCTGTGAATATAAGCTCTTGATTCAAAGATGGGAAATAAAAAAGAAAAAAATTAAAAAAAAACTGAAAAAAATAAGAGAAAACATCTCAAAGACAGAACCAAACGAACCATATATAACTCATAGCAATTTTTTTCATGTTATTTCATACTCTAAAAAGGGAAAAGGAATTTTCTGTTCATAATATGTGGTACTGTTTTTTACTCCAAAAGTCTCCAATGACAAAGTACATTTTGTTTTTCTCACACAATCTTTTTTCTTTTCGTTGCCAACCTAAAAAATTATCCCCGCGTATTTTATCAAAATCCAACAGACACTCCCAGGTCTCATCTAAAAAATTCCTTATGTGTGTGTGTTTATGTTTTAATTTTTTTAATAAAGCTTATTTTGACAATTTTTAATAAAGGTTAATATAATTATATATCCTAGTTTTAATTTTTTTAATTTATTTTTTTGTTTTTAAAAATTATAAAGGTATCTTTAAATTTAAAAATTTGTTTTAATTTTATTTTTGTCCGTTGCCTGTTGAATACTTTCTGGATAGGAAAAGCGTAAAAATAAGACAAAGATATTTTTAATTAGATCAAATTTATTTCTAAAATATATTTCTTTTCTTGAGAAATTTTTTTAAAAAATATTTTAACATTTAAAAATCTATAAAAATGAAGATTTTTTTTGAAATATGATATTTCGTTTTAGGATTTTTATTATTTTTAAGTTTATACAATATTTTTTTCATAATTGTTTAAGAGTAATTATGTTGTTTTACCTAATTTTTTTAATCATTCATATGGATGAAATTGAAAAAAAAAAATAATTCAAATGATACATTTGTGGTTTCTAAAAACAGAAGAATCAGATTGAGAAATAATTAAAACTAGTAGTATAATTATGTAATTAACCCACTACACCTCCAAGGTCAACTTGCATCTTTGTTGCCAAGCTATGTCACATCCCCTCTAGAATCAATAAGATGCTTGTGCAAACCTAGTTCAACGAGTGGACCTAGGAGGTCAACTTTGGGTTAAACAAGAAGATCTACAACAAGGATTTCATCAAAGATATATTGAAAAATGATTCTTCCAAACCCCATATATCTAGTGCTTATGGTTTGGGTTTGTGTTTTGGGGCTAGACAGGGATCGAAACATGATATTCTCTTTTGTTCTCTCTTTTGTCTAAAACCTTTTTAGTTTTGAATTTTCTTTAATTCAATTTTAAGTTAACTAATTATTTTAAATATGTTTGAATACAACATATATTCTTTTTAAAATTTTGATTGATCAAGAGTCTTTTGTTTAGAAAATTAGGTAAATGATCTATTTTTGCCTCTTTTTAAATAAATAGCAAAACTTTTTAAAAATTAGAGAAATGGGACCAAAGTTTTTTATTATTAGGGAAATGACCTTTCTTCACAACAAGAAATCATTGATTGACATCAATAGATCATTGATTGCCATTAGTATATCACTAATTAACTATAGTTTATGATTGAATTTTTTTTATCATTGTTTTCCTTATGATTTATCATTAAAAAATCGATAACTTACTGAGTAAAATCGGTTAATCACTAACTAATATTGGTTAATTAGTGATAAACCACAAATCAGTGCATCATTGATTAACATAAGTAATAATTGATGTACCATTAAAAAAAGGCCATTTCCCTAATTTTTAAAAACTTCAGTTATTTACTTAAAAAAGACCATTTACCTCCAAATCTTTTTTTTTTTAACTTCGAAAGGTATATACTTTTTGGATATGTTATGTTTGAGAACATCTGCTTTATTTTGATAAAATATATAGGCTACGTTTTGGAACCCTTTTTACTTTTACCTACCAAAAAATTAAGTCATAAGCCTCTTAAAAAAATTAAAACTCATTATGACTTTAATATGGAATTTTTTTATGCAAAAGGAGTAACTAAAAAGGTAAATTAGATTTTTCTTTTGAAATTATGGCAAATTGGATTTTTGATTAAAAATAAAGTAAGAGAGGAGCAACCAACTATAACCCATAGCTATTTAACCGAAATGTGGCAAACATATTCTAAGAAATATTATTCACATTAAGCCATAACTACCTATGTTGGGATACAAAACACATTAGCATGGGGTATATTTTGCTTCTCTTTTTTGTTTTTATTTTTTTTTAGTTTTGAAATTAATTTTTTTATTCTCCAAAAAGACTTATTTCACTTAACTTTTTAGTTAATTAATGCAAAAAAATAGTATGTCATACATATTACAAAGCAAAGTCTTGGTATTTTAAAAATTTAACACTTTAGAATATTTTTAAAAATACAAGAGAAACTTTAGGCACTTGGATAATAAGAAGGGCAAACATGATATTTTGGCTAAAAATTAACAATATTTAAAGTATTATCTCTTTCATTTTTTAGTCAATTAGTCTATAAATACACACACACTTACATATATATCACTAACCATTGGATTGAAGATGGATTTTATAATTTAAATTTAATGAAATAAGTGTTAGACATGGTGCCCTAAGGACTAGATGTAATAAATTTTTGGAGACATTTAATTAATAAAGAGTTTATTTATTATTCATATACTAAATATTGTCCTCTTTATGTTCATTATTGTTGAATATATGATAAGAAACAAAAGTTTGAGACTCTTAATCTAAACCTTTAAGATCGTGCATATAATGGACAGACTACGTGGAAGACATAAATCTTAAAGGTGATAGTCTAAATAATAAGGTCTGCAATTGAGGGATAAAGTTGGGTGCTTTATTCATGTTAAGATTGTTATGTTGTCTACATCCTTAATAGAAGATGACTTGTCTTGGTCATTAAAGTGGGACTCTGCGAGTAGAAACATTGGTATATTGTCGTAGGTAATGATATATTGGATCGGGATAAAAGTTGAATTGATTTGATTAATAATTCCTTTTGGCTAATCAATTCACCTTTGCACAATCATATGTGTGATGTCTTAATCCTAAAATGAACAATGGGTCTGTATTCATGACTTATGTCTTTTGATATACTAAAAGGTGACATCTTGATTTGATGATGGTACGTATACTGGTACATTGAAGACATAACTCTTGATTGACGTAGACCCGTTATTCATAGATATAGAATCCATAGCTCTTTGGTAGAGTTAGTGATATTCTTTTATAGGCATTATCCTATAATTGGAAGACTAGAGTGCTCAACCATTCGAATACATAGGTATAACCGAATGGTATACTTTTTATGAATAATAAGTATTCCAATTGTGAGATAATGGAATATAGGATAAAAATAATCAAAAAGGTAAAACAGAAGTTATCCTTAAACAAATTATGAATATCCTGTGAGGATGTTACACATTATGATATGTCATGGACGATGAGCTTATCGGAGCTTTGCGATTTTTTATAGTTCGAGAGTGCAGCTCTAAGCTTTTAGTGGAGTAGCGTTAGAGTTAATAATTATAAAATATATATCTAAGATATGTTATTTTATAATTATAAGAGCTTGATCTATATATGTCTCTCGGAACCCCTTTGTTGGCTCATAATAAATCCTCTTACGATACGGCATGTTTTTCCTACATATTAGTGACTTATGTTAATTATTAGCTTGGCTAATATTCGATTAGAGTAGATCTAATAATTCTTGCTAGTTTATTGGTTGAATTAATTTTGTGAATTAATTCAAGATAAAAATGTTGAATTATTTGGATAATATTTTATTTGATATGAGATTATATATATATGACTGTTTTAATAAGATAACTTCTCTATTGGGTTATTTGAATTAAATCTAAGGCTTTATCTAAGATTTCCAAGTGAAAATAAGATATTTTCATATCTCCAAATTATTGCTAGTTTGGTAGGCCAGGGACAGAGTTTGACAGGCTTGTGTAAACAGTTTGGTAGGCCGGTACAGTTAGTTCGGCCGGTCGGTTGAGCTAGTTCGATAGGCTGATCTCCCAGATCAGCCTGCTAAACATGCGATAATTAAGTTACATGTTTTTTATGCGTTTTTCATCAGAAGTTGATCTAGACATGAATTTTAAAGCCTAATCTGATAACGTTTAACCCCAAATTCAACCACTATAAAAGGGAGCTATTTTTCATTGTTTCTTAGATCATTTGAGAAGCATAGAGTGAGTACTCTAGTGAGAGAAACTCTGAAACTCACAAAGAGCTATTGTTCAACATCTAGAACCTTAGCTCTTAGTTTTCTCAAGTGGTTGGAAGGAGCGTTACTGGAGAAAAGGCGATATGACATATGACCACCCGCACTCTAATCATGGATAGAGAATAGCAAAGAAGACCAGTTAGTTGAGGCTCTTTTGAAACTTTCTTCTCTTCACAGGTTTCTACAGACTTTGATATACAAAAGAGGTACATAAGATCTGTTATTAATTTATATACTTAGCATGTGAAATTTGTGTGTTAGAAAAAGACTCTAATTTAAATTTTAAAAATTTTGCTGCGTATTGTTTTCTAACAATCAGTATCAAGGCTAAGTTTTTACGTTGATTTTACGGGTTTGTGATCATGCTATGCACATAAATTATGTGATCTTAATCTCTCCTATGCTTGAATTTAATTTTTTAGAGAGTTAGCACTCTAGGGTTTTTATATAATTAAATGTTATCATGAGATTATGTGGTGAATATTTATAAATTAATTATGATTAATTAATTTTTCTGGTTATGCTTCCTTAAAGGTTAGAATATGTATCTAGGTTTTTCATGTAGTTAAATGGTGGTCTATCATCATCATCTAGAATTTATTATTTTAATTTTGATTTGTAAAATTTGTATTAAAATAATTATTTAAAGTGAAGAGGGATCTATAAGATGGAGATGATTGGAGTTTTATATGTTTTTCTGTGTTTATAAATTTTATGTTTTTGGATTGTTGGAAATAAATTAAAAACTGCCTAAAAATAATTTTTTACAAATTTTTGAAAAACACTGGTTCAGCGTCAATTGGTAAGCCGATCACCTAGAATCAATAGGCCGATGGTTGCAAATGAGCAGGCCGATCACCTAGAATTAGCAGGCCGACAATTGCAGACCAACAGGAGATCGGCAGGCCGACAGCAGCGTAGAACCATTTTCTAAAATGGGCATTTTTTAGTGTAGTTTTTTATTATGTTTTTGAGACAATTCTAAGAAACATGAAATTTTATGATAACCAAAAAAATAAATTTTTTCCATATGGGATTGAAGAATTGAAGATGGATGCCACATGAATAATGATACAATGAGAAGATGGAAGATGATGAATTGATAGTATGTTTCGATCGATCTTTTGTAATCTTTATTTTCTTTTCTCTAGGATAGAACCATAACATTACAGCTATTTTATTATATTGCTTGTAGCTTTGTATGTTACTTTGCTTGTCTGCATTACAATATATTTTACCATGTATGTTGATAACATGTCATGTAGAATAAGGAGTGCCACACATTAAAAATTATTCATGCATGTTAACATAAAACCTTGACTTATAAAATTTTAAGTAGGAGAAAGTTTTTGAAGAGAGTACCTAAGGCTTCCATTGTTGTTTCCTAGGTTGCACATGATGGTTCCGACCCCAAGGAAGGGATTTCATCATCTACTGGGTTGGATCGAGGGGATAATTTGCTTTAGCATGATTTATCGTTAATCACCCCGTGGTGGCGATTATAAACCATGGATAAAGTAGTTGAAATGATGGTTATACACTCAAGATTAATTTTATTATTACCCCTAGAAGCCCTGTTAATAAAATTAATGGCCAAAGAATAAGATTATTAGTATATGCTAGATCAGATGGGTCTAGGATGGTATATACTAATCAAGAGGGGATTCATATTCTTGATTGAATTTGAAAAGTCTCCCTAAGGTGGCTTGATGAATTTTGAGTTAGAAATAATCATTGTAAGCTTGTGATATTTTACAAGTTTTTGACATATAAACACATTGTATGCTTACTTGTTTGTGTTATCTTACTAAACTATTGTGGAATGTTTGCTTATATTTGGTATATGATTCTCTATTGCAGATAAAAATGTCTAAAAACACTTTATCTTTAATAGTCGATAAAAAAACATTAATTGGCGAGAATTACAATGATTGGAAAAGGAACCTGAATATCATCATATCCTTTAAGAAACTGAAATTTGTGCTAAACACACCATGTCCTCCCTCGCCTACTAACGGATCTACTACTGAACAAATCCAAGCATATGAATGCTGGAAGGATGCTAATGATCAGGTCTACTGCTATATCATGGCAAGCATAAATAATATGCTACGGGCTCAACATGAAGATTATGAGATTGCTCGATAGATCTTGATGATCTTGATGATATGTTTGGAGGCCAAGCCTTGACGAAGCTGCAAGAGGCTCCTCAGAAACTTCTAGACTACAAGCAAAGATCGAGGATGCCTATGAAGGAACATATGATGTTGGTCATAGGTTATCTCACTAAGGCTCAAACCCATAGAGCCGACATAGATGCTAAGTCACATATGACTATGGTCTTTGAGACTATTTCTAAGGAGTTTATCCTGTTTAGAGCTTCATACAACTTGAGAAATAGATAGGATGTGACCTTAACTAGGCTCATGAAGAACATACAAGAGTTTGAGAATCTGATCAAGGAAGCTCTGGCCGGTGGCGAGGTGAACTTGACGGTTGTATCTGGTTCCAATTCCAATTTTACGAATGGACAAAAGCTAAGCACCAAGAACGGGAAATCTTACGGCAAAGACAAGGACAAGAAGAAAAAGAAAAAGAACCTAAAGAAACTAAAGTTGTTTCTTCTATGGGAAGGTTGGGCACATAAAGAAGAATTACAAGGACTTCCAAACTAAAAGAAGTACGTGTGAATTTCTGTTGTTAACATTTGTTTATTCAAAGAATCAAGTGACACCTGAGTCATAGATTCTAGAGCAACTAATCATGCCTGTTCTTTGAAAGAGTTTAAAGAAACGAGACTTTTGCTATATGAGTACTTCATGCTTCGGATGGGCGATAAAACCCTCATTCTGGCTGAAGCATTGGGAAATGTCCATTTTTATTTTGTTATAAGAGTTTGGTTTTGAGAGAGTGTTTTAATGTTCCTAAACTTAAAAAGGAATTCAATTTTTATCGCTTGTTTATTTAAAGACTCTTATATAGTTTCTTTTAATAATAAAGTTGTGATTCACAACAACAAATCTTTTATTTGTATTGGATGAATGCAAAACAACCTATATTTTATCAAACCTAAGATAGACTCACGGCTAAACACTAAGGCTAATGATAACTCTAAAAGACTTAAAACTTCTTAATCTAATAAGATTATCTTTGGCACTTGTGATTAGGCCATATTAGCCTGAATAGAATTCAAAGTTGGTAAGGAATAGACCTTTAAGTCAATTAAAGATGGAATCTACATCACAATGTGAATCTTGTTCAGAGAGAAAAATGACCAAAATACCATTCGAGTCTATGGACATTTGAGCCCAAGGGGTTCTAGAACTTATGCATAGTGATTTTTGTGGTCCCATGAACATCAAGGCACAAGAAGGGTACGTGATGTTGTCACTTTTATTAATGATTACTTGAGATATGAGTATGTCTACCTATGCATCATAAGAGCAAAACTTTTGACAAGTTTAGCGAGTTTCGAGCCGACGCGAAGAAGCAATTAGGTAAACCCATAAAGCATTTTGATTTGATCGAGGTAGAGAATACCTCTCTGATGAGTTCATAGGACAATTATTAAAGAATGGGATTTTATGCCATTTGACTACGCCAGGCACTCCGTAGTTAAATAGCATGGCTGAGAGAAGGAATAGGACTTTGTTGGACATGGTTAGATTCATGGTGAGTTATTCAACATTACCTTTATCCTTTTGGGAATGTGCACTACAAACCGCATGTTGTCTTTTAAACGATGTGTCTTCAAAATCTGTCCCTAAAACTTCTCACAAGTTACGAACAGGTAGGAAGACATCCTTAAACAATATTCGCATATGCGGATGTCTAGCTCATGTCCTGTACAAGGAAGCGAACAAGTTAGAAGCACGTTCAGAAGTTTGTGTGTTTGTAGGATATCTAAAAGGGACAAAAAGGGGTTATTTCTATAACCCAAAAGAAAATAAAGTCTTGGTTTCAACAAATATGACATTCCTTGAAGAAAGTTACATAAACAACTATTAGCCTTATAGTAAAGTGGTACTCAAGGAGTTAACGAGTGATTCGATCGCTCTGAGGGTTTCAATTGAAACCAATCCAATCAATGTAGAAAAACTAACTGAATAACAATCTAGGGAGCTCTGGCATAGTGGGAGGATCAAGAGTCAATCTGAGAGGTATATGTTCAATGGTGAAGCCTACCTAGCTGAACTGGTTGAATATGATAAGGATCCTTACACTTACATAGAGGCTATGTAGGATGTTGATTCAAAACTCTGGAAAGAAGCAATGAACACTGAGATGAAGTCAATGGAGGCTAATTGAGTCTAGGAGCTTATGGATCTTTTTGAAGGGTTAAAACCCATAGCGTGTAAGTGGATCTATAAGAGAAAAAGAGGAGCAAATGGGAAAGTCAAAACCTATAAGGCTAGACTAGTAGCAAAAGGATATATGCAAAAGAAAGGAATCGATTATGAGGAAACCTTTTTGCCTGTAGTCATGCTTAAGTCTGTTCGTATTCTTTTATCCATAGCTGCCACTCTCGACTACGAGATTTGTCAAATGGATGTCAAGATGGCCTTTCTGAAAGGCCATCTTGATGAGCACATATATATGGTCGAGCCAAACAAGTTCAAAGCTAAGGGTCAAGAAGGCAAGGTATGTAAGATTCTAAAGTCTATTTATGGATTCAAGCAAGCTCTTTGTTCTTGGAACATAAGATTTGATCAAGTGATCAAGACTTATAGGTTTGAACAAAATGTGGACGAACCATGTGTTTACAAACACATTAAAGATGGAGGGTGTTTTTTTCTATTGCTCTATATATATGACATTTTGTTCACTGGCAATGACATTAGGGCATTGTCATCAATCAAATTATGGTTGACGAAATAGTTTGACATAAAGGACTTGGGTGAAGCTAATTATGTTCTGGGTATCTAAATCTTTTGAGATAGGAAGAACAAAATGATAACTTTATCACAAGCCACGTACATAGATAAAATTACTCTTTCTAAAAAGGTGGGCAACCTTCTAGGTCTAGAATTACTCTTTCTAAGAAAGACTCTCTAAAGTCTGATGAAGAAAGAGAATACATGAAGAAGTTGCCTTATGCTTCGGTTGTGGGAAGTATCATGTATGCGATGCTTTGTATATGACTAGATATTTGTTATATGGTCGAGATAGTAAGTCAATTTCAGTCGAATCTAGGAATAAACCATTAGGGTATAGTCAAGAATATTTTAAAGTACTTGAGAAGGACAAAAAGTTATATGCTAGTGTATTCTAGTGAGGATCTAGCACCTCTTGGATACACTGATTCTAATTTCCAATCTTGCCTGGATTTGAGAAGATCGATTTCTAGTTTAGTATTTACTTTTGGTGGAGGCGACATTGTTTGGAGAAGTATCAATCAAGATTGCACTTCAGATTCAATAATGGAGGCTGAGTATGTGGTAGCTGGTGAAGCTTCGAAAGAGGCTGTATGGCTCCGCAAGTTCCTTGGGCATCTTGAGGTAGTTTCTGGCATAGATAAATCGATATCGCTGTATTATGATAATACTGCAGTGACAGTTAAATGCTAACGAACCAAGATTTCATAAGAAGAGTAAGCTTATACATCAGAAGTATCAGGTGATAAAGGACTTAGTTGAGGGTGGACATGTTGCAGTACGCAAGATCGCGTCTGAGAACAATATAGCTGATCCTTTCACGAAGTCACTACCAATGAGGGTTTTTGAGAAGCATGTGGAGGCTATGGGGATGCAAAACATGTCATATTTTCTCACTTAGGACAAGTGGGAGATTGTTAGATAAGGTTCCCTAAGGACTAAATGATATAATAAGTTTTTGGAGATATTTAATCAATAAAGAGTTTATTTATTATTCCTATACCAAATGTTGTCCTCTTTATGTTTATTATTGTTTAATGTATGATAAACAAACAAAAGTCTGAGACTGTCAGTCTAAACCTTTAAGATCGTACATATAATGGACAGATTATGCGGAAGACATAAATCTTAAAAGTGATAGTCTAAATGATAAGATCCACAATTGAGGGGATAAAGTTGGATGTTTTATTCATGTTAAGATTGTTATGTTGTATATATCCCTAATGGGAGATGACTTGTCTTTCTCATCAGAGTGAGACACCGCGATAGAAACATTGGTATATTGTCATAGATGATGATATATTGGATCGGGACAAAAGTTGAATTGATTTGGTTAACAATTATGTTTGTTTAATCAATTCACCTTTGGACAATCATATGTGTGATGATTTAATCCTAAAATATACAATGAGCCCGTATTCATGACTTATTTCTTTTGATGTACCATAAGATGACATCCTGATTTGATGATGATATGCATATCGGTATGTTGGAGACATGACACTTGACTAAGTAGGCTAGTTGTTCATAGATATGGAATCCATAGTTCTTTTGTAAAGTTAATGGTATTCTCTTACAAGCATTATCCTGTAATTGGAAGACTAAAGCGCTCAACTATTTGGATACATAGGTGTAACCAAATGGTATACCATTTATGAATAGTAAGTATTCCAATGGTAAGATAATGGGACAAAAGATAAAAATAATCGGGAAGGTAAAAGGAAATTTATCCTTAAACCGACTATAAATATCCTATAAGGATGTTACACTTATGATATGTCATGGACAATGAGCTTAATGGAGCTTTGTAATTTTATATAGTTCGAGAGGATGGCTCTAAGCTTTTAGTGGAGTAGCATTAGAGTTGATAATTATAAAATATATATCTGGGATATGTTATTTTATTATTATAGAAGCTTGATCTATATATGTCCATCGGCTCTCCTTTGTTAGCTCATAATAAATCCTATAATGATACAGCATATTTTTCCTACATATTAGTGACTTATGTTAATTATTAGATTAGCTAAAATTTGATTAGAGTAAATTTAAAAATTCATGTTAGTCTATTGGTTGAATTAATTTTGTGAATTAATTCAAGATAAACTTGTTGAATTATTTGGATAATATTTTATTTGATATAGGATTATTTGTATATGACTGTTTTAATTAGATAACTTCTCTTTTGAGTTATTTGAATTAAGACTGAGGCTCTATTTAAGATTCTTGTGTGAAAATAAGATATTTTGAGATCTCTAAATTATCGCTTGGTTGGCAGACCGATGGCTAACTTTGGTAGGCCAGTGTAGATAGTTTGACAGACTAGTGTTATTAGTTTGGTAGGCTAGTTGAGCTGGTTCAGTAGGCCAGTCTCCTAGATCAGCATGCCAAACATGCGATGATCAAGTTATGCATTTTTGACGTGTTTTTCATCAGAAGTTGATCCAGACTTGAATTTTGAAGCCTAATCTGATAAGGTTTAACCCCAAATTCAACCACTATAAAAGGGGAGATATTTTTCATTGTTTCTTAGATCATTTGAGAAGAATAGAGTGAGTACTCTAGTGAGAGAAACTCTGAAACTCTCAGAGAGCTATTGTTCAACTCAGGAACCTTAGCTCTTAGTTTTCTCAAGTGGTTGGAAGGAGAGTCGCCGGAGGGAAGTCTATACGACGTGTAACCACTTGCACTCCGATCGTGGATAGAGAATAGCAAAAAAGACTAGTTGGTTGAGGGCTTTTTGGAACATTCTTCTCTTCACTAGTTTTTGCAAACTTTGGTATACAAAAGAGGTAGGTAAGATCTGTGCATTTTGTTTTCCAATAATAAGCCACCTTCACATATGACTTGTGGAAGATCTGCTTTAACATTTACTAAATTCAAGTTAATTAAATTTACCAAAAGTAATAAGTAAATAAAGACACTAAAAATTTTGTCGTAGTTCAGTTGTAAAGCGTACATCCACGTGGTTATGCCTAACCATTGAATAATCCTTTGATTTTGTAAAGTTACAGTAATCAATTAGACATACAATTTCAGGACTCCTTCTATAGACTACTGCCTCTATGTTGTAATACCTAGATGGATCTATCTAGCGAGCACTACTCATCTTCAAAGTATGCAATCCCTTCATCATTCAAAGTGTCTTCACAAGAAAACATCAAATTCCTTTCCCGATGAATATTAAAAATTACTGCTCGAAGACCTCTGTAGAATAAGCTTTTATAAACATACTAAACACCTTATGAATTGAGGTTTATATAGAGTTGCTTCCAAAATCTCGAACACATCTCGGATAGGCTATTCAACATTCAAGTCTTGTATCCAATTTTGCAACAGTTTCTACAACATTTATCTGATAAGATCATGATCCAATTTCTATATTGATCTTGAGCTTTTCTGTTGCAATTTTCTATATTTATACTCCAAAAATATCTTCAATAAATCTCCTTAAAGAAAATCACATTCTCTTCCTTTTAAAAGAGCCAAAACAGAATCCTTTTTAAAGTTTGAATTCAAATCTCTCTTGAACTAGGATTCCCTCCTCCACTACTTATCATTATTTTTAATTTGAATTCTCCTTGGACTTAATATTCAACATAAAATGTGTAGCTCAAAATGCAATTATGATTTTTGAATTTTTTTTATTAATGTTTCCAAGCACAATTCAATGAAAGCACAATGAAACATAATGATATGTTATGCATGTTGTTTCTGCCTCTAAGTTTAATCATCATTTTAAACAAATCCTTAGGCCAAATTTTTCATGAGAGACATAAGAGCTATTGACAAACAAAATTTTAAAGTCACTTAATACATCGAGTTTCTTAACAATGTTTTTATTTTTATTTTTTTTTTGTGTGTGCATGTGTGCATATGTGCATGCAAATAAAAACAATCTAAAATGCATAAAATAAACATGATGTATCTAAACCAAAAAATAATTTTTTTTGCGAATTAGCACTTAATTTTTTGTGTTTTTTGAACATAGATTATCTTTAAATCATCACATGTTAAACATAAATCAAATCTAAAACTATTAAGAGCATAATAATATAGTCCAAGTATGTATGTAAGAAAACATACCATACCTATAAAGAACTTAATTTTTCAACCTGTCATCTCAAAATTTTTGAAAAACTCATTCCAACTATCTTGATTGTTTAAAAATAACATTATACAAATATATTTTCATTTATTATACCATTATTGAATTTGACTTTATTGCACTTAGAAGGCTTTCAACTTAAATGTTTTCTGTGCTTAGGTTTTCATCATCACTGCAGCAATCAGATTCAGCATTGTAATTGACAGAAACCTCATTGTCTACCTTAAGTGTTGGAGGAGGTGTTGCAACATCTCTTACGACATTGCTGGCAGAAACCTCACGGGTGGTGCTCATATTCATGTTCCTCAATATCCTCCTGACTTCCATTAGACTCCTTGTCATTCAAGGTGACGTTCCAAGTTTTTCCATTCTTTTTTAGGGTGTTGGCGTACTCCAATTGAATGTGTCCATATCCTTCATATCCTTGACACTGAATTCCCTTGTTCTTTTTCTTGCTCTTAAAAGAGTTGAGGGTAGCCTTATTTTTCTAGAATTTGTTAGATTTTCGAGAATTAGAAATTTTTTTCTATTCATCTTTTATAGAATTTTGTTGAAATTCTTGGTTAGCGAAGCAAGAGAATCATTCTTGTCATCAGTCTCATCAAAATCACACTTCAATGGGCTTCTATACTTCAACTTGAAGAGCAGTATTTTTCTTCTTCTTATTCTGCTATAGATTCATCTTGAAGATTTGCAGTGACCCATCAATTCATCCAGTGTTATAGATTCAACATCCTGTGCTTCTTCAATTATTGTGACTTTGTAAGAGAACCCCTTAGGCTGAGATCTCAAAGTTTTTTTTTTTTTTTTTTTGACAAGCTTCGTATCAGAATATTCTTCTCCAAGTGCAAAGGCTTCATTGGCTATGTCACACAATTTAGAATTAAAATCAATAACAGTTTCATTCTGGTGCATTCTAACTTTCTCAAATCTAGTGGCAAGCATATGGAGTTTTGATAGTTTGATAGCCGAATTAAGTGCCTTCATGAGCAGTCTGCAATATATTTTAGGTCTCTTTTTCATATTTATATGTTGATATAAGCTTGAGTTGATTGGCATCCACTACATTAAAAATTATGTTTAATGCTTTGGAATTTATTTTCGCTAGAGTTCTTCCTCAACAGACCACTTCTCTTCAGGCTTCAAAGTTTTGTTCCTATCCTTATCAATCTATGTGGGATGAGTCCATCCAAGGAAGACAGAATGCCAAGTCTTCTCATCAATGGTCTTAATGAACACCCTCATGCAAGCTTTCCAGTAGGAGTAATTTGATCCATCTAATAATGGAGGGCATGTGATTGATCCACCTTCCTTCAGAAGATTCATTGCCTGCAAAAACAACATCTTTTTTTTTTTTTTCCAATCTACGTGGCCAAAGTTCTTCCTCAATAGACCACTTCTCTTCAGGCTTCAAAGTTTTGTTCCCATCCTCATCAATCTATGTGGGATGAGTCCATCCAAGCAAGACAGCAAGCCAAGTCTTCTCATCAATGGTCTTAATGAACACCCTCATGCAAGCTTTCCAGTAGGAGTGATTTGATCCACCTAGCAGTGGAGGGCATGTGATTGATCCACCTTCCTTCAAAAGATCCATTGCCTACAAAAACAAAATCTTTTTTTTCCAAAATCTCACCAAACTAGTGTTAGCGGCACTGCTCTCATACCAACTAAAAGATCCGTTTTTAATACCTACTGAATTTAATTGAAGTCAAGTTAATTAAATTAACCAAAAGCAATAAGTAACTAAAAGACATAGGCAATTTTATCGTGGTTCGGTTATAAAACTTATGTCTATAGGGCCACGCCCGACTATTGAATAATTCACCAAGTCTGCAAAGTTACAATCACCAATTGGACCTATACAATTTCATGACTCCCTCTTTAGACTATCATCTCTATGTTATAACATCTAGATGGATCTATCCAGTGAGCATCACTCGTCTTCAAAGTCTGCCCTTATTGAATTCCTTCACCGTGCAAAGTGCCTTCTCTTGAAAGCTTTAAATTTCTCTCCCGAAGAATGCTAAAAATAACTGCTCAAAAACCTCTATAAAATAAACTCTTCGAAACATACTAAACACTTTATGAATTGAGATTTATATAGAGTTGCTTCCATAATCTCGATCATCCAGTGTTGCAATAGTTTTTGCAACATTTATCTGATAAGATCATGATCTAATTTCTGAATTGAATTGCAGTTTTTTATATTTATACTATAAAAATATCTTCAATAAATCTCCTTTAAAGCAAATCACAATCTCTCCCTTTTAAAGGAGCCAAAATGGAATCTTTTTAAAAGTTTGAGTTCGAATCTCTTTTGAACTAGGATTCTCTCCTCCACTATTGATCATTATCATCAATTTGAATTCTCCTTAGACTAGATCTTCAAGATAAAATTTGTAGCTCAATCTTCAATTTTGATTTTTGAATTTCTTAAATAATGTTGTCAAATGCCAACATAAAACCCCTAACAACTTGAAATTTTATAAATACAATCATATGTGAGACAAAGTGTTCACTTTAGTGTCATAAAAGAATTCCTAGAAACTAGAAATATTTTGTGCTTCATGTGGTTGTTTTAGTAAACTTTAAGTTATTACATCTTATGATACTATCTCATATAAAGTTCAAAATTGATCATTATTAAGGCAAGGAATTGATAAAAATAATTTTAGGAACTAATCACTTAACAAAGAAGTTTAATGGAACGAATCACCAACAGCAACAAATATCTTTGTTTTACTAGTTCACGGTTACTTTCCTTTTTTATAAATGAGATATGATCATGTCCTAGCATCTATAATGCAATGTCAAACTAATATCCTAGTGTCAAATTTTAGCATTTAAGTAGGAAAATTCATTCTCTAATACAATGCTATTTTTGGTGTTAAATCTAGCATGTATTATACTTGATGTCAAATTTAGTATCAAATACAACAGATATCAAATTTTTTACATTTGATTGCAATTTATTGATATATTTACTTTTTTATTAATCATTACAATATTGTTATTTTTAAATTATTTTAAATTAAAGTTTATATTAATTTCTAGCTTAATAATTATTATGACAAAAGATAATTATAGCATTTTAAATAGTATAATGCATTGGAACACGATATAGAATAACATATCAAATATGATATTTTCTATTCAGCGCTAAAAAAAATTATCATTAATTGATCGACATTTATATTTACATTTATGTTAGAAATTCTCAACCATGTTTTGCCAACTTTATTACTGCTGAATAATACATTGGAAAACTTGTTTCCTAATAATTTCCCACTACGATATGTTATCATTGGTTTGACCTCTAACCAAAATTGATTGGAAATGTGAACCAACTAAAATTCACCCCTTTGACAAATATTTCGGCGGTGGTGATATTCAAACACTTGAATATTTGACAAATTCTCGGCATGTCTTTGCATGACATATTACTGCTTCTAAATGTGGCTGCGGTGAAACATACCTGTATATGCTCAATTTTCTTCACTTACGTATAAATCATAAGATTTTCACGGAGCTAGCTCTTTTTTTATACTATTCTTTCACTTCCACCATTCTCTATATGCTCATTTGTACTTCTAATGCACTTTTCTACGTCCCAGGGGAGTATATACCCGAGCCTCCGCCATGAGAATATGCAAGGTTGAATTTTATCCCATGTTATTGTATTTCTTTTTCCTTTATTCTGATGTGAAAGTGTGATTGTGTTATCGGAGTGTTTCGTGCGATATAGTGAACTATTGACAACTTTTTCCTTTTTTTTTTTTTTTTTTAAGACTTGGGACTTCTAATTTATCGCCTCTTTGAAACAGGGTTTTTGGTCGACAGAGAATGAAGTGATTTTCTAAAGGGTTAGCCACGAAAATATACCTTTTAATATTAATTATTTCTCAATTTCTCAATCTATTTTTAGAAACTACAAATGTATCTTTTGAATTTGAAAAACTTGTTTCAATTTTATCTCTTACAAAATTTGTTGCCAAAAAAATATAGAAAAGAAAAAGATTGCCTTAATTACACTGATTTGATTATTGATATTTTTTTCTTGAGAAAAGTTTTTTAAAAAAATCTTTTAACATTTGAAAAACATAAAACACAAAATCTTTTCTTTTTTTTTGAAATTTGATGTTTTGTTTTAGGTTTTTTCATGCTTTTAAATCTATAAAATATTTTTCCTAAACTATTTAAGGTAATTATCTTGTTTTGCCTAATTTTTTTATTCACAGGGGTGAAATTGAAATAACTTATTGAATTTAAAGGTTACTTTTGTAGTTTTTAGAAACAGGAGATCAATTGAGAAATAGTTAAAACTAGCTGATATAATTATTTATAACCTATTTTCTAAAATAGATAATTCCTTATGGAAGATATAATGAAAAAAAAAATAATAGTAAAAATAAAAATAGAGGAACTTTGTTCTAAAATTACAAGGGTGAAAGAAATTAGAAAAAAGCTAAAGGGGTGGAATGTGATTTTCCTCCAATTTATCTAAAATTTTCACTGTCATCTTGAGTTTGATACCCATGTGCACACTGTATAATTTGTTTAAAAATACCTATTTGGTCTAACTTATTTTAGTTTAAATAAATTTTGTTACAGTGTTTTTTTCAACACAACATTTAAATCGATTTGAATTGGTTTGAATGGGCTAGTTGTTAAGCCCAATGAAGCTGGACAATACTCCCCACTACACTGTATTGAAAAGACTAATATGTTGTTGTGCTCAGTGATACCAGACAGTATCACAACTATTCCCTCGTAGTGTCGGTCCCGCTCCTATTTTGTGGGGCCACTTCTATGAATGAGTGGTGGCCAACTCAACTGAGATGAAAGCCTCCGCTGCGTTTCGTTAATGAAAAAAAAAAAAAATGATACAAAAAGGTGAAATGGCAGGATAAAAAGATAAACCGCTACTTTAGAAGCTAGTGGTGTCTATTTGTGAAATTTTGATCACTAAATGAGACATTTTATGTAATTACTTGAAAGTTTTAGGCTTATATTTACTATTTTATTCTGAATAGTATAGCCAAGCACAGTTTGCTAGTTAACTTGCCAAGACGGGCACGAGTTTTGTCTAATAAAGTGTGTTTATCTTGTGGGTTTGAACCATAGTATTATCTTCTACAGTTCGTCTTGCAGGTTAAAACAAATGGTCAATTCTTTTTGTTAGAGTACTGTCTTAAAAAAAATAAATAAATAAATTTCTGTTCAAATGCATGAGCCGAAAACTCCTCAACAATTACGTAAATTTGTTCCTCGCGTCAAAATATTACGCCGATAATAGTTTTTTTTTCTTACCAACGTCAAAATTTTACAATCAACAAAATCTAACTACAACCTACCGAAAATCCCTTGCACCATTATTCAAACTCTCCCACTTTTGTTGTTTCCTCTCTTCTCAAACTTGGCACATATGGAGGCACTCTTTCTCTCTGCTACTTAAAAACTAGAAAATCTGGACAGAATAAATGCACACCTAAACACTCTCAACGAGACAAACTTTAACACTTATCCAAAACTCAACAATTGGTGCAATAAAATTTGAGCCGTCGCATACCGAACATAATCTCAAGTACTATTTCAAACTTACAAACTAGACGTTAGATTCCAAATAGGAGTGCATTTCAAACTTTTCAGGCTAGACGTTAGATTCCAATTAGCAGCCGAATGGAAACACAGCATCACTTACCAATGAATTATGGGCCGAAATTGTTGACTGAAAGCATGTTTGATAAAGTAGCTCTCAGGATCATGGATGATTCTTCTGTCTATTGGCTAAATGGAAAGGAAAGAGTAAAAATTAGAGAATACTTCAGAAACAAAGGACTAGCTCGACATCCCACAAAATTTGTCATCTTCAATAGTGATTCAACAAAAAAATTACAAAAAGAAACTAAGCAGATTTTTTTTTTTTTTTTTTTGAACTCAAACGTAAACACGTGCTAGTGCTAGACATTAAGCCTAGACAAATGATCACAATACAAAGATCAACAACAAGAACCAACTTTTTGATCTCTGGGAGACGCCCGTATGAAGCCCCTATTGTAAAGACAACGGAATAAATAATAATTCAATGCTGTCCTAGAATACAGAATAATCTTAACAATAAAAACAAAAACAAAACAAAAACCCTACTAAAAAACCCACAGGAACAAAAATAAAAGAATTAATTGAACAATAGCACTGTATCAGCCAACCAGCCCCTCTGTATCTACACCCCATACTATATAATATAATATATAAACCTGGAAAAATTCCTCTTACGCCCCCACGTCTGGCATAGAGCTAAACATTTTCCAAGGTGAGGAGGAACGAATCTTTTTTCTGCAACTCTCACAAAATGCTGGACAGAATTGGTAATTTAAAAAAAAAAAAAAAACCCAACTTGAGCTTCTTATTTTTGAGATGATGATGAATTCTAATCACAGTTCAAGCCACAAACTTCCAAGACGGGCCCGTCTTTCGAGATAAATGGGTTTATTCTTACCCACATGAGAGTTAAAATTGAGGCCAAAAGAATGGACCAGACCAAAATAATGGTGGGCATTCTGTCTTGTTTCCCAAGTAAACCTTTGAGGAAAGGGTAAAGGTGGATGATGACCCAGAGGGCAAAGAAGAGCCTACCAAAGAGTGGACCCCATGAATCATACCCGTTATTGATGGCATCAGAGATCCCAACTACAACACCAACTATGTTTATTATTAACAGGGTTGTTGGAGGGATCAATAATGATGTCCACTTGAAGATGTAAAGCTCTGAAAATTCTCCATCATCTGCTGCCTTTGAGGTGACAGTGAAGTTTGTGTTGACACCAGCCAACACCTTGAGCAGACCCTGGAAGAGCGCAAAGAGATGCGACGAGACGCCTCCGATCACCCAGAACTGCTCATTCCTCCACCAGTCGTCGATGCCGACTCCACCCCATTGCATCTCGAGGATACCCGTCACAGCAATAGATATGAAGAGGGCCATGAAAATAAGACTTGCATAGTTGCTTATCTGCATATTAGTAGTAAATAGTCAGATATATTGCATTTGTTGACAACATTATATCTATTGGACTAGTTAAAAAACTGCCAGAATTATTCAGCAACTGCATGCAGTTTAACAACCCTTCAAGAATATCCATGAAGTTCACATGCAAAAACAGGACAAACCGATGCTTGCAAAATATGTTTTTGCAAAGCAGAAATGGATAAATTGTACTTTTTAGTACCTCATTCTTTAGCCAAAGAAATCAAGTGCTTAGATCATTTTAACCAATTTAACCCCTTCTAGTTTTATTCTGATGAGAAAGAAAGGGCAAAGGAAGTTAAGTTACCTCAGGGACAATGAATTTCCCAGTGAGAAGACAGATGGCGGGCAAAGCACAGTACACCAACAAGGGAAGGGAGGTCCAAGGATATACAACAGAGTTTATGTAAGAAAAGCGTTCCAACCATTTCAACCCACCCCCATAGCCATACCAGATCGGACAATGTCTACTCAAGAAAATCTCAACCGAACCCAGAGCCCATCGAAGAACTTGGTGCAGACGATCTGAGAGATTAATAGGAGCTGACCCCTTGAATGCAGGTCTTTTAGGCATGCAGTATACAGACCGCCAGCCATGGCAGTGCATCTTGAATCCCGTCAGAATATCCTCAGTCACAGAACCATATATCCAGCCAACCTAGTTGATCCAGAAGTTTATAGGTCAATAAATTGCTCAAAATGGAGTTGATATAAATAATTAGTCATCTAAATGTCAAATATTGTCATTTTCACATACTTCTTTTCCCCATTCTGTTTTATCCTCGTATCCACAGCTAATGACTTGAATGGCTTCTTTCAGAAGAGATGCAGGGCTAATATTATGAGGAACACCACCATTCTCCAGCAGTGTGGATGCTACAAAGACAGGGGACTGCCCAAACTTCTTCTCCAGTTTGACGTGGGACATATTTGCTAACTTTTGCGCATTAGATTCTGCAATAACAACACAACTTAGTATCATTTGATGGGGATTTTCCAATATCAGAGAGAAATACGACATGACATACACAATACAACTAAGCAGCTTGCTATCTTTACCTTCTATTCCCTCCTCAATATTTTCAAGAGCATGTATCTGCTTTGACGCTTCCCTGTGCTTCGATTTCTTTTTCTCTTTCTTTGCCTTAGCATTCTTTTTCTTTCTGGAGCCACAACATAAGCAGCACCATTTTGGCCAACAATTGCAGGTCCTGCTGGGGGGCTTCTTTTTGGCAGGAGCATCGTATCCATAAAGTGCTACCCTTCTGAAAACACACCCAGTTCCAACATATATTGGTCCTTGTATACCATCCAATCCTTTCATGTTGATCTGTTTCAATTGAAAATTAGGATCTTGAATAATACTAGGCAGGGAAAAAGATTACAAGAATCGAGTACATACATCAAAGAAGACCACATTCCGATTCGAGTATCTATCATGATTATCAATCCCATCAAATCTCTGAGGAAACTGCACATAACATACTTTCTTCCCTGATGTAGGGTCCATCATGAAACACATGGCTTCTCTAAGCGCCTTGCTATTGTTGACATAGTGATCACAATCAACATTCAGAAGATATGGAGCATTTGATATAACCGCTGAAACTCGAATCTTCAAAAATTAAAATCAAGAAATATGTCATTAGTATGTGGAGCAAAATAACAGAGTGGCAATCAACGTTGGATATACACATATAGGAATTTTAAGCTTACCAGAGCATTCATGGCACCAGCCTTTTTGTGGTGATCAAAACCGGGTCTCTTTTCACGGGAAACGTAAACTAGACGTGGCAATTCATTTCCTTCAACATCACAGACTCCATTGTTACCAAGGAAAACCTACACATAGACAATTTACTTGGTAAGTAACTCGAGAGCGATCAATAGGTTTCATGTCCAACAATAACCAGTATATGAAAGCATGGAACAGTAAGAAACAAATAACCATTTTAAATTGATAACATGCACGGAACAGAAACAAATAACCATTTTAAATTGATAACATGCACGGAACATTTTAGCTTCATTCTTAGGCAGAAACAAAGCAATGGTTGTGTTATGATATACATCGGATGCAAAATGCATGAACTTCGGAAGACTATGATGATTGGAAAGAAAGCCGATATCTTAAAGAAGGAAATATCCGACCCACCTGAATCATGCCAGGATGGTCTCGCACGTTATTCCCAGGCCATGGAGTCCCATCCTGCATTGTCCACCCGTCTTCAGGAACCTTTTGCGCCGTGGCTACCAATGCATTTATCCTCACCTTAAACTCTTCATATTCTCTCTGTATCAACAAACAAACGTCAAAGTCAATAAAATTGAACTCTTTATATCAATTTATAATTACACCATGAAACTTTTGTCAAACAGATTTAACCAGATTTGAATAAATCTTGCAATATAAAGAAACAGCATGCAGACACGTCACAAACCTTCATTGCACGTCTTTCTCTGACAAATGCTGGATGAACTTTATTTTTCAGATAGTCCATTTTTTGAGAAAAATACCATTCTGGGGCGCGGGGTTCGATATTAAATTTCTTACAGAAAGGGACCCATTTTCTAGCAAATTCAGATGTCTCAGAAAGTGCTTCAAATGTAAGCATGGCAGCACCATCATCAGAGACATAGCATGCAACTTTATCAACTGGATAATCAACAGCGAGGATTGAAAGAACTGTGTTTGCAGTAATTAGTGGAGGTTCTTTCATTGGGTCCACCGTACTAACAAAGACATCTATACTTGCTAATCCAGATGGCTTTCCTTCCTTCTCATATCTGCAAGTATCAAAAACAAATGATAAGGTAACATATCCAAAGCAATTGGGAGAAATCCAAAATTTTGTGAAGGCTAAAGGTAATCAGAAACCATGCAGGCCATAATAATAATAATAACAACATGTGTTTTATTTACAGCACTATCTTTACCTCAATGATAAACGGTCAAGGTATGTTTCACGCTGGATAGGATACCATTTGGGGAACTGATCAAGAATCCATGATACGGCAAACCATATCTCACATATGACGGATGTCAACCACAGGCCATATGCATCATTTACGGGATGCAGAAGTCTATAGTGAAAAAACAAGCCCAGGATAACAAGTCGAAGTACTATAATCAATCTGTATGGGCTTATCTTGCTTGAAGAGATTGGCAACTTCCTAGACAGTGGCTGCCTTCCTTCGTCCATCCTGGTTACATCAGAGAAACGCTTGTCAATAAACCAAAGAACTGGAAAAATAAAATTAAATTAAATTAAAAGAAAAAGATACCCTGTCAAAACCACAAGACAGAGCTCATGAAATAAAACTAGACGACAAAATATAATGGTCATGCGTCATCCAAAGTAAAAATCTGGACGAGTCACTCACATTGGCAAATCAGCATCATCGAATTCATCTCCACCAAAGTTTCCACTATCATCGGCTCCCTGGTGCTTTACCACCTGAAGTTTGTCATTCTGTTTTTTTTTCCACTCTTCCATCCGATCCTTCCAAGCCACACTTCCGTAACCATATACCGCAATATCTTTCTTAGGAACCATTGGTCTGGGCTGCACTGCAACATTACACAAATAAAGATCAATGCAAAGGGAAAAATAACTCAAGACAATAATTACAAGTGAATAACAAGAATATGCAATCTAAGAAAAATGACTTACAAGGTGTAGAAAGATCCGGATAAGGCATTGGATGGACTCTATTTCCATTACTCAGAAATGGTGGTACAATAAGAGCATGACGATCAGAGGAAATCTCAGAATCCTGAAAAGAAAACAAAGGTACAGTTGTGAGGAATTAGAGCTCGGAAACATTGCATATGCGTCCAAATTATGCCAGTCAGCAGCCACACCTGTATTACTATTCATAACCTCATACATAATGAGCAAAGACAACTTAATGACTTGACAATATTACCTCCTCGCCATAAGTCAAGAGAGGGATTTCAGAACCAGGGCGAGAGGATTCGCGTTCTGGAATTGCAGAAGAATAAGGGTGGGAACCTTCCGCGACTTGATGTGGGCCCAGAGCATCAAGGTTTCCGTACTCGAATTCGTTGTCAATATCATCAATGTCATCTTCTTCTTCATCACCCTGGACCCTAGGACTACCTGCAAGTTCAATTACCAGGAAAAGAATTTCTTCAGATTGAGCAGAAATTCAACAAAGATCCGAATGGAAACTAGAATAAAAGAGAATTTTCCACCTTTGACACGCTTGTATCGGGTTTTACACTGTGGACAAGCCTGATTTCCCTCTCTTCTTTCATACTCATAGCAAGGCCTACACACAGGAAAGGCACATTCGTTGCAGGCAACAAAGAGCTCTCCATCAACTGTAATCTCGATTTCATCTCCACAAATCTGACAAATTTGCCCACTCAATTCTTGCACAGACTTTATCTGTAAAGATCAGAAAGCAACTTAGTCCTCATGAAAGATGCCAGAATCCAACGCAATTAAGTAACGAACAAAAAAATAAAAATAAAAATCATAATTCGATAAACAGAATTTCAATCAGATCACTCTATTTATTTGTAAATTAGCTTCCTAACAAAAAATTCACAGAATATGGAACGATTTTAGCCGAAATACTCAAAGAAAATCAATAAATCCTCTGCATACTAGTAATTTGACCACCTGCCGACACTAATATTCCGCTCATTCTGTCACTCTCAACTCAAAAGATTAAAAGATTAAGCATTTTCATCACCATTTCTTGTCTCGTTGACTTAGATCCAACCAGATCTCGAAGAACAAAACACTCAAAACTTCATTGTAACTGAAAGAATCACATATTCCCAATTGCCCATCAACATTTTCAGCGAATGCAGAACAAGAGCTGCTTTTTCCCAACTCTCTATCACAGCAACCAAAAAAAAAAAACTTCATATTCCACAGCTTCTCCAGAAACTTTGCAGATTTCTGAGAAAAAAGGCCATAAAACAAGGATGAAAACCCAAGTTTTCTGTCCCAAATCAGCCCACATTTCAACAGACACAAAACAAATTGTACCCGAAAAATCCCCAAAAGCCACACAAATTGTACAAAACCAGCATTAAATAAGAAAAAACCTAAAATTGTTCCCAAAAATCAAAGAAAGAAGTTGAAGCAAAAAAGTGAGGGTTTTTATGAAACTCACACGTGCATTTTCATCAGCATTGATCAAGACGAACTCGTTCCTGTTGTGAGACCCAGCAACGAGCCGACCCGTAGCCATAACAACAACTCCTCAAAACCAAAACCCCTTTCTCTTTCCAAAAAATCCCAAAAAACGGAGAATCGAGAAGTCAAGAGAGAGAAAAGAAAGACCCCCAAGCTAGCTCAAAACAGATCTTTCTTCTCTCCACAACTGAGACTTGATTAGGCCTCTTCAGCTCTTCAAAAGATCCAGTTTCGCCCATCAAAACCAAAACCCAAATGAAGAAGAAGAAGAAGAAGAAGAAGAAGCAAATAACAAATGAATTAAAATGGAAAACTGGAAAATGTACTTTTTTATTTATTGAAATTGAGTCGTTTAGAAGACAAAAATAATGCTCGCCTGTAACACGGCTGGTGGTGTTGGTCTTAATGCGTGCCGAGAAAGAGGACGCGTATGAGAGAAGAGACAGGAAGAAGAAGAAGAGAATGAAGAGAGAGAGAGAAAGAAAGAGATGGATCGAGAAATGGTATTATGTGATTATTAAGGGAAAAGAGAGAGAGGAAAAAGAAAAGAAAAGGAAAAAAAAGAAAAGATAAAAGAGAGTGTGAAGTGTTTGAGTTGTGTTGTGTCGTGTATACGTGAGGAGGTGGGTGGGACCCACCTTGGTTTTGTGTGGGTGGGGTGGTGGTTATGGGCTGTGTCCCAGACCGGTGAATTGGTAATTAAAAACTCGTTTAATATTAAAACAAAATTTACCAAATAAAACCATTCAATTTATAAGGTGTTTGGTTCTCAAAACCATTTAATTTGTTAGTTTTAATTAATAAATAATATAAAGTTTTTAATAAAAAATTTATTATAATATAAATTTTTATATATTATAATATTTTTAATTAATTAATTAATTTCAACTAATACTCTCAAATACACTGCATTGTATTTTTGTTTTTAATTGAGATTGAAGAGAATATTTTCATTTAATTGAAATAAATGTATAATTCAGGGGTCATATCTAGTTCTTCAATCTCAACTTAACACGTGTTAACTTAGCCCATTGCCACCAAGTATTTATCCACCCGTGAGAATGTAGGACGAAATCTAATAAAAGTACCAAGATCAATATAATAAAATATTCAGGTAAATTATTAGTTTGGCTAAAAAATATGTACATTTTTGTATACTTTCTCCAATTAGTGTGCATATAATTAAAAATAAAATAACATGAGTTCTACTAAAAAAAATTAACTAGTTAAATACGTAATAGAAGAAATTATTTTTTATTAGCCTTTAAGAAGAAGAAAGGAAAGAATTTCTCATTTTTTCTTATTCAATTCGATTCAAGAATGTAGCTCTTTTTTTTTCTTTTAATAAGATGTTTGACAATCTCGATTAGAACCATAGTTTTAGCTATCAAATAATATAAAACTCTTATATGTTACAGTAAAAAGTAAAAAGTTGTTACAGTATAAGACTCTTAGATTCTATAGTTTTTTGAACCATAATTATGGTTCTAACCACACTCTTCAAACATTCTGTAAATCATGTAAATCATGTAGGCAATTTTTTTGTTCCTTTCTTTTTGTTTTGTTTTGTTTTGTTACGGTGAATAGTCTACTAGTAGGGTTGTTCCCTCATTCACTTCCAAAAAAAACAAAAAAAAAACTCCGCTCATTCCCCTTAAAAATTAAAAAAATAATAATAAATAATAAAAAAATAAATATGCTATTTGGTATTATTTTTAAAATAGGTGAAAATATTTTTGTTTTAGAAAATGAGAATTTTTGTAGAATTTTGTTTAGAGTGTTTTTAAAATTTTTATCTCGAAAAACGTGTAAAAACATTTTCAAAAATTTTGAGAACGAAACCAAACGGGGCCAAACAAACTTTGCTCATGGTTTTCATTGAGAAGTGGAGCTGTATCTGACATGGGTACAGAGAGAAAGGGATTGTCTTTCAGGCGTGGTTTTTTTTAATCTTTTTATCCTTGTATTATAATCTTATTACTTACAAAAATAAAAATATAGGTCTCAATTTAAAATGTAATATGTATTTCTAAAACTGGTTCTTATAGTTTTATTAGTAGCAGGATTATAACCCTATCGGGGTATTTGGTATTCAGTAATCCTAAGGGTATGAATGCAAATCTGCAAGATTCCCACGTTTGGTGTAAGAATTTTGATTTTTGGATTCTAAGGAAACTCAATCCCATGGGATTCACTTTACCCTATTTTGAAGTAATATGAATTCCACCCAACAAAGATGATATTCATATTCCTAGGAATCTCAAAATCATGAGAATCTCACATTTTTTTCCATACGATGTTGATAAATAATATAATATAATATAATATAAAAACTATTAAATATTTATAATATTATCATAACTTAATATTTTTTTAATGTTAGTATTATATAAAATAACAATACATTATAAAGAATTATAGTTTTATTAAAAATTATATTTGTATTATTATTTCTATTCATATCCATATATTATATATTATTTATCATAAAAAATATATATATTATATATAATATTTTAGAATAATTATGTTATTAGTAAATAATAATAATATTATAAATTAATATTTTTATACAATATAAATATAAAAATTATATCAATATAAAATAATAATTTGATAATAAGGATGATAATAAAATTAACAATAATAAAAATATATAATATATTACATATACAATATTTAAATGTAATATATATTATTAATTAATATTAATATAATATATTATATAAATACTATAATAATAAAATAAAATAAAAATAATTTCATACTATTATTATAAATTAATATTATTATATAATATAAATATAGATATTACATTAATATAAAATAATAATAATTTAATAATAAGAATAATAGTAACATTAACAACAATAATAAAAACGTAATAGTATAATGATATGATACAATATTGATATTCATAGTAATACCAATATTAAATTATATTAATACTATTATAATAATTATAAATATAAAATATAAATAAATATGTTTATTATTTTTTATTACAATATTTTTATTTAATGATAATATTAATAAAAATAATAATATATTATTAAGAATTATATTTTATTATTATTTATATTCATATCAATATATTGTATATTATAAAAAAATATTTTAATATTAATATATTGTTAAATAATAATTTTGTGATGATCATAAATTAATATTTTTTTATAATATAAATATAGTATTATATTAACAATAACATTAATAATGATGCATTTAATAATAATGATAACAATAACATTAATATTCAGAGTAATCTTAACGTTAAATTACATATAATATTATTTTATTATTCATATTTATATTCTTATTATTATTTAATATTAGTACTAACATATTATATTGATATATTTAATGTTAATACTGTAAATTATTTTTGTCAATTATACAAGATTTCTTTGTACAACCAAACATAGTAATATATTATTCTTAGGAATCTAATAGAAGAATTTTATATACAACCAAACGTAATAATATTAGTTTCTTAGAAATCATATTGCCTACTATCATTTTCTCATAAATATGATTCATATTGATTACTACATACTAAACGCTCCATATAGGATTAAATGGGAATATAGTATTGCTCTTCTTTTTTCCATAGAGAGAAACAGAGGCTAACATTAAATTAAATATACAGATTATGAAAATAATTAATTAGCCAAAATAATTATGACTAATTAGTTTAGTAGTGACAAAGCTGGGAAATACGATCTGCCCACGGGGCCTAAATCATGTTGTACAACACTACGCGTTATGTTTTTCTTTTTCTTTTTTGTTATAATATGATAAAAATATTACATCTGTTTTTCTAATTTTTTTTTAACTTTTTATGTATTTCTTGTTTTTACTGCCATTCATTTTTATGTTTTGACCGTGTTGAGATTTTCTCTCTTTTTGCCTATATTAAATCTATACCTAGTACATTTTGACTGTTGAGATTCTCGATTGGTCAGTAATTGCGAGTACATGGAAAGCAATTGTGGTTTTTTTTTTTGGGTTAGACAGTTCTTGGCTTTGTACTACAACTTAGATAATAATACACATTTGGTTGTCTTTTCTTATTTTCTTATTTCCTTTTTTTGCTTTAATAAATATTTTGGAATATATACTACATTTCAAACTTTAATTAATTCTGATGCAACAGTTTTCAAGTATTTACGAGCATTGATCTCATTTTATTTTTCTCTAACTTTTTTTTTGAAAGAACTCCATTTATTTTTCTTAAAATAAAATGAAATTGGTAGTGTCTTTAGGCATTGGACTGACATTACTTTCAAAATCTACTAGTCCCACAAGAAGAATGGCAAGGATCCTGATCTTAAACTCTTTACCATATAACAAGTCTGAGTTTAATAAAGTCCACCAGCATATAATTTATGCCATAAGACATACATTGATGTGTGATACGAAACTCAAACTTCTAACCTTTAATTGATGAAACCTCTAACTAGAACCTACTTAACACTAACTACCACGGGCAATAGTTTTAAGAGAATTTTACGGTAAAGTGTGGAAAAATGTCATATGTATAAAACACAATTTTACACCATTAAATAATATAACAATATGACAAATGTTGGCTCAAAATTATTTTTTGTACCCTGTCATGAAATTCCTTTCTAATATTTGCACGCATTTCTTTGTTTGCATGCATTTCTCAAAGAAATGCTTAGAAAACTTTTAATAGGTATAGGCCTTTTATTTTTGGACTCACTAGATTCCTAGAATTTAAGAGAAAACAATATGTGAGTTCCATCCAGGTATCCAAATCCAAGTCAATTCTAAAGTGTCATTACCATAATAAGGTTTTTGCTTCATTTTCTTTGGCTGAACTGTTTGTTCGTTTCTATGAAAAGTTCTATTCCACAACTAATGTGATTTGGATCAGGTTAAAATGTCTAATCTGTCATCCCTTAAAAATTAAGAAAAGTTTTATATCATGGAACAAGAATACACTAAAATCTGCTTTAGTAGAAAAATAGATTATACAAGATAATAACAATATATGCAATTGAATCAAAAACTATGCCGACATAATTGAGAATGACCTTTGATTTCATCAAATTAATGCATGCTCTCACAAACTCATATTTAACTATGAGCAATTTTTGTTCCAAGGATAAAATAAAGGGACAATAAGTACTTTTTTTTTTTGTTGGACGGGACAGTGATTATTTGCACACCATCTCTGAAACGTACCACATGTGAATTATTTGATACAAGTTGTAAATAGATTTCAATGCCATATATTAAGCAATCACTGTTTCTTAAAAATAAAAATAATTATCGGTGTATTCAGTTCAGATTGATAGGATTTGGGCAAATTCTGATCACAAATTTGGTTATAGGTTTTTTCAAAAGTACAAACTCGTACCGACCAACAACAAAAAAAAAGCGTTGAATCTTTACTAACTGAAAGAGTAGTTGGTTCAAGTAGTTCAAATATTAATTTTATGTGTTCAAAGGAACCGACAATATCAACCAAACGTGAAATCAATGAAACTACCTTGATACATAAACACGTACGAATTTATCTAGCATACTTACCTTAAGTGTTTAAATCGTTTAGTTGTTTCGTTTTGTTTTAATGTTTTTTCCTTGGAGAATGAACGATACCATTCATTTAGGAACTTTAAAACTTTTCATCCTTTTCTCCTTAAGGCTTTTGAAATTTTATGGAACGAACCTATGCTCGTGTCCTCCGCAGCTCCTTCTCCCTCTATCTCATTGTCGTCAAATTTTACACTAGAGAATGAAGCAATATTTATAATCTTGTTATAAAACAAATGCAAAGAACTAAATTACAGAGCATAAAATAGAGAGACACAATAGATGTTGATGCTTACCGGAGTTTGGCGGCGGATCAACACCATGTGCGGCTGCACACGGTGGTTAGCTCTTCCCCTGTTTGTCTCTGCCTAACCGGGTGGACCTACAATAAGAGGAGGGACGCTTCAAGAGCAAGAACAAGATAAGTCAATCAATAGACAAGGGCTCTCTGACGCTCAAGGCAGGAATTGCTCGACAGAGAACGGGAACTTGTTAGGTGGGAAGAAGCATGCATGCTGGATGTAATAAATGCACCCTATTTATAGGTTGTCACTTAGAATGGGTGTTGGTGGGTTTTACCCACGACCCATGTGTCATATCAAGGTGTGTCAGAAGGCAGAAGACAAGTGTCGTGCCCTCCACCGGTGGATTGTTTCCTATCCGATGGCGAGTTGTCTGCCATTTGTTGGCCAGTGATGACGAGTAGTAGCCCACTTATCCGACACAAGCTGGTGCCCGACTAGAGGAGGCGACCAGTTGTGGTGCGGTCCGAGGGACCCTGAAAAGCACCTCGGACAAGTGATCCAAGCTCATCAGGATCAGTTGTTAGTTCCCCGTAGCTTTGCCGAGCTTCTCCTACCTTGAGCATCGGGGAGCCCTTGTCTATTGACTACCCATCTTTTTCTTGCTTCTGAAGCATCTCTCCTCTTGTTGCAGGTCCACCTGGTTAAGCAGAGACAACGGGGGAAGAGCTAACCACCGTGTACAGCCACACGTGGTGTTGATCCGTCGCCAAACTCTGGTAAGCATCAACATTTTAGCGCTAGAAGGAGGACGCCTGCGCCTTTACTCAAAATTACCAGCCACAGTAGGCCTGTGAACCAAGATGGTAACTCGAGGCAATGCCCAAGACGAGGGCACCTGATAGGAGAGTTGGGAGAAGCCCGAAACCAAAACTAGAATCCGGCTAGACCTAGGGGTCGTCCCCGAGCCACGAGATCCTGTTCTAGGGGTCAGAGAAGCACGGTGAGGGCCGAACAAGTGTAAGATCTGGTTGTCCAAAACCCTATCTGGGAACTGACCAATACTGTTTGGATACTTACTCAATCGCATAGCAGGCTTAGCGCTAGGTGGCTCCTAGCCTCCTACCTCTACCCCTAGCTGACCAGGCTAAGGGTCAGGTAAGACGGGATACCGCCGACCCCAGTGAAGCTGATTTCAAGCGCTCTAGAAGATCTACACATGGTGTCTCGGTGAATAATAGGCTCGTTCAAGAAGGACACCTTGGCCCTCAGGAGGCACGAAATCTGTCATCATAGGGCTCCTAAGCATCTGTTTTTGATTGGTTCGAGCGCCAAGGGGAAGCACAGCAGGGTCGCCACCCCGAAGCAGGTGACAGGGTTGAGGGCGGAGCACCCTATAGGTTGAACTGCCGAAGATGCAATAGTCGCCAATTTCAGGAGTTGCAATGTCAAATTGATGAAATTCGCAACAATTGTTTCGGTTTGGATGACATCGGAGCCTTAGATCTGTCATTTACCGATGCCATCATGCGACCCAAATTTAAAGTCCCACAAATCAAGGCCAACGACGAGACCGCAGACGCTGACGCATGTCGAATTATACCGAGAATGTATGATCCTACAAAATGCCAGCGACGCAGCCATGTGTAAGGCTTTTTTATTGACCTTGACTGGACTAGCTCAGCAATGGTTTTGATGACTTAAGCCTGCTTCGATCACTTCCTTTCGACAGCTCTCTGACGCCTTCTCGGTAGCTTTCTCTATGACAAAAATAAGGAGAAAGGAAATAACCTATTTATATGGTGTTAAGCAAGAAGATGATAATGTCCAAGATTATATAAATCGGTTTACCCAAGCTGCGCTCGAAGTTAAGCAAGTTGAAGATGAGACCCTGAAACATGCCTTTGTTGGGGGTCTCCGAGACGAGAAGCTAACCTGGTCGTTGGCATTCGAGCAGCCGAGCACATTTTCTCAGATGCTCAGCTAAGCGACAAGGTATGCCGATGCGGCTGAATATGTGAAGAGCCGTAGAGAAGAAGCTAGCAGTAGCGGCGTGAAGAAGGAGAAAAAGTAGAAGAAAGCACCCAAACAGTTTGGAGCCAAGCAAAACAAGAAGCAAAAGAAGGACAAGAAGACGGAGAAGCCTATAGTGCCGACTGGAAAGTTCCAAAGCTACATGCCCTGGTAGCAAGCATAGAGGAGGTACTTGCCCAGGTGAGTAGAAGGAACCTACTGGTCAACCCACCCAAGCTCAAGGGCAGCAAAGCCAAGCGGGACTGAAGCAAGTACTGCAATTTTCATAAGGACATGGGACATAATACTCGTGACTGCATTCAGCTGAAGGACCAGATCGAGAGACTGGTCCGAGATGGACATTTACGGGAGTTTATAGAATGAGTTTTAGCTCCAGACTCTGCAGCTGGGAGAAACAACCAACCGAGCCAAGATGCGTCGAACCGCACACGCAACAATAGTAAGAACGCTCCGGAACCCCCAAACATTGTTCACATAATTTTTGGTGGGCCTGTCACCGGGGACACATCAAGTGGGCAGTGGGCTTTTGTCTGAGAAGCTCGGCTGGTTGAGAGGGGCGAGCTCATTAACATGTCCAAGCATGTCAATAAAATTTGTCGCCAGCAAGATGTGCTAATCACCTTTATAGAAGAGGAGGCGGATAAATTAATCCATCCGCACAATAATGCTCTTGTGTGCGAATTGTACATCGCCAATAACCTAGTACGACATGTGCTGATCGACAATGGTAGCTCAGCTGACATCCTATTCAAGCAAACGTACGATAAGTTGAAGATTAGCAATGCTACCCTTATCCTGGTTCAGACTGTTAGACATGTATGCTCTAAGGAGTAAAAATGTAATACGTTTTTGGAGACATTTTTATCAATAAAGAATTTATTCATTTATATATACCAAATATTGTCCTCTTTACGTTCATATTTGTTGAATGTATGATAAGCAAACAGTAGTCTGAGACTATCAGTCTAAACCTTAAGAGTTGGGCATATGATGGGATGATTATGCGGTAGACACGACTCTTAAGGTGATGGTCTAAAATATATGATCCGCAATCGAGGGAATAAAGTTGGGCGCTTTATTCATGTAAAGATTGTTATGTTGTCTATATCCCTTTTGGGAGATGGTTTGTCTTGGCCATCGGAGTTGGACTCCGTGAATAGAAACATTGGCGCGTTGTCATAGGTGACGATGTGTTGGATCGGGACATAAAGTGAATTGATTTGGATTAATAATTCTGTCTTGGCAAATCGATTCACTTTAGACAATCATTTGTATTGTATCTTAATCCTGAGATGAATAATGGGCCCGTTGTCTCGACTTGTGTCTTTTGATGTACCAATGGGTGACTCCCACATCTCTATAGTGGCATGCATGCCGGTACGTTGGAGGCATGACTCTTGGTAGCGTAGACTTGTTATTCATAGATATGGAATCCATAGCTCCTCTTTAGGAGTAATGATATCCTCTTATATGCGTTGTCCTGTAATTGGAAAACTGGAGCGCTCAACCATTTGGATACATAGGTGTAACCGAATGGTATACTATCTTTGGATGGTGAGTTTTCTAATGGTGAGACAATGGAACGTAAGATAAAAATAATCGGGAAGGTAAGACAGAACTTGTCCTTAAGCCGATTATGGATGATCATATGGGGATGCGATACACTATGATATGTCATGGAGACTTAGCTACACGAGCTTCGTAATTCTATAAAGTTCGAGAGTGCAGCTCCAAGCTTTTAGTGGAGTAGCGTTGGAGTTGATAATTGTGAAATGTATATCTGGGATATTGGGTTTCATAATTATCATGAGCTTGAACTTTATAGGTCCATTTTGGTCCCCTTTGCTAGCTCACAAAATCCTGTAACGACACGGCGTGCTTTTCCAATAATTGGTGACTTATGTCGGATTTATCAGACTGGTTTAAAATTTATAAGAATCAAATAATTCATGTTTGTTTATCGGTTGAATTAATTATGTAAGAAATTAGTTCAAGATAAACTTGTTGAATTATGGCGTTCGGATAATTCTTGTCTGTTTATCGGTTGTTTTAATTTTGGACAATTAGAACAAGATAAACTTGTAGAATTATTGTGAATTGATTTATTTTCTTAGAGATTATCTTGATAAAGTTTGTTTTGATCAGATATCTTTTCTATTGGGCTATTTGAATCAAAACTGACACTTTATCCTTTAGAATCTCGGGTGGAAAATAAAAGATTCGCGGAGATTTTTTCTCGGCAGTTCGGCCTGCCGATCGGAAAGTTCGGCCTGCCGAACTGGCCAGTTCGGCCTGCCTATCACACAGTTCGGCATGCCGACCGCGACAGCTAAGATTACGCGTTTTTCACGCGTATCTTATCAGATATTGATCCGAACTTGATTCTGTTTCGATTTTTGAGACCTAATCTGATATGGACTGACCCCAAGGACCAATAGGTATAAAAAGGGAGTGAGTCTAATGATTTACTCAGATCAATTTGAGAGATTAAGAGTGATACTCTTCTAGTGAGCATCTGAAAACTCCCTGAGAGCTTTTGTTCACAAATCACGAACACTAGCTTTGGGTTCTCTCTATTGGTTGGAAGGAGAGTCACCGGTGGAAGAGCTGTACGTGTGAGCCCACACTCACTCCGGTTGTGGATAGAGAATAGCAAAGAAGACCAGTTGGTTGAGGCTCTTCTGGAACGTTACTTCTCTACACAGGTCGCGGAGGTTCTTCGGCATACTGAGGTTAGTAAGATCTGTTTAATTTATACATATAACATGTCAAACTTGTGTTTTAGAAATTACTATGATGAAAAATTTTGAAAAATTCCGCTGCGCACTTTGTTTCCAACAATTGGTATCAGAGCGAAGTTTTTACATAAATTTGCAAGTTTGTGATCATGTTATATGCATAAATTTTGTGATCTTAATCTCTCCAATGCTTGAATTAAATTTTATAGAGAGATGGCACTCTAGGTTTCTATATAATATATATGTTGTCATGGATTATGTGGTGAATGTTTATTAATTAATTATGGTTGATTAAATTATTGTTTAATTATTTATTAATTAATTAATACCGGTTATGGTTCCTTAGAGGTTAGAATGTGTATCTAGGTTTTTCATGTAATTAGATGGCGGACTATCATCTCCGTCTAGGAATTATTATTTAATTTTTAATTTGTAAGAATTTTGTAATTAAATAATTATTCGGAGAAGACGGAACGAGAAGTCGGAACTTAAAGATTGATGATGGCGCCTCCAGGTATTTCCTAAGTCTCTAATTTTATGTTTTTGAATTGTTGAAAATAAAATTGATGAATTGCATTAAAATTGTATTTTCTGGATTGAGGGTTTTCTGCTCGGTCGGCATGCCGGACCTCACAGTTCGGCAGGCCGAAGGTCACAGATCGGCAGGCCGGACGTACAGTCCGGCAGGCCGACAGTGGGGCAGAAATTTTGGTGCTCTGCCGGCAGGCCGAACCTTCATGTTCGGCAGGCCGAACCTCCATGATCGGTAGGCCGATCACCTAGATCGGCCTGCCGACCGAGAGCAGCCAGGTGTCCAGAAAAGGTGCAATTTTTCAGTGCAGTTTTAATTTTATTTTTGGGACAATTCTGAGAAACATTAAATTTGGATATGACCGGAAATATGAAGTGTTCGATTCATACGGGATTGAGGACCTGAAAATGGATATTACATGAAGAAGGATACAGCTTGAGGATTCAAGGATGAAGAATCGATAAATGTCTCGATTATTCTCTTGTAATCTTAGTTTTTTCTATTCTCTAGGGTGGAACCATAATATTACGGTTATTATTATTATGCTTGTAGCTTTGCTTGATTGCTTTGCTTGTCTGCATTATAATATGATTTACCATGTATATTGATAACATGTCATATAGAATAGGGAGTGCCGCTCATATTAAAATTGATCATGCATAATTTTAAAATAAAACCTTGACTTCAAAAGATTGAGTGGGAGAAGGTTTTCGAAGAGAGAACCTAAGGCCTCCATCGTTGGTCCATAGGAAGAACATGATGGTCCCAACCCCTAGGAAGGGATTTCTATCATGTACCAGATTGGATCTCTGAAAGGATAAGGTATTTTAGTATGATTTATGGTTGCACACCCCTAGGTGGTGATTATAAATCATGGATAAAATATTAAAACGGTGGTTATACACTCACGTTAATTTTATTATTAACCTCCCCTAGGAGCTCTGTTAATAAAATTAATGGCCAAAGAAACGATTATTAGTATATGCTGGATCATACGGGTCCTGGATGGCATATATTAATCAGGAGGGGATCCGTGTTCCTAATTGAATTTGGCATGACTCCCCTAGGAGCTTGTTGAATTCTGAGTTGGGAATTATCGTTGTAAGGTTGTGATATTTTCAAGGTTTTGACACATAAACACATTTGTATGATTTTACATGATTGTGTTATCTTACTAAATTATTATATATGTTTGCTTATGTTTGGTATATGATTCTTTATTGTAGATTGAAAATGTCTAAAAACGCTTTATCATCGATACTTGACAAAAACCAATTAACCGGTGAGAACTATAATGATTGGAAACGGAACCTGGACATCGTCCTTTCCTTTGAGAAACTGAAATATGTTCTGACAACTCCTTGTCCTCCCGAGCCTACGGGAGACTCAAGTAATGAGCAATTCCAAGCGTACGAACGCTGGAAAGATGCTAATGATCAGGCCCGCTGCTATGTTATGGCTAGCATGAATAACGTGCTGCAGGCTCAACATCAGGATTATGAGACTGCGAAGCAGATCTTGGATAATCTTGAGGACATGTTTGGAGGCCAGGCCATAACAAAGCGGCAAGGGGCGCTTCGGAAACTCTTAAACTGTAGACAGAGACCGGGGACATCTGTAAAGGAGCACATGATGTTGGTCATGGGTTACCTTGCTGAGGCTCAAACCAATGGAGCCGACATCGATGCTGAAACTCAGATGACTATGGTCTTTGAGACTCTGTCTAAGGAATTTATTCCGTTTAGAGCTACTTTTAATCTAAGCAATAGACGGGATATGACCTTGACAGAACTAATGAAACAGTTACAAGAGTTTGAACTGCTGATCAGGGAGTCTCCTGCTGGTGGAGAGGCCAATATGGTAGCTGCTTCTGGTTCCAATCCTAACTCTGGGAATGGAAAGAAGCAACGGGCCAAAAGTGGGAAGTCTTCTATTCCTATTGCTACCAAGAGCAAGAAGAAGAAGAAGAAGAACCCAAAGAAGCTTAAGTGCTTCTTTTGTGGTAAGATCGGGCATATAAAGAAGCATTGCAAGGACTTCCTTTCCAAGGGAGGTAGGTGTGATCTTCTATATTTAGAAACTTGTTTGGTTGAGAAATCCAGTGACATTTGGGTCATAGATTCTGGTGCAACTAATCATGTTTGTGTTTCTCTGCAGGGATTCAAAGAAACGAGAAGTCTACTTCGTGAAGACTTAACGCTTCGGATGGGCGATGGATCCTTGGTCTCAGCGGAAGCAGTGGGAGATGTCCATCTTTATTTTGATAATTATAGGAGTTTAATTTTGCAAGATTGTTTTTATGTTCCTAAATTTAAAAGGAATTTAATTTCTGTATCTTCTTTATTTAAAGACTCCTACGTGGTATCTTTTAATGAAAAAGTGGTGATTCGTAAAAACAAATCTTTTAACTATTCTGGATGGATGCAAAATAATCTATATTTTATCAAACCTATGATGGACCTATTGCTTAATGCTGAGATAAATGATAATAACTCAAAAAGACTTAAAACTTCTCACTCTAATAAGACTTATCTTTGGCATTTGCGCCTTGGCCATATTAACCTAAATAGGATTCAAAGGTTGGTAAGGGATGGACCTTTAAGTCACTTAAAGGTGGAATCTATACCTCAATGTGAATCTTGTTTGGAGGGTAAAATGACCAAAAGACCATACGGGTCTAAGGGCAATAGGGCCGAAGGGGTTCTAGAACTTGTGCATAGTGATGTTTGCGGACCGATGAACATCCGGGCACGAGGAGGGTATGAGTACTTCGTTACTTTTATTGACGATTACTCAAGATATGGGTATGTGTACCTAATGCACCACAAAAGCAAAACTTATGATAAGTTCAGGGAGTTTCGGGCTGAAGTGGAAAAGCAATTGGGTAGACCCATAAAGGCACTTCGATCTGATCGAGGTGGGGAATACCTTTCTGATGAGTTCTTGGGACACTTGTTAGAGAATGGGATTTTATCCCATTTGACTGCGCTGGGCACTCCGCAGCAGAATGGCGTAGCAGAGAGAAGGAATAGGACTTTGTTGGACATGATTTGGTCCATGATGAGTTATTCATCATTGCCTTTATCCTTTTGGGGATATGCACTACAAACCGCATGTTATCTTTTGAACAATGTGCCTTCAAAATCGGTCTCTAAAACTCCTCACGAGTTGTGGACAAGAAGGAAGACATCCTTAAACCATATTTGCATATGGGGATGTCCATCTCATGTCTTGTTTAAGGATCCGAATAAGTTGGAAGCACGTTCAGAAGTTTGCGTGTTTGTAGGATATCCAAAAGGGACTAAAGGGGGTTATTTTTATAACCCAAAGGAAAATAAAGTCGTGGTTTCAACTAATGCAACTTTCCTTGAGGAGAGTTACATGAACGACTTTAAACCTCAAAGCAAAGTGGTGCTTGAGGAGTTAAGGGGTAATCCGTTTACTCCGGAGGTTCCGAACGAAACCATTCCGATCGGTGTAGAAAAACCAAACAAACCTGAACAACAACCTCAGGGGCTTCGGCGTAGTGGGAGGATCGGGCGTCAACCTGAGAGGTATATGTTCAATGGGGAGGTCTTTTTGGCTGAACCGGATGAACATGACAGGGATCCTTATACTTACGCAGAAGCTATGGAGGATGTTGATTCAAGACTCTGGACAGAGGCCATGAACATTGAGATGAAGTCTATGGAGACTAATCGGGTCTGGGAGCTTGTGGATCTTCCCGAAGGGGTAAAACCCATAGGGAGTAAGTGGATCTTCAAGAGGAAAAGAGGAGTGGATGGAAAGGTCGAAACCTTTAAGGCTAGACTGGTAGCTAAGGGTTATACGCAAAAGGAAGGAATCGATTATGAGGAAACCTTTTCGCCTGTAGCCATGCTTAAGTCCATCCGGATTCTCTTGTCCATAGCTGCCGCTCTCGACTACGAGATTTGGCAGATGGATGTCAAGACGGCTTTTCTGAATGGCTATCTTGATGAGTCCATTTATATGGAACAACCAGACGGGTTCAAGGTCACGGGTCAAGAGGGTAAGGTTTGTAAGCTGTTAAAGTCAATTTATGGACTTAAGCAGGCTTCTCGTTCTTGGAACATAAGATTTGATCAAGTGATCAAGACTTATGGGTTCTCACAAAATGTGGATGAACCATGTGTTTACAAACACATTAAGAATGAGAAGGTGGTTTTTCTATTACTCTATGTAGATGACATTCTGCTAATTGGCAATGACGTTGGGGCGTTGTCATCGGTCAAATTATGGTTGACCAAGCAGTTTGACATGAAGGACTTGGGTGAGGCTAATTTTGTTCTCGGTATCCAGATCTTTCGGGATAGGAAGAACAAAATGATAGCTTTGTCACAGGCCGGCTACATAGATAAAATTCTCAGGAGGTTTGCAATGCAGGATTCCAAGAAAGGTGGGCAACCATCTAGGTCTGGAATTACTCTTTCTAAGAAAGACTCTCCAAAGTCTTATGAAGAAAGAGAATACATGAAGAAGGTGCCTTATGCTTCGGCAGTGGGTAGTCTCATGTATGCCATGCTTTGCACTCGACCGGATATTAGCTATGCGATCGGGATTGTGAGTCGATTTCAGGCGGATCTAAGAACGAACCATTGGGTTGCGGTAAAGCATATTTTCAAGTACCTGAGAAGGACTCGAGGGTATATGCTTGTGTATTCGGGTGAGGATTTAACTCCTCTAGGATACACTGATTCAGATTTTCAATCTTGCCTGGATTCTAGGAAATCGACATCGGGGTTTGTGTTTACTCTGGGTGGCGGTGCCATCAGTTGGAGAAGTGCGAAGCAAGATTGCACTTCGGATTCAACGATGGAGGCCGAGTATGTGGCGGCTAGTGATGCTTCGAAAGAAGCAGTGTGGCTCCGCAAGTTCCTTGGGGATCTTGAGGTAGTTCCTGGTATGGATAAAGCGGTATCACTGTACTGTGATAACAGTGCGGCGGTAGCTAATGCTAAGGAACCAAGATTTCACAAGAAGAGTAAACATATTGATCGGAAGTATCATGTGATAAAGGACTTCGTTGAGAGCGGGCATGTCACGGTGTGCAAGATCGCGTCAGAGGACAATTTAGCTGATCCATTTACGAAGACACTTTCTGGGAGAGTCTTCGAAAGGCATGTGGAAGCTATGGGGATGCGAAATTTGCAGTATTTACTCACTTAGTGCAAGTGGGAGATTGTTAGACATGTATGCTCTAAGGAGTAAAAATGTAATACGTTTTTGGAGACATTTTTATCAATAAAGAATTTATTCATTTATATATACCAAATATTGTCCTCTTTACGTTCATATTTGTTGAATGTATGATAAGCAAACAGTAGTCTGAGACTATCAGTCTAAACCTTAAGAGTTGGGCATATGATGGGATGATTATGCGGTAGACACGACTCTTAAGGTGATGGTCTAAAATATATGATCCGCAATCGAGGGAATAAAGTTGGGCGCTTTATTCATGTAAAGATTGTTATGTTGTCTATATCCCTTTTGGGAGATGGTTTGTCTTGGCCATCAGAGTTGGACTCCGTGAATAGAAACATTGGCGCGTTGTCATAGGTGACGATGTGTTGGATCGGGACATAAAGTGAATTGATTTGGATTAATAATTCTATCTTGGCAAATCGATTCACTTTAGACAATCATTTGTATTGTATCTTAATCCTGAGATGAATAATGGGCCCGTTGTCTCGACTTGTGTCTTTTGATGTACCAATGGGTGACTCCCACATCTCTATAGTGGCATGCATGCCGGTACGTTGGAGGCATGACTCTTGGTAGCGTAGACTTGTTATTCATAGATATGGAATCCATAGCTCCTCTTTAGGAGTAATGATATCCTCTTATATGCGTTGTCCTGTAATTGGAAAACTGGAGCGCTCAACCATTTGGATACATAGGTGTAACCGAATGGTATACTATCTTTGGATGGTGAGTTTTCTAATGGTGAGACAATGGAACGTAAGATAAAAATAATCGGGAAGGTAAGACAGAACTTGTCCTTAAGCCGATTATGGATGATCATATGGGGATGCGATACACTATGATATGTCATGGAGACTTAGCTACACGAGCTTCGTAATTCTATAAAGTTCGAGAGTGCAACTCCAAGCTTTTAGTGGAGTAGCGTTGGAGTTGATAATTGTGAAATGTATATCTGGGATATTGGGTTTCATAATTATCATGAGCTTGAACTTTATAGGTCCATTTTGGTCCCCTTTGCTAGCTCACAAAATCCTGTAACGACACGGCGTGCTTTTCCAATAATTGGTGACTTATGTCGGATTTATCAGACTGGTTTAAAATTTATAAGAATCAAATAATTCATGTTTGTTTATCGGTTGAATTAATTATGTAAGAAATTAGTTCAAGATAAACTTGTTGAATTATGGCGTTCGGATAATTCTTGTCTGTTTATCGGTTGTTTTAATTTTGGACAATTAGAACAAGATAAACTTGTAGAATTATTGTGAATTGATTTATTTTCTTAGAGATTATCTTGATAAAGTTTGTTTTGATCAGATATCTTTTCTATTGGGCTATTTGAATCAAAACTGACACTTTATCCTTTAGAATCTCGGGTGGAAAATAAAAGATTCGCGGAGATTTTTTCTCGGCAGTTCGGCCTGCCGATCGGAAAGTTCGGCCTGCCGAACTGGCCAGTTCGGCCTGCCTATCACACAGTTCGGCATGCCGACCGCGACAGCTAAGATTACGCGTTTTTCACGCGTATCTTATCAGATATTGATCCGAACTTGATTCTGTTTCGATTTTTGAGACCTAATCTGATATGGACTGACCCCAAGGACCAATAGGTATAAAAAGGGAGTGAGTCTAATGATTTACTCAGATCAATTTGAGAGATTAAGAGTGATACTCTTCTAGTGAGCATCTGAAAACTCCCTGAGAGCTTTTGTTCACAAATCACGAACACTAGCTTTGGGTTCTCTCTATTGGTTGGAAGGAGAGTCACCGGTGGAAGAGCTGTACGTGTGAGCCCACACTCACTCCGGTTGTGGATAGAGAATAGCAAAGAAGACCAGTTGGTTGAGGCTCTTCTGGAACGTTACTTCTCTACACAGGTCACGGAGGTTCTTCGGCATACTGAGGTTAGTAAGATCTGTTTAATTTATACATATAACATGTCAAACTTGTGTTTTGGAAATTACTCTGATGAAAAATTTTAAAAATTCCGCTGCGCACTTTGTTTCCAACACAGACGCCACTTTACGGCTTCATAAGTGAATGTGTCCAAGCAATCAGGAAGGTTGGCCTACAGGTCACCTTCGATAAGGGCACTGCTCGGGTTACACGTGTCGTCGACTTCCTGGTCGTCAACAAACCTTCCCAATACAATATTATTATCGACTGTCCAATGTTAACTGCATTGAAGGCTGTGGTCTCTACCTACCACCTGGCCATGAGTTCCCAATGGACAACAGTTTTGGAGTAATCAAGTTGCTATAGAAAGATTCCCAAGCTTGTTATGCTAATGTTGTCAAGGCTGTATCGGCTTGGCAGTTAAATGCCTCGGCCATTTATAAGGTTGACGAAATACAATTCCTAGCTAAGCCAATGCCCAAGATGCTTTCCAACCTTGATCCCTGTATGCTTGAGGAGGAGGTGAGGGCCACTCCCATCGAGGATCTGGTGCCGTTCAGCCTTGATCCAGCACATCTTGACTGCACGGTCCAACTCGGCTCTCAATTGAAGCCTGAGATCTAGGTCGACCTTGAGAAGCTTCTAGTAGAGTATTAGGATGTGTTCACATGGTTTCATGAGGACATACCCGGCATTGATCCAAGCATAATCTATCACCAGCTTAACGTCCAACTAAAGTACAAGCTGGTTATTCAAAAGAAAAAAGCCTTTAACCCGAAAAGGTATGCCGCCATTAATAAAAAGGTCCAGAAACTGCTAAAGGCGAGATTCATTTGATAAGCAAAGTATCCAGAGTGGTTGGCGAACGTGGTCCTAGTCAAGAAGGCGAATAGGAAATAGCGGGTTTGTATAGACTACATTGACCTAAACAAGGCCTACCCCAAGGACTACTTTCCACTGTCCTGGATAGACCAGCTCGTTGATGTAACTACCAAGCATGAGCTACTCAGCTTCATGGACGCCTATTCCGGTTATAACCAAATACGGATGGCCGAGGAAGATTAAATAAAAATAGCCTTTGTTACTGACCAAGGGCTCTACTGTTACATAGAATGCCCTTTGGACTTAAGAATGCCAAGGGTACCTACCAACGCCTAGTCAACAAAATGTTTACTCGACTGATCGGCAAAACCATGGAGGTCTACATGGACAATATGTTAGTAAATTCGTCTTAGCAGTGGACCACATGGCCGATCTCGGAGCAAGCTTCGATGTTCTCTAAGAGTATAGGATGAAACTCAACCCGGTGAAATGTGCGTTTGGAGTTAGCTCAGGCAAGTTTCTTAGATTTCTGGTTAATCAAAGAGGAATCGAGGTCAACCTGACCAAGGCTCAAGCTGTTATAGGCATGCATTCACCTCGGACAGTGAAGAAGGTGCAGAAACTTACCGGCATGGCAGTGGCTCTCTCCAAGTTCGTCTCCCGGTCTACCGACAAGTGCCACCGTATTTTTCAAGAGCTCAAGATGAGGCTTGAGTAGAGCGGGGAGTGTAAGGAAGCCTTCCAAAATTTAAAGAGGTACTTGGCCACGCCCCCGCTCCTATCCAAATTTTTATCGGGGGAAGTATTGTATGCCTACCTCACCGTGTTTGAGAAGGCTTTTAGCTCAGTCCTTGTCTGAGAAGAAGACGGAGTTTAGAAGCCCATCTATTACATAAGCCATGCGTTCTAGGGTGCTGAGGAGAGATACCCGCCGCTTGAGTAATTGGCGTTCACCCTAGTCACTTCTGCTTGGAAATTGCGGCCTTATGTTCAAGGCCACACAATACGAGTCCCGACAAAGTTCTCTCTTCAGCAAGTTCTTCAAAGTTCAGAGATATCGGGATGGATGACCAAATACTCAATCAAGCTCGGCTAGTATGACATTCATTTTGCACCGAGGACAGCCATCAAGGCCTGGGCCCTCGCAAATTTCATTTTCGAGTTCACGGATACTAAACAAGGCACACCACTAGCCGAGAAGACGCTAGTTGAAGTCCCAAACGCCCCTAGCTGTAGTGAAGGAGATCATGCCACGCTGGAACCAGAATGGAAGTTCTTTGTAGATGGATCTTCCTATGCTGAAGGTTCGGGTGCCGAGCTCATTTTGACAAGCCTAGACAGAAACAAGAAAATCTACATATTTCGATTTGATTTTAAGGCCTTTAACAATGAAGCGGAGTACAAAGCACTCCTGGCGGGACTCAGAATAGCCAGGGATCTTGGGGTAGACCTCCTAATCATCCATAACAATTCTATGCTCGTCGTCTAATAGATCATTGGGGTGTTTCAAGCTCAAACAGAATCCATGACTGCACATTTACAAGAGGTTAGGGCATTGTTCGGGTAGTTTAAATCTTTCTCGTTCAAACAGATCCCCAGATCAAAAAACTCTAAGGCCGATGCGCTTGCTCCACTCGCCTCAGGCCTGGGAGATAGTGAGTTAACATCGGTCCTCATTGAAAGATTAGCCGAGCCCAGTATTAACAAAGAGGTGGCATGTGTAGCCAAAGAGCAGGAGACCACCTAGATGGACCCGATCATCTGATACCTGACTATAGTCAAATTGCTTGCGACTGAGAAGAGGCACGTCAGATTCGCAATAGTTTAGTCCGGTATTCGATGATCAATAGAAAGCTATATCGACGAGGCTACACTACATTCTGTTTGAAGTGCGCAGAGCCTAGATAAGCTCAATATCTGATAAGGAGATCCACAAGGGGCTCTATGGTAATCACTCCGGGGGGTGATCCTTGGCCCAAAAATACCTTCGGTAGGGCTGTTTTTGGTCGCCATAGAGAAGGACTATAAGGATTTCATGCAAAAATGTCTAAAATGTCAACGGTTCGTGAGGGTCCTTGGACATCACGCCGAGGTACTCACTTTGGTAACATTAGCATGGCCTTTTGCCAAGTGGGTCATTGATCTTATCGAGCCCCTTCCCCAAGCCCAGTCTCAGTTTAAGTACTGCATTGTAGCCATCAACTACCTCACTAAATGGCTAGAAGTGGAGTCGTGTACAAGCATGATCGAGGCTAAATGCACAAACTTTGCATAGAGAAACATCATTTGCCGGTTTGAGATCCTACATACCATTGTGATCGACAACACAAAGTAGTTTGAATCCTATGGTCTCCTCCGCCTATGCGAGTAGCTCGTCATCAAGAAGGTCTTCTCTTCTCCAGCTATCCTCAGAGCAATGAGCAAGTTGAAGCGGTCAATAAAATAATCAAGGACAACCTAAAGAAGAAACTCGAAGGCCTCAAAGGGGCATGGATTAACGAGCTCCTAAAGGTGCTCTAGGCTTACTGAACAACGGCCTGAACTGCTACCGAGGAGACTCCATTCTCTCTTGTATACGGGGCCGAGGTTGTCATTCTGGTGGAAGTAGGACTGTCAAGCTTTAGGGTCAAGCATTACGAAGAAATTCTTAATGCTAAAGCCATGATGTCTGAACTTGACTTGCTCGAGGAGTAGAGGAACCGTGCAGCAATTTGCAACGCAGCTCAGAACCAAGTAGTTGCTCGATACTATAACAAATAGGTCCAACTGAAGAGCTTCAAAGTTGGAGATTTGATGCTAAAGAAGGTCACTATTCAATAGCCCAGGTTGGGGTCCTTTGGTCCAAAGTAGGACGGACCATATAAGGTTGTTGGAATTGTCCGACCAAGCACCTATAGGCTATCGGAGATGGAGGACAACCTGCTCGGTCATCCTTGGAACACCAAGCTCCTAAAAAAATTCTTTTGCTGATTGACGCCAAAAATTCTTTTTGATCTCTAGCTATATTCTTTTTGTAACTAGACCTACTAAACAGGATTGGAATATAAATATTATACATTAATGAAAATTTTAATTCCTACACTGTTCCATTGAGCAATGCGTGTTAAGAAAAATACAACTCCCGAAAGGTGGGGCCGTAACTCTGAACTAGGGGACCATACAATAACTCCCAAAGAGGAAGGGTCATCCTGAACAACCAGACTGGAGGGCTAATCGACATTATGCCAACCATTAGTCTGTCACTGTGCGAACCACCCAGACAAAGTCGCCCTAGCATAACTGTGCCTGACCAACATTAGACTTGTAAAAGTTTCAATGAACTTAAACAAGTCTAAGGGGGTGACAGGGTACAAGGTATCATACACCGTTGTACTCTGCCTGACCGAGAAATGAGCTTTCCCTACTCGGCTAAACTTAGTAATCACTTTTTCCTAGGAAGTTTCTTTTTGAGGAATGTTTGGGAAAGTAAGATGCTTTGTCACCAAGACGCTGAACTCGGTGAGAATGCAATTGGGAAGATGAGTTCAGAATCTCTGATTCAAAAACGTTCCCTCATGAGGAACATCCAACTTGAAAAATCCTCAACTTAATTCCTCTCTCGATAAGCACCTAACTCTGAGGAAGGAGCTTCAAACTTCGCTCCCGAGGAGCCGCCCCACAAGCTTTCAAAAAGCAAAATTTTTAATCCAAAGACAATCACACTTGGAAAAGAAAATTTAAAGATCAAAACTAAAAGAAAATGCCGAGAAGCAATAAACTTCGGGGAAAATGAAAATTTGATTGTAAGAAGTGGAGGGGAGGTACAAATAACCAGGCACCTTTCGAGCCCAGATAAAGAAAAGATGAAAATAAAAACTAGGCCTAGGCCTCGTCCCCAGCATCATCGTTTCCACCGTCTCTGCCCTGGTTGTCCCCATCGTCTTCGTCGTCCACTTCAACGACCTCCTCTTGTTCGGGCTATTGTGCTCTACCCTATTCTGGCTCGACAATGAGCGATCAGTCGAAACTCGCCGCCTCAAGATGCTTCCTGATGAGGTAGTCCTGGAGGTCGGTCATGCCAAAATAGTAATAGTCGGTGTACTCTAAGGACGCCTTGAATTCCTCCACTGCCTGGCGACGTGGCCGGGCAGCTCTTCCCAGAAACGTTAATGCTCGGCTTAGGAGGCCTGCAGTTGACCCCTGAGCAGGACAACCTTGTCCCGAGACTAGTCAGCCTTATTCTTTGCATCTTTAGCCGCCTTCCTCGCCTCCTCTGTCATTGCCTTAGTTTGCTTGGCCTCCTCTGTCGTTGCCTTAGTTTGCTTGGCCTCCTCTTTTGCCTTCCTGGTCTTGTCTTTGGCCCGAGCAAGAGCCTCCTTGATTTAATCAAGCTCAATGTTCTTGGCATCGAGCTGCTTCTGGACCTTAGCTTTTTTGAGGACTGTCTTCTTGAGCCTCTCCTTTTCTAGGTTCTGCCTGGCCATGTAGGCCAGGTTCAAGAACACACACGCCTAAAAAGATGGTTGTCAAAGCACAAAAATATAGTCAAATGGAGCTTGGTTCTAGATTTTTTAACTCACCTTGGCAGTAGAGCAAAAGGTAGCGCTGGAAAGGCCCTCGAAGTCCTCTCCTCGAAGGTTCTCCAAGAATGATTCATCAGGAATGACCTCCCTGAGGTGTTCAAGGATATGACGGCAGTAATTCGGTCGCCTCCTCGGAGGGACTCTTATGGAAGGCATCACGGCAGTTGTGATAGCGGGAAGTTGGGTTTGGCTAGAAGAGGCCCCAGTCCTCAATGGCGAGGGTGGGGGAACTTGGACTATTTGGGGTGGTCACTCAAACTGTGGCAGCTACTCGGACAGCGATGGTAGCTATGGCATGGGGGTCCTCTTTCGTTTCTTTCCGACCACAGCCTTCCCCTTTGAACGGTGAAGGTGCTCCATCATGGCATGCCTTTCTTCTGCGTTGCTCTGTTGGGAAGACATATCTATAGAACCAAGAAAAATCTCCCAAGTTAGGACAAGCTTGGCAACAAAAAAAAACTAGGAGCTTACCTCCAATTCGGAGCTGGCTGGATAGGCACAGGAACCAGACCACGTCTATAAGGTCCTTATCTACTACAGTTGGCCCCGCGTTGAAAGAGCCACTCGATGAGTCCTCAGTTTTGGATGATGATGGCTCACTTATCGGTCACCTGAATCTGAAGGTGCTCGGCCTTGGGATATCGGTGAAACTTGGCCTCGCCACCGTCACCTGCCCGACTGACTAGGCAGGTTGGATGTTGGAAGGAGGATTGGTTTTGCTGGACTCCCCAAACCAGCCATAACAAGAAAGGGTCTCTTTCCTGAGCAAGAATGCCTGTTGTCTCATGGCCTTCGGCTTGTTAAACAGGTCTTCGACCGCCCTGATGATGTGACTCGACGTCCACAGCCTCTTAAACTACATGTGCCCCTGCTCAAATGTCCTTGAGACACACTGATCCATAGGGACGGCTTCACTGGCCCCGGCTAGATAATTTTCCCCGACTTAGAATCACTTAAACTTCCAAAGTTTGTTCGAGTCAGGGTTGCCTAGGATAAAGTCCTTCCTAAAGTTGGTGACATAATAGCAGCTGGTACCTCCATAACACGTACATCCCGATCAGCGACTTGTAGCTGTTTGGGTTAAGCTGGGCTGGGCAGAAATTTAGGTCGTTAAGTGACCGGCGCAGGAATGGGTGGAACGGAAGGCGTAGCCTAGCCCTGAAGAACTCCGCATACAAAGTTATACACCCCTCGGGCAGAGTCAGGGGTGAATCATTCTCCTCGGGCACGACGAGGACAACGTCATCTGAGATATCAAATTCTTGGCGTAGGTCCTCAAGTCGAGATTCTATTATTGCACTGGAGTAGGCCGCTATTGATGTTTGCCCAGGCCAGGATACACGATAAGCGGTCACTCCCTAGACTCAAGTGACCACAACCCTTTTAGCCTCGTCTTCGGCGGCGCTCACTTCCGGCTCTACCTCTTTGGCCGCTTCCTCTTTGTTAGAGATATCAATGGTTACCCTCCTTACGACCTAAATAGGGGGCCTAGAGTTTTGACCAAAAGTACTCGACACATCAGCGGCTACCTCTATCTCGGCCCGCTCTTGGGCTGTAACTCGGGACGTGCTGGCGATGGCCGTCTTGATGTAAGGATCCTCGCCCCTACACAGTCTCACTGGGTGTTCCTGTCCATCAAGTTGAGGAACTCTTGCTCGAGTATCGTCTCGGCATTGACTCTTAATATTTCAGCCAACCGGCCTGCTCCGACCTGTCCTTGTGACGATTCTTCTATGTTGACCTCCACGGAGGTCAACTCCTCGGTCTTAGTGTTACTATCTGACCAAGAGACGTTAACATTTTGGGAGTCTGAAAGGCCACTCATGTTTTCGTGTGCTCCTCAGGAAATTACCTGATCGGGTTATGGAAGCTTGGGAATAAAGAGTTCTCGAGTTGTCAACTACAGCTCGACAACTAAAACTCAAGGTTAGCGAAGTGTGGCCTTGATTGCACGTGAAAATGACAGGGAGAAAATGTAACGCTTGAGGATTTCTAATGCATTAAAAATACATTAAGTTAAGTATTATATTAAGACGAAAAGTACAGTTTAAGGAAAAATATTATATAATAACATAGAAAATTATACAATATTAGAATAATACAGTATAAGAATTGGACTATTTAAGGTAATGTAGTACATAAATTGGATTGTTTAAGTTAAAGTAGTGTAAAAAGAATACTGGTAAGTGAAAACGTAGATATAAGAAAGGTTATGTTTGGCCTCCAAAAATAAACCAAAGGCATGTAAAATATTTTATACAGTCTAGGAATATGTTTTTGCAGTAATTTTACCACGGCAGTATAGGAAAAATACTGTTTGGTGAAAAATTACACAATGTAAATTTTTGAGGGCCCACCAATTAGACACCCATTAGAGTTTCATTGGCCCACATGTCATGAAAGGTGGCCTAATCCCATTGAGACACCGAGTAACCCAATGGATTACCATGAGTCACCTAAAGGGATAAACATGCATTAAATGCAAATTTGCAAAAAAATCCCACTTCTCCTTCCTCCAAGCCATGGCCACCATGGGAGAACCATCCTAAGAATTTTCGCAAACCTAATTCTTTGCAAAAATGGCCAAAACGAACCCAACACGCACGATGTAAGGAAACGTTTCTTAGTGGCAATTTTTTCGTAATTTGTAAGTAATGAAACGTTAAAGTTAAGCAATGAGTTTAATAGAATTACGAAGTTGACGGAAAACCCAAAAAGGGTAAAAACGTCATTTTTATAAAACGGCTAGAACAGAGTTGAACACTCTGATTTAGCATAACGTTATTAGACGAAAAATGTTCTGTAATACGTCAAGTAACGTAACCGTCATGTGAGACAAGAGATTTAATAATGGAAAGATAGCCCAGGTGCATTACAAAGTTAGTGAAAGACTGGTAGACCGATAGTATACAAGTCAAGTTAAAAGGAAATGAATGTTTAATTTTTACGTTATATTATCAATCGAGTAGATTGATAAAAAGAAAGTTAATTGATAAGTCGGCTATCATTTGATCAGGACACAGAAGCCAACCAATGGAAGGAAAAGAAACAAAATAGGAATGGAGAAGGGAACGTTAGAGTAAAGTCCAAGTAAGTTCAGACTTCACCTACAGCGTGAAGTAAATAATTTCCAAATGCTTACATATATGTTTGTAAATGAGTTTGCAATTATTGTGCAAGTTTCTTTTAAAGTATATTTGCATTTATTATGCAAAGAGTTTTAAAGTACAAAGAAGATTTGCAAGGAACTTGTAATTGTTATGTTTAAAGCCTGTTTGCATATTGATATGCATGAATGTTAAGAACTACGATTGGTGTGTGTATTATAAATGTGACATAACTTAAAGTATTATATGAATATAATATGAAATAGTTGCTATCCAAAGAAGAAAAGTGTATAGCAACTCCACGATATCAAAGTATGAACGATATGTGTATGTATGATATGAATGACATGTATATGTATGATATGTTTATGAACATTATGTGTAAGTATGATATGGATATGAATGCTATGATTGATTATAAACAAGATATAGCATATAAGCACAGTGCCACATAATGCATGATGAATATGTACAGTAAGGTCCATAAGAAACCCATTAAGAACATAACTTCCTAGATTACAACATCCTGTAGAACCAGAATTTTGGTAAGAATAAACACACAGATCCCTACAAGAAAATTTGGATGTAAGTAGAAGTTTAAGATATAAGAGAGGAACTTCCGAGAGGTAACAAGAGCGAAGCTAAGAGAGAGATATGAAAGGTTAAGTTCAAGTGTTATGAACCCTTAGAAGTTTTCAGACAAGTGCGTAAACATGTTTTAGATAGTCATTATCATTAGTCTGGAATGACTAGATGATAAAAGACTTATAGATTGAATAATAAAAAGATGAACTTATTGGCCAGTTTTTTTATGTAGCAGATTATGATCTAGATGCGGATGTGCAACCTAGGTACGAAATAGGAATAGTATAAGTCCTGCATTTCGACAATGTATAATGTTTTATAATTTAAGTTATAAGTTTTATGAAGCATTTGTTATGTAATATGTTGCATTTGTATGCAATATGATTCAAAATAAAAGTTTTGGTTTGCAATATGAGATTATGTTATATGTTGCATTTGTAAGCAATATGATTCAAAATAAAAGTTACGATTTGTAATATGTGATTGCGGTATATGTTGCATTTGCATCCAATATAATTCAAAATAAAAGTTATGATTTGCAATATATGATTGCGTTATATGTTGCGTTTGTATGCATTATGTTTCAGAACAAGAGTTATGATTTACAATATATGATTGCGTTATATATTACATTTGTATGCAATATGTTTCAAAACAAGAGTTATGGTTTGCAATATGTGATTGCGTTATATGTTGCATTTGTATGCAATATGTTTCAGAACAAGAGTTATGATTTGCAATATGTGATTGCATTATATGTTGCATTCGTATGCAATATATTTCAGAATATAAGTTATGAGTTGCAAAATGTATTTGCGTTTCAAGTTGCATTTGTTGTGCAAGAGGTTTACAGTACAAGCTATAATTTGCAAGTATGTTTACACATGACGTGGTTGCCTTTGATATGTTCACTAAAGTTAATAAGAAGGTAATGTAAAGTTTAAAAAAAAGTGTCGTACCAGCCTCCTCGTTGTGAGGTAATGAAAGGAAAGTTAAAGTTTGACCTCCTAAATATGAGGTACATGACCTTGAAGTTCGATGGTCTTAAGTCTTACACAAGGGAAGCATCGTGTTTTTGATCTCATGATTAAAGATGTTGGTACTAACACTGAAGGTTATAAAATAAAGAAAGTTAAGGAACAATAGGTGGAAAGTTAAAGTCAAATAAGAAAAGTTAAAGTGTAAGATAAGAAAAGATAAGGAACAAGGATGGAAAGTCAAAGTAAGAAAGAATGTTCATAAGATGCTCATAATCGAAAGTTCATAATTGAGCATAAATGAAAACATGCATTGTGATTGTACTTGATTTACTTGTTATGAAACATTTATATGCTTTGGAAAACATTCTGAGGAATGTTTTATATTAAGTGTTTATAAAAACATAAATAACGTTTATGAAAAGCAATCTGAGGATTGTTTTATTTTAAATATTTTATGAAAAGTGTTTAAGAAAAATGTTACAGAAATACTTTATGAAAACCTTTATGAGAAACGTTTTAGGAATATTTTATGAAAAATGTTTATGAAAAGCGTTTATGATAAAAGTTTTAAGAAAAAGGTTTATAAATGGCGTTTTACGAAAAGCATTCTAAGAATTGCTATATGTTAAATGCTTTATAAAAAGCGTTTATGAGAAACGTTCTAGAAAAGTTTTATGAAGAATGTTTACGAAAGCCGTTTTTAGAAATGTCTATGGAAAATATTCATGATATATGTTTTAAGAGAAAGGCTTTCATGAGAAAAGGTTTTAAAGCATGTTTTAAATGATTTGTGAGAATATGTTTGAACTTACTTAGCGAAAGCTCATAAAAAGTTTCTTCATGCTGTAGGTAGTATGTGGGCGACCAGTAGGTCCCGTTAGAAGAGCTGGGTGTTGCAGAGGATGGATGCGAGGATTTGGGTATAGTTACTACCACAGTTTGCTTCCCCTACACAAAGAAAAGGTTTTCCATTATTTAATGTAATGTTTTCAAAATATTGAGAAAATCATAGTTTTAAGGAATGTATTTAAAGTTTTATGATATATTTACAAAAAATTTTATTTTCTTATAAAGTTAAGTTTTGATCAATGATTCAGTAAATGTTTCTTATTAAGTTTTAAGAAACGATTTGGAATAGTTTTAAAGTCAAGTGTTGAGCGAAGTCTCAACTTGAATGGCGACAGAGGTCGCAACAGTTTTTAAATACGTTTGTTTAAAGTAAAAAAAATTATTTCAATATTTTTCTTACTAAGTAAGTAAGACTACTATTTAAGTTATGATATTTAAGTAAGTAAAGTGACTGCCCAAAAAGCCGGGTCGTCACATGTGGTATCAAAGCAGTATCCTACCATTCCATCTCGCGCTGTCATATGTCCGCTGCACCATAGCTCAAGTAAGTAAGTTAAGTTAATTGGGAAGAAAAGTTAGTATTTTATAGTTACGTTGATGACACTTTCGGATGAGCAACGAGAAGGTAAAGGTCAAATGATAAATGTAATGTTATATGCTAGAATGTCCTCGCAAGTCAACGATAGTTGTCGTCCATCAGTGGTGTCGAGTCAACGATGATTAAACGTGGTCAATGATGGTCAATAGATGGCCGAGGGTTCAAAATCAAGAAGATGAGCTCGTGACGTGTTATGATGTTTATGCGCACAATGGTGTCTTCGTATGAGCAAATTTCGCTCCATTAGAAGTTGTTCGGTATTGATTATACGTAGAACGAGTAGAGCATATCAAGATAATGGAATAATCGACGTCCGAATGTGATTTTCGGTGCTTTATGGAACTAGAGTGCCTAAAAGCAACTAGACACTAGATTACTAACTATGCGATTTTATCAAGCTTAAGCACTCTTTAGCTAAACTGAAACATGTGAATGAGCTTGTAACTGCCTGGATGGGAACCACAATTAGGACAATGATGTCAAGTATGTCAGCAAAAACCTTACAGATGGGAGGATGGAAGCTGGAGATCTATATGTTATGAGAAAAATTACGACAAAATGTCATTCCAGACTGGATATAGAACCAAATAATTATGGATTTTGTGGTCGGATGACCCTGATCTTTAGATAGAAATGGTGCAGTTAGAATGAAAATAAACCATATTTTCAAGAATAACATTCATTGGTAGAATGCTAAACCTTCAAATGAATGAAAACTACGCTCAAATGTTAAAAGATCAGAGTTGCACAACAAAACTGTAGTGTATAATTTAAAGGAATATGTCAATAACATGATAAAAATTGTTGAAATTTCAAGATGAAGGCTTCGTTTAGTAAGGAAGTTATGACGTAAGAAAGCATGTTAAGAACAAAAAAGGTGATAAAGGAGATGAACTACCAATGAAGGTACTAATTTTCGAGGACGAAAATTTTTAAGGAGGGTAGATTGTTACGCCCGAAGATTTCTAATGAGTTAAAAATGCATTAAGTTAAGAATTATATTAAGACGAAAAGTACAGTTTAAGGTAAAATACTGTATTATAACATATAAAATTATACAATATTAAAAGAATGCAGTGTAAGAATTAGACTGTTTAAGGTCATACAGTATAGAAATTAGACTGTTTAAGTTAAAGCAGTATAGAAAGAATACTGCTAAGTGAAAACACAGATATGAGAAACGTCATGTTTGGCCTCCAAAAATAAACTAGAGGCAAGTAAAATATTTTATACAGTCTAGGAATATATTTTTGCATTGATTTTACCACGGTGGTATAGGAAAAATACTGTTTGGTAAAAAATTACACAGTGTAAATTTTTGAGGGCCCACTAAGCGGACACCCATTAGAGTTTCATTGGGCCACACGTCATGAAAGGTGGCCCAATCCTATTGAGACACCAAATAACCCAATGGATTACTATGAGTCACCTAAAGGGATAAACATGCATTAAATGCAAAGTTTGCAAAAAAATCCCACTTTTCCTTCCTCTAAGCCACGACCACCATGGGAGAACCATCCCAAGAATTTTCTCAAACCCAATTCTTTACAAAAATGGCCAAAACAAACCCAAAATGCCCGATATCGAGAAACTTTTCTTAGTGGCAATTTTTTCGTACTATGTAAGTAATAAAACGTTAAAGTGAAGCAATGGATTTTATAGAATTACGAAGTTGACGAAAAACCCAAAAAGGGTAAACATGTCATTTTTACGAAAATGGCTAGAACGGAGTCGAATACTCCAATTTAGCATAACGTTATTAGATGGAAAATGTTCCATAATATGTCAAGTAATGTAACCTTCATATGAGACGAGAGATTTAATAATGTAAAGATAACCCCGGTGGGTTACAAAGTTAGTGAAAGACTGGGAGACCGATAGTATACAAGTCAAGTTAAAAGGAAATGAATGTTTAATGTTTACGTTATATTATCAATCGAGTAGATTGATAAAAAAAAGTTAATTAATAAGTCGACTGTTGTTTGATTAGGATACAGAAGCCGACCAATGGAAGGAAAAGGAACGAGATAGGAATAGAGAAGGGAACGTTAGAGTAAAGTCCAAGTAAGTTCAGACTTTACCTACAGCATGAAGTAAAAATTTCCAAATGCTTACATATATGTTTGTAAATGAGTTTGTAATTATTATGCAAGTTTCTTTTAAAGTATATTTGCATTTAGTAGCAAAGAGTTTTAAAGTACAAAGAAGATTTGCAAGGAACTTGCAATTGTTATGTTTAAAGCCTATTTGCATATTGATATGCATGAATGTTATGAACTATGATTGGTGTGTGTATTATAAATATGACATGACTTAAAGTATTATATGAATATAATATGAAATAGTTGCTATCCAAAGAAGAAAAATGTATAGTAACTCTACGATATAAAAGTATGAACGACATGTGTATGCATGATATGAATGACATGTATATGTATAATATGTTTATGAACATTATATGTAAGTATGATATGGATATGAATGCTATGATTGATGCTTGTTATCTAGATTATAAACAAGATATAGCAAATAAGCACAGTACCACATAATGCATGATGAATATGTACAGTAAGGTACATAAGAAACCCATTAAGGACATAACTTCCTAGATTAAAACATCCTGTAGAACCAGAATTTTTGTAAGAATAAACACACAGATCCCTACAAGAAAATTTGGATGTAAGTAGAAGTTCAAAATATAAGAGAGGAACTTTCAAGAGGTCACAGGAGCAAAGCCAAGAGGGAGATGTGAAAGGTTAAGTTCAAGAGTTATGAACCCTTAGAAGTTTTCAGACAAGTACATAAACATGTTTTAGATAGTCGTTATCATTAGTTTGGAATGACTAGATGATAAAACACTTATAGACTTGATGTGTCCCACATCGGTTAGAGAGGGTGGTCTTGGGTGTTATATACATGGGTTCACAATCCTCCCCTCACGAGCTAGCTTTTGGGGTGAAGTTAGGTGGGTTCATATCAAGACTGAACAATAAAAAGATGAACTTACTTGCCAGTTTTTTTATATACCAGATTATGATCTAGATGCGAATGTGTAACCTAGATACGAAATAGGATTAATATAAGCCCTGCATTTCGACAATGTATAATGTTTTATAATTTAAGTTATAAGTTTTATGAAGCATTTGTTATGTAATATGTTGCATTTGTTTGCAATATGATTCATAATAAAAGTTTTGATTTGCAATATGTGATTGCGTTATCTGTTGCATTTGTACGCAATATGACTCAGAATAAAAGTTATGATTTGTAATATGTGATTGCGTTATATGTTGCATTTGCATGCATTATAATTCAGAATAAAAGTTATGATTTGCAATATATGATTGCGTTATATGTTGCATTTGTATGCAATACGTATCAAAACAAGAGTTATGATTTGCAATATTTGATTGCGTTATATGTTGCACTTGTGTGCAATATATTTCAAAACAAGAGTTATGATTTGCAATATGTGAACAAGAGTTATGATTTGCAATATGTGATTGCATTATATGTTGCATACAATAAAAGTTATGATTTGCAATATGTGATTGCGTTATATGTTGCATTTGTATGCAATATGTTTCAAAACAAGAGTTATGATTTGCAATATGTGATTGCATTATATGTTGCATTTGTATGCAATATGTTTCAGAATAAGAGTTATGATTTGTAATATGTGATTGCGTTATATGATGCATTTGTATGCAATATGTTTCAGAATAAAAGTTATGGTTTGCAATATGTGATTGCGTTATATGTTGCATTTGTATGCAATATGTTTCAAAATAAAAGTTATCATTCGCAATATGTGATTGCGTTATATGTTGCATTCGTATGCAATATATTTCAGAATACAAGTTATTTGTTGCAAAATGTATTTGTGTTTCAAGTTGCATTTGTTGTGCAAGAGGTTTACAGTACAAGCTATGATTTGCAAGTGTGTTTGCACGTGACGTGGTTGCCTTTGATATGCTCACTAAAGTTAATAAGAAGGTAACGTAAAGTTAAAAAGAAAGTGTCGTACTAGTCTCCTCGTTGTGAGGTAATAAAAGTAAAGTTAAAGTTTGACCTCCTAGATGTGAGGTACACGACCTCGAAGTTCGATGGTCTTAAGTCTTCTACAAGGAAAGTATCATGTTTATGATCTCATGATTAAATATGTTAGTATGAACACTAAAGGTTATAAGATAAAGAATGTTATAGAACAAAAGGTAGAAAGTTAAAGTCAGATAAGAAAAGTTAAAGTGTAAGATAAGCAAAGATAAGGAACAAGGATAGAAAGTCAAAGTAAGAAAGAATGTTCATAAGATGCTCATAATCGAAAGTTCATAATTGAGCATAAATGAAAACATGAATTGTGATTGTACTTGATTTACTTGTTATAAAACATTTATATGCTACGAAAAACATTCTGAGGAATGTTTTATATTTAAGTATTTATGAAAACATAAATAACGTTTATGAAAAGCAATCTGAGGATTGTTTTATGTTAAATATTTTATGAAAAGCATTTAAGAAAAATGTTACAGAAATACTTTATGAAAACATTTATGAGAAACGTTTTAGGAATATTTTATGAAAAATATTTATGAAAAACGTTTATGATAAAAGTTTTAAGAAAAAGGTTTATAAATGGCATTTTATGAAAAACATTCTAAGAATTGCTACATGTTAAATATTTTATAAAAAGCTTTTATGATAAACGTTCAAGAAAAGTTTTGTGAAGAATGTTTATGAAAGCCATTTTTAGAAGTGTCTATGGAAAATATTGATGATATATGTTGTAAGAGAAAGGCTTTCATGAGAAAAGTTTTTAAAGCATGTTTTAAATGATTTGTGAGAATATGTTTGAACTTACTGAGCGAAAGCTCATAAAAAGTTCTTCATGCTGTAGGTAGTATGTGGGCGACCAGTAGGACTCGTTAGAAGGGCTGGGTGCTACGGATGATGGATGCGAGGGTTTAGGTATGGTTACCACCACAGTTTGCTTTCGCTATACAAATGAAAGTTTTCGATTATTTAATGTAATGTTTTTAAGGAATGTATTTAAGTTTTAAGATATATTTACTAAATGTTTTATTTTCTTATAAAGTTAAGTTTTGATCATTGATTTAGTAAATGTTTCTTATTAAGTTTTAAGAAACGATTTGGAATAGTTTTAAAGTCAAGTGTTGAGCGAGGTCTCAACTTAAATGGCGACAGAGGTCGCAACAGTTTTTAAATACATTTGTTTAAAGAAAAAAAATTATTTCAATATTTTTCTTACTAAGTAAGTAGGATTACTGTTTAAGTAATGATGTTTAAGTAAGTAAAGTGGCTACCTGAAAAGACAAGTCATCACAGGTGGTATCAGAGCGGTATCCTGCCATCCCATCTTGCACTGTCATATGTCTACTACACCATAGCTCAAGTAAGTAAGTTAAGTTAAGCAGGAAGAAAAGTTAGTATTTTTTAGTTACATGTTTATGCCGAATATAGCCTTTAGTGACGACACTTCCGGATGAGCAACTAGAAGGTAAAGGTCAGAGGATGAACGTAATGTTATATGCTAGAATGTCCTCGCAAGTCGACGATAGTAGTCATCCATCAACGGTGTCGAGTCAACGATGATTAAACATGGTCAATGATGGTCAACAGATGGCTGACGGCTCAAAATGAAGAAGATGAGCTCGTGACACGTTATGATGTTAATGCGCACAATGGTGTCTTTGTATGAGCAAATTTCACTCCGTTAAGGAATGTATGGTATTGATTATATGCAGAACGAGTAGAACATATCAAGATAACGGAATAATCGATGTCCGAAAGTGATTTCGGTGCCCTATGAGCAATGGTGTCTTTGTATGAGCATATCAACACAATGGTGTCTTTGTATGAGCAAAATTCTATACTGAATCACGACCTCGCTCACAGTTTTAAGGAATGTATTTAAGTTTTACGATATATTTACTAAATGTTTTATTTTCTTATAAAGTTAAGTTTTGATCATTGATTTAGTAAATGTTTCTTATTAAGTTTTAAGAAACGATTTGGAATAGTTTTAAAGTCAAGTGTTGAGCGAGGTCTCAACTTAAATGGCGACAGAGGTCGCAACAGTTTTTAAATACATTTGTTTAAAGAAAAAAATTTATTTCAATATTTTTCTTACTAAGTAAGTAGGATTACTGTTTAAGTAATGATGTTTAAGTAAGTAAAGTGGCTGCCTGAAAAGACAAGTCATCACAGGTGGTATCAGAGTGGTATCCTGCCATCCCATCTTACACTGTCATATGTCTACTACACCATAGCTCAAGTAAGTAAGTTAAGTTAAGTAGGAAGAAAAGTTAGTATTTTTTAGTTACATGTTTATGCCGAATATAGCCTTTAGTGACGACACTTCCAGATGAGCAACTAGAAGGTAAAGGTCAGAGGATGAACGTAATTTTATATGCTAGAATGTCCTCGCAAGTCGACGATAGTTGTCATCCATCAACGGTGTCGAGTCAACGATGATTAAACATGGTCAATGATGGTCAACAGATGGCTGACGGCTCAAAATGAAGAAGATGAGCTCGTGACACGTTATGATGTTAATGCGCACAATGGTGTCTTTGTATGAGCAAATTTCACTCCGTTAAGGAATGTATGGTATTGATTATATGCAGAACGAGTAGAACATATCAAGATAACGGAATAATCGATGTCTGAAAGTGATTTCGGTGCCCTATGGAACGAGAGTGCCTAAGAGCAACCAGACGTTAGATGACTAACTATGCGATTTTATCGAGCTTAAGCACTCCTTAGCTGAGCTGAAACATGTGAATGAGCTTGTAACCACCTGGATTGGAACCACAATTAGGACAATGATGTCAAGTATGTCAGCAAAAACCTCACAAATGGGAGGATGGAAGTTGGAGATCTATATGTTATGAGGAAAATTACGGCAAAATGTCATTCCAGAATGGATATAGAACCAGAAAATTATGGATTTTGTGGTCGGATGACCCCGATCTTTAGATAGAAATGATGCGATTAGAATGAAAATAAACCCTATTTTCAGGAATAACATTCATTGGTAGAATGCTAAACCTTCAAACGAATGGAAACTGTGCTCAAATGTTGAAAGATCAGAGTTGCGCAGCAGAAGTGTAGTGTATAATTTAAAGGAATATGTCAATAACATGATGAAAATTGTTGAAAATTCAAGATGGAGGCTTTGTTTAGTAAGGAAGTAATGATGCAAGAAAGCATGTTAAGAACGAAAAATGTGATAAAGGAGATGAACTACCCATGAAGGTAGTAATTTTTTAGGACGAAAATTTTTAAGGAGGGTAGATTGTAACGCTCGAGGATTTGTAATACATTAAAATGCATGAAGTTAAGGATTATATTAAGACGAAAAGTATAGTTTAAGGAAAAATATTGTATAATAACATAGAAAATTATACAATATTAGAATAATACAGTGTAAGAATTGGACTATTTAAGGTAATGTAGTACAGAAATTGGATTGTTTAAGTTAAAGCAATGTAGAAAGAATACTGCTAAGTGAAAACGCAGATATGAGAAAGGCTATGTTTGGCCTCCAAAAATAAACCAGAGGCAAGTAAAATATTTTATACAGCCTAGGAATATGTTTTTGCACTGATTTTACTACGGCAGTATAAGAAAAATACTATTTGGTGAAAAATTACCCAGTGTAAATTTTTAGGGGCCCACCAAGTGGACACCTATTAGAGTTTCATTGGGCCACACGTCATGAAAGGTGGCTCAATCCCATTGAGACACCTAGTAACCCAATGGATTACTATGAGTCACCTAAAGGGATAAACATGCATTAAATGCAAATTTTACAAAAAAATCCCACTTCTCCTTCCTCTAAGCCATGGCCACCATGGGAGAACCATCCCAAGAATTTTCTCAAACCCAATTCTTTGCAAAAATGGCCAAAACGAACCCAAAACACCCGATGTCGGGAAACATTTCTTAGTGGCAATTTGTTTCGTAATATGTAAGTAATGAAACATTAAAGTTAAGCAATGGGTTTTATAGAATTACGAAGTTGATGAAAAATCCAAAAAGGGTAAAAATGTCATTTTTACAAAAACGGCTAGAACAGAGTCGAACACTCCAATTTAGCATAACATTATTAGACAGAAAATGTTCCATAATACGTCAAGTAATGTAACCGTCATGTGAGACGAGAGATTTAATAATGTAAAGATAACCCCGGTGGGTTACAAAGTTAGTGAAAGGCCGGTAGACCGATAGTATACAAGTCAAGTTAAAAGGAAATGAATGTTTAATGTTTACGCCATATTATCAATCAAGTAGATTAATTAAAAGATAGTTAATTAATAAGTCGACTGTCGTTTGATCAGGACACAGAAGCTGACCAATGGACGGAAAAGGAATGAGATAGGAATAGAGAAGGGAACGTTAGAGTAAAGTCCAAGTAAGTTCAGACTTCACCTACAACATGAAGTAAATAATTTCCAAATGCTTACATATATGTTTGTAAATGAGTTTACAATTATTATGCAAGTTCCTTTTAAAGTATATTTGCATTTATTAGCAAAGAGTTTTAAAGTACAAAGAAGATTTGCAAGGAACTTGCAATTGTTATGTTTAAAGCCAATTTACATATTGATATGCACGAATGTTATGAACTATGATTGGTGTGTGTATTATAAATGTGACATGACTTAAAGTATTATATGAATATAACATGAAATAGTTGCTATCCAAAGAAGAAAAATGTATAACAACTCTACGATATAAAAGTATGAACGACATGTGTATACATGATATGAATGACATGTATATGTATAATATGTTTATGAACATTATGTGTAAGTATGATATGGATATGAATGCTATGATTGATGCTTGTTATCTAGATTATAAACAAGATATAGTATATAAGCACAGTACCACATAATGCAAGATGAATATGTACAGTAAGGTACATAAGAAACCCATTAAGGACATAACTTCCTAGATTACAACATCCTGTAGAACCAGAATTTTGGTAAGAATAAACACAAAGATCCCTACAAGAAAATTTGGATGTAAGTAGAAGTTCAAAATATAAGAGAGGAACTTTCGAGAGGTCACAGGAGCAATGCCAAGAGAGAGATGTGAAAGGTTAAGTTTAAGAGTTATGAACCCTTAGAAGTTTTCAGACAAGTACATAAACATGTTTTAGATAGTCATTATCATTAGTCTGGAATAACTAGATGATAAAGGACCTATAGACTGAACAATAAAAAGATGAACTTACTAGCCAGTATTTTTTATGTACCAGATTATGATCTAGATGCGGATGTGCAACCTAGATACGAAATAGGATTAGTATAAGTCTTGCATTTCGATAATGTATAATGTTTTATAATTTAAGTTATAAGTTTTATGAAGCATTTGTTATGCAAAATGTTGCATTTGTATGTAATATGATTCAGAATAACAATTATGATTTGCAATATATGATTGCGTTATATGTTGCATTTGTATACAATATGATTCAGAATAAAAGTTATGATTTGCAATATGTGCAATATGTGGTTGCATTATATCTTGCATTTGTATGCATTATAATTCAAAATAAAAGTTATGATTTGCATTATGTGATTGCGCTATATGTTGCATTTGTATGCAATATAATTCAGAATAAAAGTTATGATTTGCAATATGTGATTGCGTTATATGTTGCATTTGTATGCAATATGTTTAAGAACAAGAGTTATGATTTGCAATATGTGATTGCGTTATATGTTGCATTTGTATGCAATATGTTTCAGAACAAGAGTTATGATTTACAATATGTGATTGCGTTATATGTTGCATTTGTGTGCAATATAATTCAGAATAAAAGTTATGATTCGTAATATGTGATTGCGTTATATGTTGCATTTGTATGCAATATGTTTCAGAATAAGAGTTGTGATTTGCAATATGTGATTGCGTTATATGATGCATTTGTATGCAATATGTTTCATAATAAAAGTTATAATTTGCAATATGTGATTACGTTATATGTTGCATTTTGTATGCAATGTGCTTTAGAATAAAAGTTATGATTTGCAATATGGGATTGTGTTATATGTTGCATTCGTATGCAATATTTTTCAGAATACAAGTTATGAGTTGCAAAATGTATTTGCATTTCAAGTTGCATTTGTTGTGCAAGAGGTTTATAGTGCAAGCTATGATTTGCAAGTGTGTTTGCACGTGACATGATTGCCTTTGATATGCTCACTAAAGTTAATAAGAAGGTAACGTAAAGTTAAAAAGAAAGTGTCGTACCAGCCTCCTCGTTGTGAGGTAATGAAAGTAAAGTTAAAGTTTGACCTCCTCGATGTGAGGTACACGACCTTGAAGTTCAATGGTCTTAAGTCTTCCACAAGGGAAGCATCATGTTTATGATCTCATGATTAAATATGTTGGTATGAACACTAAAGGTTATAAGATAAAGAAAGTTAAGGAACAAAAGGTGAAAAGTTAAAGTCAAATAAGGAAAGTTGAAGTGTAAGATAAGAAAAGATAAGGAGCAAGGATAGAAAGTCAAAGTAAGAAAGAATGTTCATAAGATGCTCATAATCGAAAGTTCATAATTGAGCATAAATGAAAACATGCATTGTGATTGTACTTGATTTACTTGTTATGAAACATTTATATGCTATGAAAAACATTCTGAGGAATGTTTTATATTAAGCGTTTATGAAAAATGTTATAGAAATACTTTATGAAAACGTTTATAGGAAACGTTTTAGGAATATTTAATGAAAAATGTTTATGAAAAGCGTTTATGATAAAAGTTTTAAGAAAAAGGTTTATAAATGGCATTTTACAAAAAGCATTCCAAGAATTGCTATAGCATTTTACAAAAAGCATTCCAAGAATTGCTACATATTGAATGTTTTACAAAAAGCGTTTATGAGAAACGTTCTAGAAAAGTTTTATGAAGAATGTTTATGAAACCCGTTTTTAGAAATGTCTATGGAAAATATTGATGATATATGTTTTAAGAGAAAAGCGTTCATGAGAAAAGTTTTTAAAGCATGTTTTAAATGATTTGTGAGAATATGTTTGAACTTACTGAGCGAAAGCTCATAAAAAGTTTCTTCATGCTGTAGGTAGTATGTGGGCGACTAGTAGGACCCGTTAGAAGAGCTAGGTGTTGCGGAGGACGGATGCGTGGATTTGGGTATGGTTACCACCATAGTTTGCTTCCGCTACACAAAGGAAAGGTTTTCCATTATTTATTGTAATGTTTTCAAAATATTGAGAAAATCACAGCTTTAAGGAATGTATTTAAAGTTTTATGATATATTTACAAAATGTTTTATTTTCTTATAAAATTAAGTTTTGATCAATGATTCAGTAAATATTTCTTATTAAGTTTTAAGAAACGATTTCGAATAGTTTTAAAGTCAAGTGTTGAGCGAAGTCTCAACTTGAATGGCAACAGAGGTCGCAACAGTTTTTAAATGCATTTGTTTAAAGAAAAAAAATTTATTTCAATATTTTTTTTACTAAGTAAATAAGATTATTGTTTAAGTAATGATGTTTAAGTAAGTAAAGTGACTGCCCAAAAAGGCAGGTCGTCACAGAAAATTCCTATTTATAGCCACTCCAAACGCGAAACCTGGGTGCAGAAAATGAAGAGGCGCGATGATTACGCCTGATAGAGAAGTACTCGACCGCATTACAACACGTGTCCGTTCGAGCTTCATCCCGTGACCTTTTGTCTCCCACTACCTCAAGACGCTGTTTAGACTTCCATCCTGAGCCGACCTCTCCCTCTCAGCATAGTCCACCTGGCTGAGCATCGACCAAGTGAAATAGGGAGCTACTGTTGAGGGTGAGCTTGGCACCATCGTCTAGGAGCCTTACTCTAAGTGGTAGGCCAAGAAGCTCTACAAAGCTACGGGGAACTAAACTGATCTCGATTTTTAGGGTGTCTCGGGCCATACCAAAATTGGTCACCTCCTCGGGTCGAGCACCAGCTCGGGTCGGATAAGTGGGCTGCTACTCGCTATCACTGGCCAATAAATGGCCGACAACTTGCCGTTGATGGGAAACAATCCACCGACAGAGGGCACGACACTTGTTTTCTGCCTTCTGACATGCCTTGATGTGACATACGGGTTGTGGGTAAAACCCACCTAACACCTGGTCCAAGTGGCAACGCATAAATAGGGTGCATTTATTGCATCCGGCATGCATGCTTCTTCCCACCTAACAAGTTCCTGTTTTCTGTCGAGCAACTCTTGCCTTGAGCATCGAAGAGGCCTTGTCTATTGACTGACCCATCTTTTTCTTGCTCCTGAAGCGTCCCTCCTTTTGTTACAGGTCCACCCGATCAGGCAGAGACGAACAGGGGAATAACTGACCACTGTGCGTAGCTGCATGTGGTGTTGATCTGCTGCCAAACTTCGGTAAGCATCAACAATAGAAATAGAGAGGAACAATCTTAATATTCATAATCTCATATTATATACAAATACAAGCTCTCAAAGGCCATATATATAGGACAAGAATCATAATATAGGAGAGGTAAAAGCCATAAGTTACAACAATAAAATATTACTAATGGAGTGTTAATTAGGGGGCTATATGAAGGTTATGGAAAACCAAATATCAATGATAATCAAAGAAGTGATAATGCAATTCATGAAAGTGTTAGGAATATGAATATCCACACTAGTAAACTAATTTATTCATAACACTCCCCCTTTGATGTTTATCACTTAAGAATATATGCCTCATTAAAAACTTACTGGGAAAAAATCCTAGTGAAGAAAAAAAGAGTACATTATTTTCTTAAAATTTGGCTTAGAGCTGCCTTGTTAAAAAACCTAACTCGAAAAACCCAATGGGACAAGACCTATGCAAAGGAAAAAAGACTCTAGTAGTCAATAGCCTCCCCCTCATGTCAACATATCTTCTTCAACAAAATCACATGCAAAGATCTTTAAGTCAACACATACTAATCTTGCGCAGTAATTTCTCAAATGTAGTTGTAGGAAGTATCTCCATATAGATTTCTCAAGTTGTCACTTGAACAAATTCGACGAATGTCGTCCTTTAGGAGCTCATGAATTAAAAAGAATTATTGAGAAACATATTTTATTATGTCTCCTTAACTTGGGTAATAAACGTTACATTCTCCCCGTATAAAGCCGTTGGACTTCTTTTGCTAAATAAAAGGTCACATATTGAAGAGTAAATCTCAATAATATAATGCACATAAGATGACCATCTCATAAATTCCCAACATTTCAACATGATTCAAAGATGTAACAACAATAGTTTGCCTTATAAATTGCCAAGATATAGTGGTACCATCATATGTAAACAAATAGCATGTGTGTAATCATGTTTTTATATGGATTGAAAAATATTCAACATCAAAATCAATTTTAATATCCATATCAGATGTTTCATAATGAAAACAAAATACTTGTTTAACATCTTTTCAATGTCTTTGAGAACTATATCTTGCTAGTACAATAGCAAAGATTGTCGTGTGAGGTCTTGTGCTATTAGCAAATACATTACCGCACTAATAGTATTATTTAGACCAAGAATTTCTTCAACATCACATGATTATAATTTTGTCACTTCAACAGATCAAGAACATCCTTATTCAAAGCTTCAAACAATCATTGGAGAACACATTGGGGTGCTGGAAGGTGAACATCAATAATAATAAGTCAATTTAATTTATAAGATTTTTTGCTGAATGTTCAACACTTCAAAATGTGTCTTATTAAAACCTTACTAGATAAAATCCCATAGGACAAAAATTATAGTGAAGGAAAAAGAGTACAACATTCTTATTATGCACTATAAACTGTATCATTAAAAACCTTATTAGGGGTGTGCCCGTCGCCATTCCCATAGACTGCCTCTACGGCAACTCAGCCACCGTGTCGGCAAGATCATTGAGAAGACAAATCCACAACTCCATGTGCTTGGTCCTTCCTCCCGAGGTGCTCTACAGGGCCCCCGCTGGTTGCAACATAAGGCATCGCCTCCTCGGGGAGAACACATGCTCGAGTCGAACTGTTAAAGCTTGCAACTAGGCAGCAACTCACCATAAAAGTTCGACATATGGCCTCATTTCAACCCTTAGATGGGGACCAATCCTCCAGTGGTGATCATGTCATTTGTCACCTACTCCTTTACAGTTCCTGATGTGGCACACAGGTCATGGGCTAAACCCATCTAACACCCAGTTCAAGTGGTCGCTTATAAATAGAGCGCATTTATTGCAGCTCAATGTAACATGCTCTTTCCCAACTAACTTAGCTCTCATACTCTACTGAACAGGTACCTGACCTAACCATTGAAGAGCCTTTGGCCGGCACCGCACTGGGGGGCCCTTCACCTCCGAAACATCTCTCTTCTTATTGTAGGTTCGCCCTGAGAGGCTGAGACAAGTAGGAAAGAGCTGTCTGATCACCATGTACAGTCGCATGTGGTGTTAACAAACAACAATTTAGTGCTAGACCTCAACATTTTGGTGCTATAAGGAAAGTGTCTACACCTTTCCAACATTCTAATTTAGCAGCCATATATGCCAACAATTCAAAAATGGTAACCAGAGGAAATACCAGGGATAAGGGTACCCAAGGAGAGGGGTTGGTAACAGCCAAAACCAAAACCAGAATAGACCTCAGGGAAGGCCCGAAGCAATAAGATCCTAATCAAGCAAACAAGGCAACAAAGCTAGAGTAGAACAGATTGTGCAGGACTCAATCCAAGAACTGACCATCGCAGTCCATCTACTTACCCAACAAATGGCACAACAGTAAGCTTAGTAGCAGCCAGCCCCACTCTCCTTCCTCCGACCCCAGAAGACTAGGCTGGAGGTCGAGCAAGGCAGAGGGGAACTCCCATAATGAGGCAGACACTGAGTATACCCAGCAGACCATAGAAGGTATCTCGGTGAACAATAGACTTGTCTAAGAAGGTCGGATCGATCCTTAGGGAGGTTGCAACTGATCCTCACAAGGTTCTCGAGCATCAATCTTTGACAGGCCAAGGGACTAAGAGGACCACCCTTTTCGAGACGCAAGGGCTGAGCGCAGAGCCCAATAAAGGGTAGAACTGCCCGAAGATATCAATAGTCATCGATTTTGAGACCTACAATGATAGATCAACCAAATCCAAAACTATCGTTTCGAGTTGGATGAAGGAGGCATGCCAGACTTGCCCTTCATTGTCGTGATCATGCGGATCCCCATGTCGAACAAATTCAAGGTTCCACAAATTAAGTCGTATGACAGAACCACCAACGTAAATGAGCATCTGGAGCTATACCGAGGTCATATGCTGCTCCAGAATGCTAGTGACACTGTAATGTGCAAGGCGTTTTCACTCACTTTGACTTGCCCAGCTAAGCAACGGGTCCTACATGTAGAGCCGGGCACCATGACCTCATTCTGCCAGCTATCTGATGCCTTCTCAGCGCCTTCGCCACGTCCAGGACAAGAAGGAAGGAAGTGATCCACCTCTATGTTGTCAAGCTAGGTGATCGAAGGGTCAAGGACTACATCAATCACTTCACCTAAGCTGCATTGGAGGTGAGGCACTTAGAAGACAAAACCTTGAAGCACGCCTTCTTGGAGGGTCTTAGTGACAACAACCTGATCTGGTTGCTCACCCTCGAGTAGCCGAGCACATTCTCTCATATGCTTGGTTATGCCTAAAGGCAAACCGATGCGACTGAATACATGAAGAGCCGCTAAGAAAGTGAAGGCAATAGTGGCAGCAAGAAGTGGAAGAAGCATAAGACTCCGCCCAAGCAGCCAAAGACTGACCAAAATAAGAAGCTGAAAACCAAAAAACCCAAAGTCTTGATAGGGAAATTCCAAAGTTACACGCCCCTGATTGCCAACATTGACAAGGTGCTAAACTAGGTACGTAATAGGAATCTATTAGTTGACCCACCTTTATTGAAAGAAAGTAAAGCTAAGAGAGATTAAAATAAATACCGCAATTTCCATAAGGACATCAGACACAATACCCGTGACTACATCTAGCTAAAGGATTAGATCGAGAGGCTTGTCCGAAATGGTCACCTAAGGGAGTTCGTCGAGCGAGTCCTGACTCCTAGCACCAATACTAGGAGGAATGACCAGCCGACCTGAGAAGTGCAGCCCCAGCCACGCAATGACGATGACAATGCTGTGGACCCGCCGAATATTATACATACAATTTTTGGCGGGCTAGTCACTGGGGACACCTCGAGTGCCCAATAGGCATATGTGCCCGATAGGCACATAAACAAAATTTGTATGCAAGAAGACATTCCCATCACCTTCACAGAGGAGGAAGCAGATAAACTCATCCACCTAGACAGTGATGCTCTAGTGTGCGAGCTCTAGATCGCCAACAATGTAGTCCAATAAGTGTTGATTGATAACAACAACTTAGTCGATATCAATCAACAATGTAGTCCATAAGGACATCAGACACAATACCTGTGACTACATCTAGCTAAAGGATTAGATCGAGAGGCTTGTCCGAAATGGTCACCTAAGGGAGTTCGTCGAGCGAGTCCTGACTCCTAGCACCAATACTAGGAGGAATGACCAGCCGACCTGAGAAGTGCAGCCCCAGCCACGCAATGACGATGACAATGCTGTGGACCCACCGAATATTATACATACAATTTTTGGCGGGCCAGTCACTGGGGACACCTCGAGTGCCCAATGGGCATATGTGCCTGATAGGCACATAAACAAAATTTGTAGGCAAGAAGACATTCCCATCACCTTCATAGAGGAGGAAGCAGATAAACTCATCCACCTAGACAGTGACGCTCTAGTGTGCGAGCTCTAGATCGCCAACAATGTAGTCCAATAAGTGTTGATTGATAACGACAACTTAGTCGATATCTTGTTTAAACAGGCCTATGATAAGTTAAAGATCAGCAACGTCATACTAACCCCGGTCCAGACACCTCTGTATGGCTTCACAGGGAAATACGTCTGAGCAGTAGGGAAGATTGGCTTGTCCATCACATTTGATGAGGGTGCTACTCGGGTAACATGTTTGGTCGACTTCCTCATCATCAATAAACCCTCCCAACACAATATTATCATCGGGCAGCCAACCTTTAACGCCCTCAAAGCTATGGTCCCCATTTATCATCTAGCAATGAAGTTTTCAATAGAGAATGGAGTCGGAGTAATCAAGTCAAGGCAAAAGGACTCTCACGAGTGTTATGCCAAGGCCGTTAAAGAAGCTACAGCTTGACATTTAACTATCTTGGCCATATTCAAGGTGGACGAGATAGCCTTCCCTACTAATCAAGAACCAAAAAAGATATCCGAACTTGATCCATAAATGCCAGAAGAAGAAGTACGAGCCACACTGGCAGAAGACCTAGTGTCGTACCACTTAGACCCTAAACACCCCGATCGAACAGTCCAACTCAGGTCTCAACTAAAGAATGAGACCCAAGCTGACCTAAAGAAGTTCCCAATAGAATATTAGGATATGTTTGCCTGGTCGGATGAGGACATGCCCAACGTCAACACTAACATAATCTACCACCACCTTAACATCTGTCCCAAACATAAGATGGCCATCTAAAGAGAAGAGCATTTAATTTAGAGTGGTATGCCACCATCAACAAAGAAGTCTAAAAACTCTTCAAGGCTGGGTTTATCCGAGAGGTCACATACCCTGAGTGGCTGACGAACATAGTCCTAGTCAAAAAGGCTAATGGTAAGTGGTGGGTCTACATTAATTATACTGACCTTAACAAAGCCTGCCCAAAGGACTACTTCCTGTTGCTGCAAATAGACCAACTGGTGGACGCAACGAGCGGGCATGAATGGCTAAGCTGTATGGATGCCTACTCCTGATACAACCAGATCAGGATGGCCGAAGAAGACCAAATAAAGATCGCTTTCATAGTGGACCAAGGATTGTTCTGCTACATGGTCATGCCATTCGAACTAGAGAACACCGAAGCCACATGCTAGCGCCTTGTAAACAAAATGTTTACTCAGCTGATCGGGAAGACAATGGAAGTATATGTTGACGAGATGCTCGTCAAGTCGACCTGAGCTACAGACCACATGGTCTACTCATGAGAAAGCTTCGACATACTCCAGGAATGCAACGTGAAACTTAACCCAGCCAAATGTGCACTCGAGGTGGAATCTGGCAAGTTCTTCAGGTGAAGTCAATCCTGCCAAAGCTCAAGCCGTGGTAGATATGCACTCTTCCCGTACTGTTAAGGAAGTCAAAAGCTAACCAACATGGTATCAGTGTTGTCTAGATTTGTCTCTCAGATTACCGATAAGTGCTAACCTTTTTTTTCAAGCACTTAAGATGTAGGAAGTGTGAGTAAGCATTCTAGAATCTCAAAAGATATTTGACCACACCTTTACTCCTATCAAAACCTTTACCAGGAGAAAGACTCTATGCCTACCTAGTTGTTTCTAAGAAGGTAGTCAACTCAGTCCTCATTTGAAAAGAAGACAAAATTTAGAAGCTAGTTTACAACACCAACAAAGCTTTTTCAAGGCACCAAGGAGCGGTATCCTCTGTTGGAGAAGCTGGCACTTACCCTAATCACCTCTGGTCGAAAACTCCGACCTTATTTCCAAGGGTACATAATTCGAGTTTCAACCAAATATCCCTTGCATCAAATCCTCTAAAACCAGAAATCTCTTGTCGTATGGGCAAGTGGTTAATAGAGCTCCGGCAATACAACATACATTTTGTGCCTCGGATGCCATAAAAGTGCAAGCTTTGGCCGATTTTATTACAGAATTCATGGATGCCAAGTAGATCACCCGTTCGGCCGAGAAGGCTCCCATTGAAAACCACGACACCCCCAACAACAACGCTCCTGGGCCCAAGCTCGAATGGAAACTGTTCATGGATAGATCCTCAAGCATGAATGGCTTATGTGCCAGTCTTATCTTCACTAGTCAAGATGGCTACAAGGCAAGTTGCGCACTTTGTTTTGAATTCAAGGCATCCAACAACAAGGCAGAATCAAAGCCTTGATAGCTGGGCTCAAAATTGCATGAGACATCATGGTGGATTGCATTTGCATCCATAGTAATTCAATGCTTGTTGTCCAATAGGTCAGCAGCATGTTCCAGGCCTGAACTTAATCTATGGCCGCATACTTAAAAGAACTTAAAGCCTTGCTTAGACAATTTAGAGCCTATTCCTTTATTTAGATCCCGATGTCAAAGAAAGCTAAATTTGACATGTTCACTTGACTAGCCTCGGGCTTAGAAGATAGCAACTTTACGTCAGTATCAATCGAGAGACTGGCTGAGCCGAGCATTAACAAAGAAATGGTAAATGTAGCCAATGAGCAAACAGGCACCTAGATGGACCCGATCATCTGATACGTGAGCCTAGCTAAGTTGTCCAGTGACTGAGAGCAAGCCTAGCATATCCATAATAGCTCAGCTTGGTATTTGATGATCGAGGGGAAAGTTTAAAGATATGGCTACACCACACCCTACCATATAAATGTTGGGCCTCAAGAAGCTCAATACCTTATGCAAGAGGTTCACAGTGGGTTGTGCGGCAATCACGCAGGGGGTGCTCTTTATCGCTTAAGTGCCTTTATCAAGACTACTACTAGCCAACCATAGACCAAGATTGTAAGGAATATGCACGCAAGTGCCTCAGGTGCTAACAAATTGCTCGAGCAATTAGATAACACGTCGAGCTGCTCAACTCCGTCATATCTGCCTGGCCCTTTGCCAAATGGGCCATCGACCTGAACGGACCTATACCCTTAGCCCGATCATATTCAAATACTATATAATGGCCATCGATTACCTCACTCAGAGGGTAGAGGTTAAACCATGTGTCGACGTGACCAAAGCCAGGTGCACCAACTTTATTTGGAAGAACATCATTTGCCAATACGGCATCCCGCACACCATAGTTATCGATAGCACCAAGCAGTTTGAAGCAGCCAGTCTCTTCAAAATGTGTGAACAACTCGGCATCAAGAAGGCAATCTCCTCACTTAGGTACCCTCAGAGCAATAGATAGGTTGAAGCAGTCAACAAGACCATCAAAGACGACTCAAAGGTGCTTTGGGCATATTGCTCTATTACCCGGTGCTAAAATCGTAATCCTAACCAAAGTCGGTTTGCTGAGTTATAGAGTCCAACACTACGACGAGCTACAAAACGCCAAGCTCATGATGTCCAAGCTAGATCTCCTAGAAGAAAAGAGAGACACTGCCCTTATCCGTACTACTGCTCAGAATCAAGCTATTGCCTGGTATTATAACAATGGGTTCATCTGAGAAGCTTCAAAGTTAGTGACCTAGTTTTGAAGAAAGTTATCACCTAACAGCCCAAGCTCAGTTCCTTCAGGCCCAAATGGGATAGCCCTTTAAAGGTGTTAGCATCATCCGGCCGGGCACATACAAGATAGTAGACATGGAAGGAAATGTGCTCGGCCACCCCTAGAACACTAAGCACTTGAAGAAATTCTATTGCTGACAAGAGCCAAAACACCTTTTTTGATCTCTAGCCTTAACATTCTTTTTGTAATTAAAAGACCTACCGAGCAGAATAGGGAAATGTACAATAAAGAAATATCAATGAAAAATACACATTCAAAGAATTCCCCTAAGCAATTTGAATCTTGAAAAAGGCCACAACTCCCGTAAAGGGGGGGCGGTCTCAACTCCCAACTAGGGGGCTGGTCGACACCCATGCTGACCACAATTGGCTTGAAATAACAATCCACTAGTCCAATGTATCACGGATGACTCAACCAACAGTCACACCTAGCTGGTAATGACCCTAAGGAATTTAACTCCTGACCACAACTAGACTTGTAAAAGTCCTAAAGGACTTAAACACCTCTAGGGGCATAGGGCATTAAGCGCCATTGTAGCCAACCCAAAGCGAACACACCAAACAGACATCCCTAAACAAATGGGTCAGAGAAGTGGATAAGTTCCTACTCGGCCTAATAAAATTAAATATAATAAACAAAAACAAAGAATAACCCGAGAAACTTTAAATGGGAAAATTCAAAATTTTTATTAATGTCTTGATGAGAGGTATAGATAACTAGGCACCTCCCTAACTCGGACAAAAAAAATAAAGACAATAACAACAAATATAGAGGCCATCAATTCTAGGCTTCGGCCTCGCCGTAGTTGGCTTCTAGGTCAACGACCGAGCCTTGCCTTACTAGAGCCTAGACCTCTCTTCCTCCTCCTCGCTGGCCTTGGGTTCAATAATGACCAACCAATCCAGGGCAGCGGCCTCGGGATGCTTCTCTAGAAGGTGTTCCTGTAAGTCCTTCATCCTGAGGCAGTAATTGTTTACATAATCAATAGAGTTCTTAAATTCTTCCACTGCTTGGGTCAGCCTGTCGAGCAGCTCCTCCATTAGAAACTGCTCATCTCATCCCAGGTGGCTCGAGCCTACTCTACCTCGGCTCGCGGTTGGTCAGCCTCCTCCCGAGCTTTCTTTGATGGAGACTTAGGGAGCTCAAATGCATGGAAGGTGGTTGACCCAATACAAGTTCCTGCTGGACCAGTCACAAGAGCCCGAGCTAAGAAATTCAAGAAAGCACTAAATGGGCTAATTCATGAAATCTGGAATCAAGAAAATTTGTGCAAGCCCATTGACCCAGGCCCACGTCAACCACAACGGTGCATCAATTTGATCCAAGTTCTAGAAGAATCTGGATGAGTCAAGCTTAAAATCAGCTCAAATTTTGCAAGATCAAGTCAATGGAAGAATTTTGGAAACTTTCCTATTTTGGCACACATGCGGATTAATTGCACTTTCCTTTAATTGTTGGGCGTGTAAATGGCCGAAAATTAGCTATTAAGACTTTCCTTTCTTTTGGTTTTTATTTTAGGCTTAGTAATTATGATTGAATTTGTCAACTTTTCTTTTTGGTAAACACTTTGTAATTTTGGCCTATAAATAGGCATTTCCAAGGTTAATGAAGAAGATGAATGTTTATTTTCTGAGAGAAATAATTCTTTCTTTGGTTCTTTGACGAACTGCACGAACTCTTCAGATTAATCCGAGCGTTCAATCCTGACTTATCAATCAAGCTTTCCATCCTTGATTGTGGCGTCTACGATATACCAAGGTTCTTGCTTCGATATAAGCAACGGGTCGCGGTGACTTCCATCCAAATCTGAGTAGAAACGATCTTGGTGCCTTCTTATTGATAACGGGTTTCGTCAGTATATTGGCGAGGTTCTTATCATTCTTGACCTCTTCCTTAGCTTAGGTTACGTAGGCCTTCACTTCGGAAAGCTTGTTCTCCTTCTCCTCGAGCAGCTTCTCCACATGATCCTTTTCTTCAATGGCCTTGTTGGCCTTCCTTCGTTTGGTGTAGAATTGGTACTCTACTAGGAGGTTAGTGATCTTCAAGTATAAGTAGGCCTACAAGAGCATAGTTTAGAGACCAAGAAAAAATCAAAGTAATAAGGTGTTGGAAACAAAGTGCGCAGCGGAATTTTAAAAATTTTTCATTAGAGTATTTTCCAAAACACAAGTTTGACATGTTATATGTATAAATTAGACAGATCTTACTAACCTCAGTGTGTTGAAGAACCTCCGCAACCTGTGTAGAGAAGTAATGTTCCAGAAGAGCCTCAACCAACTGGTCTTCTTTGCTATTCTCTATCCACAACCGGAGTGAGTGTGGGCTCACACGTACAACTCTTCCACCGGTGACTCTCCTTCCAACCAATAGAGAGAACACAAAACTAGTGTTCATGATTTGTGAACAAAAGCTCTCAGGAAGTTTTCAGATGCTCACTAGAAGAGTATCACTCTTAATCACTCAAATTGATCTGAGTAAATCATTAGACTCACTCCCTTTTTATACCTATTGGTCCTAGGGTCAGTCCATATCAGATTAGGTCTCAAAAAATTGAAACAGAATCAAGTTCGGATCAATATCTGATAAGATACGCGTGAAAACATGTAATCTTAACTGTCGTCGGTCGGTAGGCCGAACTTTCTGATAGGCAGGCCGAACAGGCCAGTTCGACAGGCCGAACACGTCATTCGGCAGGCCGAACTGCCGAGAAAAAATCTCCGCGAATCTTTTATTTTCCACCCGAGATTCTAAAGGATAAAGTCTCAGTTTTGATTCAAATAGCCCAATAGAAAAGATATCTGATCAAAACAAACTTTATCAAGATAATCTCTAAGAAAATAAATTAATTCACAATAATTCTACAAGTTTATCTTGTTCTAATTGTCCAAAATTAAAACAACCGATAAACAGACAAGAATTACCCGAACGCAATAATTTAACAAGTTCATCTTGAACTAATTTTCTTACATAATTAATTCAATCGATAAAAAGACATGAATTATTTGATTCTTATAAATTTTAAACCAATCTGATAAATCCGACATAAGTCACCAATTATTGGAAAAACACGCCGTGTCGTTACAGGATTTTATGAGATAGCAAAGGGGACCAAAATGGACCTATAAAGTTCAAGCTCATGATAATTATGAAACCCAATATCCTAGATATACATTTCACAATTATCAACTCCAACGCTACTCCACTAAAAGCTTGGAGCTGCACTCTCGAACTTTATAGAATTACGAAGCTCGTGTAGCTAAGTCTCCATGACATATCATAGTGTATCGCATCCCCATATGATCATCCATAATCGGCTTAAGGACAAGTTCTGTCTTACCTTCCCGATTATTTTTATCTTACGTTCCATTGTCTCACCATTAGAAAACTTACCATCCAAAGATAGTATACCATTCGGTTACACCTATGTATCCAAATGGTTGAGCGCTCCAGTTTTCTAATTACAAGACAACGCATATAAGAGGATATCATTACTCCTAAAGAGGAGCTATGGATTCCATATCTATGAATAACAAGTCTACACTATCAAGAGTCATGCCTCCAACGTACCGGCATGCATGCCACTATAGAAATGTGGGAGTCACCCATTGGTACATCAAAAGACACAAGTCAAGACAACGGGCCCATTATTCATCTTAGGATTAAGATACAATACAAATGATTGTCTAAAGTGAATTGATTTGCCAAGACAGAATTATTAATCCAAATCAATTCACTTTATATCCCGATCCAACACATCGTCAACTATGACAACGCGCCAATGTTTCTATTCACGGAGTCCAACTTCGATGGCCAAGACAAACCATCTCCCAAAAGGGATATAGACAACATAACAATCTTTACATGAATAAAGCACCCAACTTTATTCCCTCGATTGCGGATCATATGTTTTACACCGTCACCCTAAGAATTGTGTCTTCCGCATAATCATCCCATCATATGCCCAATTCTTAGGGTTTAGACTGACAGTCTCAGACTACTGTTTGCTTATCATACATTCAACAAATATGAACGTAAAGAGGACAATATTTGGTATATATAAATGAATAAATTCTTTATTGATAAAAATGTCTCAAAAAACGTATTACATTTTTACTCCTTAGAGCGTACATGTCTAACAATCTCCCACTTGCACTAAGTGAGTAAATACTACAAATTTCGCATCCCCATAGCTTCCACATGCCTCTCGAAGACTCTCCCAGTAAGTGTCTTCGTGAATGTATAAGCTAAATTGTCCTCTGACGCGATCTTGCACACCGTGACATGCCCACCCTCAACGAAGTCCTTTATCACATGATACTTCCGATCAATATGCTTACTCTTCTTGTGAAATCTTGGTTCCTTAGCATTAGCTACCGCCGCACAGTTATCACAGTACAGTGATACCGCCTTATCCATACCAGGAACTACCTCAAGATCCCCAAGGAACTTGCGGAGCCACACTGCTTCTTTCGAAGCATCACTAGCCGCCACATACTCGGCCTCCATTGTTGAATCCGAAGTGCAATCTTGCTTCGCACTTCTCCAACTGATGGCACCGCCACCTAGAGTAAACACAAACCCCGAAGTCGATTTCCTAGAATCCAGGCAGGATTGAAAATCTGAATCAGTGTATCCTAGAGGAGTTAAATCCTCACCCGAATACACAAGCATATACCTTCGAGTCCTTCTCAGGTACTTGAAAATATGCTTTACCACAACCCAATGGTTCGGTCCTGGATCTGCCTGAAATCGACTTACAATCCCGACCGCATAGCTAATATCCGGTCGAGTGCAAAGCATGGCATACATGAGACTACCCACTACTGAAGCATAAGGCACCTTCTTCATGTATTCTCTTTCCTCATAAGACTTTGGAGAGTCTTTCTTAGAAAGAGTAATTCCAGACCTAGATGGTTGCCCACCTTTCTTGGAATCCTGCATTGCAAACCTCCTGAGAATTTTATCTATGTAGCCGGCCTGTGACAAAGCTATCATTTTGTTCTTCCTATCCCGAAAGATCTGGATACCGAGAACAAAATTAGCCTCACCTAAGTCCTTCATGTCAAACTGCTTGGTCAACCATAATTTGACCGATGACAATGCCCCAACGTCATTGCCAATTAGCAGAATGTCATCTACATAGAGTAGTAGAAAAACCACTTTCCCATTCTTAATGTGTTTGTAAACACATGGTTCATCCACATTTTGTGAGAACCCATAAGTCTTGATCACTTGATCAAATCTTATGTTCCAAGAACGAGAAGCCTGCTTAAGTCCATAAATTGACTTTAGCAGCTTACAAACCTTACCCTCTTGACCTGCGACCTTGAACCCATCTGGTTGTTCCATATAAATGGACTCATCAAGATAGCCTTTCAGAAAAGCCGTCTTGACATCCATCTGCCAAATCTTGTAGTCGAGAGCGGCAGCTATGGACAAGAGAATCCGGATGGACTTAAGCATGGCTACAGGCGAAAAGGTTTCCTCATAATCGATTCCTTCCTTTTGCGTATAACCCTTAGCTACCAGTCTAGCCTTAAAGGTTTCGACCTTTCCATCCACTCCTCTTTTCCTCTTGTAGATCCACTTACATCCTATGGGTTTTACCCCTTCGGGAAGATCCACAAGCTCCCAGACCTGATTAGTCTCCATAGACTTCATCTCTATGTTCATGGCCTCTGTCCAGAGTCTTGAATCAACATCCTCCATAGCTTTTGCGTAAGTATAAGGATCCCTATCATGTTCATCCGGTTCAGCCAAAAAGACTTCCCCATTGAACATATACCTTTCAGGTTGACGCCCGATCCTTCCACTACGCCGAAGCCCCTGAGGTTGTTGTTCAGGTTTGTTTGGTTTTTCTACACTGATCGGAATGGTTTCATTCGGAACCTCCGGAGTAAACGGATCACCCCTCAACTCCTCAAGCACCACTTTGCTTCGAGGTTTAAAGTCGTTCATGTAACTCTCCTCAAGGAAAGTAGCATTAGTTGAAAACCACAACTTTATTTTCCTTTGGGTTATAAAAATAACCCCCTTTAGTCCCTTTTGGATATCCTACAAACACAAAAACTTCTGAACGTGCTTCCAACTTATTCAGATCCTTAAACAGGACATGCGCTGGACATCCCCATATGCGAATATGGTTTAAGGATGTCTTCCGTCTTGTCCACAACTCGTGAGGAGTTTTAGGGACCGATTTTGAAGGCACATTGTTCAAAAGATAACATGCGGTTTGTAGTGCATATCCCCAAAAGGATAAAGGCAATGATGAATAACTCATCATGGACCGAATCATGTCCAACAAAGTCCTATTCCTTCTCTCCGCTACGCCATTCTGCTGCGGAGTGCCCGGCGCAGTCAAATGGGATAAAATCCCATTCTCTAACAAGTGTCCCAAGAACTCATCAGAAAGGTATTCCCCACCTCGATCAGATCGAAGTGCCTTTATGGGTTTACCCAATTGCTTTTCCACTTCAGCTCAAAACTCCCTAAACTTATCATAAGTTTCGCTTTTGTGGTGCATTAGGTACACATACCCATATCTTGAGTAATCGTCAATAAAAGTGACGAAGTACTCATACCCTCCTCGTGCCTGAATGTTCATCGGTCCGCAAACATCACTATGCACAAGTTCTAGAACCCCTTCGGCCCTATTGCCCTTAGACCCGTATGGTCTTTTGGTCATTTTACCCTCCAAACAAGACTCACATTGAGGTATAGATTCCACCTTTAAGTGACTTAAAGGTCCATCCCTTACCAACCTTTGAATCCTATTCAGGTTAATATGGCCAAGGCACAAATGCCAAAGATAAGTCTTATTAGAGTGAGAAGTTTTAAGTCTTTTTGAGTCATTATCATTTATCTCAGCATTAAGCAATAGGTCCATCTTAGGTTTGATAAAATATAGATTATTTTGCATCCATCTAGAACAGATAAAAGATTTGTTTTTACGAATCACCACTTTTTCATTAAAAGATACCACGTAGGAGTCTTTAAATAAAGAAGATACAGAAATTAAATTCCTTTTAAATTTAGGAACATAAAAACAGTCTCGCAAAATTAAACTCCTATAATTATCAAAATAAAGATGGACATCTCCCACTGCTTCCGCTGAGACCAAGGATCCATCGCCCATCCGAAGCGTTAAGTCTTCACGAAGTAGACTTCTCGTTTCTTTGAATCCTGCAGAGAAACACAAACATGATTAGTTGCACCAGAATCTATGACCCAGATGTCACTGGATTCCTCAACCAAACAAGTTTCTAAATATAGAAGATCACACCTACCTCCCTTGGAAAGGAAGTCCTTGCAATGCTTCTTTATATGCCCGACCTTACCACAGAAGAAGCACTTAAGCTTCTTTGGGTTCTTCTTCTTCTTCTTCTTGCTCTTGGTAGCAACAGGAATAGAAGACTTACCACTCTTGGCCTGTTGCTTCTTTCCATTCCCAGAGTTAGGATTGGAACCAGAAGCAGCTACCATATTGGCCTCTCCACCAGCAGGAGACTCCCTGATCAGCAGTTCAAACTCCTATAACTATTTCATTAGTTCTGTCAAGGTCATATCCCGTCTATTGCTCAAATTAAAAGTAGCTCTAAACGGAATAAATTTCTTAGACAGAGTCTCAAAGACCATAGTCATCTGAGTTTCAGCATCGATGTCGGCTCCATTGGTTTGAGCCTCAACGAGGTAACCCATGACCAACATCATATGCTCCTTTACAGATGTCCCCGGTCTCTGTATACAGTTTAAGAGTTTTCGAAGCGCCCCTTGCCGCTTTGTTATGGCCTGGCCTCCAAACATAACCTGAAGATTATCCAAGATCTGCTTCGCAGTCTCATAATCCTGATGTTGAGCCTGCAGCATATTGTTCATGCTAGCCATAACATAGCAGCGGGCCTGATCATTAGCATCTTTCCAGCGATCGTACGCTTGGAATTGCTCATTAGTTGAGTCTCCCGTAGGCTCGGGAGGACAAGGAGTTGTCAGAACATATTTCAGTTTCTCAAAGGAAAGGACGATGTCTAGGTTCCGTTTCCAATCGTTATAGTTCTCACCGGTTAATTGGTTTTTGTCAAGTATCGATGATAAAGCATTTTTAGACATTTTCAATCTACAATAAAGAATCATATACCAAACATAAGCAAACATATCATAATAATTTAGTAAGATAACACAATCATGTAAAATCATACAAATGTGTTTATGTGTCAAAACCTTGAAAATATCACAACCTTACAACGATAATTCCCAACTCAGAATTCAACAAGCTCCTAGGGGAGTCATGCTAAATTCAATCAGGAACACGGATCCCCTCCAAATTAATATATGCCATCTAGGACCCGTATGATCCAGCATATACTAATAATCGTTTCTTTGGCCATTAATTTTATTAACAGAGCTCCTAGGGGAGGTTAATAATAAAATTAACGTGAGTGTATAACCACCATTTCAATATTTTATCCACGATTTATAATCACCACCTAGGGGTGTGCAACCATAAATCATACTAAAATACCTTATCCTTTCAGAGATCCAATCTGGTACATGATAGAAATCCCTTCCTAGGGGTCAGGACCACCATGTTCTTCCTATGGACCAACGATGGAGGCCTTAGGTTCTCTCTTCGAAAACCTTCTCCCACTCAATCTTTTGAAGTCAAGGTTTTATTTTTAATATGAGCGGCACTCCCTATTCTATATGACATGTTATCAATATATATGGTAAATCATATTATAATGCAGACAAGCAAAGCAATCAAGCAAAGCTACAAGCAAAATAATAATAATAACCGTAATATTATGGTTCCACCCTAGAGAATAGAAAATTAAGATTACAAGAGAATAATCGAGACATTTATCGATTCTTCATCCTTGAATCCTCAAGCTGTATCCTTCTTCATGTAATATCCGTCTTCAAGTCTTCAATCCCGCATGAATCAAACACTTCATATTTTCGGTCATATCTAAATTTAATGTTTCTTAGAATCGTCCCAAAAATAAAATTCAAACTACATTGGAAAAATTGCACCTTTTCTGGACACCTGGTAGCTCTCGGTCGGCAGTCCGATCTGGGTGATCGGTTTGTCGATCATGGTGGTTTGGCCTGCCGAACATGAAGGTTCGGCCTGCCGGCAGAGCAACAAAATTTCTGCCCCACTGTCGGCTTGCCGGACCGTACGTCCGGCCTGCCGAACTGTGAGGTCCGGCATGCCGACCGAGCAGAAGAAACCTTAATCTAGAAAATACAATTTTAATGCAATTCATCAATTTTATTTTCAACAATTCAAAAACATAAAATTAGAGACTCAGGAAATACCTGGAGGCGCCATCATCAATCTTTAAGATCCGACTTCTCCGAATAATTATTTAATTACAAAATTCTTACAAATTAAAAATTAAATAACAATTCCTAGACAGAGATGATAGTCCGCCATCTAATTATATGAAAAACCTAGATACACATTCTAACCTCTAAGGAACCATAACCAGTATTAATTAATTAATAAATAATTAAACAACAATTTAATCAACCATAATTATTTAATAAACATTCACCACATAATCCATGACAACATATATATTATATAGAAACCTAGAGTGCCATCTCTCTATAAAATTTAATTCAAGCATAGGAGAGACTAAGATCACAAAATTTATGCATATAACATGATCACAAACTTGCAAATTTATGTAAAAACCTTGGCTCTGATACCAATTGTTGGAAACAAAGTGCGCAGCGGAATTTTAAAAATTTTTCATCAGAGTATTTTCCAAAACACAAGTTTGACATGTTATATGTATAAATTAGACAGATCTTACTAACCTCAGTGTGTTGAAGAACCTCCGCAACCTGTGCAGAGAAGTAACGTTCCAGAAGAGCCTCAACCAACTGGTCTTCTTTGCTATTCTCTATCCACAACCGGAGTGAGTGTGGGCTCACACGTATAGCTCTTCCACCGGTGACTCTCCTTCCAACTAATAGAGAGAACCCAAAGCTAGTGTTCGTGATTTGTGAACAAAAGCTCTCATGGAGTTTTCAGATGCTCACTAGAAGAGTATCACTCTTAATCTCTCAAATTGATCTGAGTAAATCATTAGACTCACTCCCTTTTTATACCTATTGGTCCTAGGGTCAGTCCATATCAGATTAGGTCTCAAAAAATCGAAACAGAATCAAGTTCGGATCAATATCTGATAAGATACGCGTGAAAACGCGTAATCTTAACTGTCGTCGGTCAGCAGGCCGAACTTTCTGATAGGCAGGCCGAACACGTCATCCGGCAGGCCGAACTGCCGAGAAAAAATCTCCGTGAATCTTTTATTTTCCACCCGAGATTCTAAAGGATAAAGTCTCAGTTTTGATTCAAATAGCCCAATAGAAAAGATATCTGATCAAAACAAACTTTATCAAGATAATCTCTAAGAAAATAAATTAATTCACAATAATTCTACAAGTTTATCTTGTTCTAATTGTCCAAAATTAAAACAACCGATAAACAGACAAGAATTACCCGAACGCAATAATTCAACAAGTTCATCTTGAACTAATTTTCTTACATAATTAATTCAACCGATAAAAAGACATGAATTATTTGATTCTTATAAATTTTAAACCAATCTGATAAATCCGACATAAGTCACCAATTATTGGAAAAACACGCCGTGTCGTTACAGGATTTTGTGAGCTAGCACAGGGGACCAAAATGGACCTATAAAGTTCAAGCTCATGATAATTATGAAACCCAATATCCTAGATATACATTTCACAATTATCAACTCCAATGCTACTCCACTAAAAGCTTGGAGCTGCACTCTCGAACTTTATAGAATTACGAAGCTCGTATAGCTAAGTCTCCATGACATATCATAGTGTATCGCATCCCCATATGATCATCCATAATCGGCTTAAGGACAAGTTCTGTCTTACCTTCCCGATTATTTTTATCTTACGTTCCATTGTCTCACCATTAGAAAACTTACCATCCAAAGATAGTATACCATTCGGTTACACCTATGTATCCAAATGGTTGAGCGCTCTAGTTTTCCAATTACAGGACAACGCATATAAGAGGATATCATTACTCCTAAAGAGGAGCTATGGATTCCATATCTATGAATAACAAGTCTACGCTATCAAGAGTCATGCCTCCAACGTACCGGCATGCATGCCACTATAGAAATGTGGGAGTCACCCATTGGTACATCAAAAGACACAAGTCAAGACAACGGGCCCATTATTCATCTCAGGATTAAGATACAATACAAATGATTGTCTAAAGTGAATCGATTTGCCAAGACAGAATTATTAATCCAAATCAATTCACTTTATGTCCCGATCCAACACATCGTCAACTATGACAACGCGCCAATGTTTCAATTCATGAAGTCCAACTTCGATGGCCAAGACAAACCATCTCCCAAAAGGGATATAGACAACATAACAATCTTTACATGAATAAAGCGCCCAACTTTATTCCCTCGATTGCGGATCATATGTTTTACACCGTCACCCTAAGAATTGTGTCTTCCGCATAATCATCCCATCATATGCCCAATTCTTAGGGTTTAGACTGACAGTCTCAGACTACTGTTTGCTTATCATACATTCAACAAATATGAACGTAAAGAGGACAATATTTGGTATATATAAATGAATAAATTCTTTATTGATAAAAATGTCTCCAAAAACGTATTACAATTTTACTCCTTAGAGCATACATGTCTAACATAAGGAGCGCAAATTTTAAGTCGAGCATACCTGGACAGTTTGTTGGATGGCCAAACAAAAGTAATCTGAGAAGGTTTGCTCCCTGGCTGTTTCAAAAAACTCTTCGTCTGGCACAGCCTGTTGGACATGTGCCAGACATGTATGCCCTAAGGAGTAAAAATGTAATATGCTTTTGTAGATATTTTTAACAATAAAGAATTTATTTATTATTTATATACCAAATCTTGTCCTTTTTATATTCACATTTGTTGAATGTATGATAAGCAAACAAAAGTCTGTGACCGTCAGTCTAAACCTTTAAGAATTGGGCATATGATGGACCGATTATGCGAAAGACATGATTCTTAAGGTGTTGGTCTAAATCATAAGATCCGCAATTGAGAAAATAAAGTTGGGCATTTTATTCATGCAAAGATTGTTATGTTGTCTATATCCCTAACGGGAGATGGTTTGTCTTGGCCATCGGATGTGGAGTCCGCGAATAGAAACATTAGTACATTGTCATAGGTGACGATGTATTGGATCGAGATATAAAGTGAATTGATTTGGATTAATAATTCTGTCTCAGTAAATCGATTCACTTTAGACAATCATATGTATATATTTGAATCCTAGATGAATAGTGGGCCCGTTGTTTTGTCTTATGTCTTTTGATGTGCCAAAGGGTAACATCCATATTTTAATAGTGGTACGCATGCAATGATAAGAACCTCGCCAATATACTGACGAAACCTGTTATCAATAAGAAGGAACCAAGACCGTTTCTACTCAGATTTGGATGGAAATCACCGCGACCCGTTGCTTATATCAAAGCAAGAACCTTGGTATATCGAAGACGCCACAATCAAGGATGGAAAGCCTGATTGATAAGTCGGGGGTTGAACGCTCGGATTGATCCGAAGAGTTCGTGCAGTTCGTCAAAGAACCAAAGAAAGAATTATTTCTCTCAGAAAATAAACATTCATTCATTCATCTCCCCCCATTAACCTTGGGAACGCCTATTTATAGGCCAAAATTACAAAGTGTTGCCCAAAAAAAGAAAAGTTGACAAATTCAAACATAATTACTAAGCCTAAAATAAAAACCAGAAGAAAGGAAAGTCTTTAATGGCTGATTTTCAGCCATTTACACGCCCAACAATAAACGGAAAGTGCAATTAATCCTCGTCAACAATTTGCATAAATGATTAGCCGCGTGTGCCAAAATGAGAAGGTTTCCGAAAGTCTTCCATTGACTTGATCTTGCAAAATTTGAGCTGATTTCAATCAGGCTTGACTCATCCGGATTCTTCTAGAACTTGGATCAAATTGATGCACCGTTGTGGTTGGCGTGGGCCTGGGTCAATGGGTTTGCACAAATTTTCTTGATTCCAGATTTCATGAATCAGCCCATTTAGTGCTTCCTTGAATTTCTTAGCTCGGGCTCTTGTGACTGGTCCAATAGGAATTTGTATTGGGTCAACCACCTTCCATGCATTTGAGCTCCCTAAGTCTCCATCATTCCCCTCCTCTTGAAAAGGATTTGTCCTCAAATCAGACTCTGCATCAAAAGGACTCAAATCAGAAACATTGAAGGTAGCACTTACATTATACTCACCTTGCAAATCCAACTTGTAAGCATTGTCATTAATTCTTTCAAGGACTTGAAATGGACCATCTCCCCGTGGTAACAACTTTGACTTTCTTTGTTCTGGAAAACGCTCCTTTCTAAAGTGCAACCACACCCAGTCTCCAGGTTCAAAAATCAGCTTGTGTCGCCCCTTATTGGCTTGCTTTGCATATTGTTCCGTTCTTCGCTCAATGTTGAGTCTTGCTTTCTCGTGAATCTGTTTAACAAAGTCAGCCTTCCTTTTGCCATCTAAATTAACACACTCAGAAACAGGTAGTGGTGATAAATCCAGTGGTGATACAGGATTAAGACCATAAACAATTTCAAAAGGTGAATACTTAGTAGCAGAATGGACAGAGCGATTATATGCAAACTCAACATGCGGTAAACAGTCTTCCCATGATTTAATGTTCTTACTGATGATTGCTCTTAATAAGGTTGACAAAGTCCTATTTACTACCTCAGTTTGACCATCAGTTTGTGGGTGGCAAGTAGTAGAAAACAACAGCTTAGTACCTAACTTACTCCACAAAGTCTTCCAAAAGTAGCTCAAGAACTTAGCATCTCTATCTGAAACAATTGTCCTAGGCATGCCATGTATTCTCACAATCTCCCTAAAGAACAATTCAGCAACATGCGATGCATCATCAGTTTTATGACAGGGAATAAAATGTGCCATCTTAGAAAACCGATCTACAACCACAAACACACTATCCTTCCCACGTTTGGTCCTAGGTAAACCTAACACAAAGTCCATTGAAATATCAGTCCAAGGCTCACTAGGAATTGGCAAAGGTGTGTATAAACCATAGGGTTGTGCTCTTGATTTAGCTTGCCTACACGTGACACATTTGCTACATATTCTTTCAACATCCCTTTTCATGTGTGGCCAAAAGAAGTGTTCCTGCAAAACAGCTAAAGTTTTAGCAATTCCAAAATGCCCCATCAATCCGCCACCATGGGATTCCCTTACTAACAAATCTCTCAAAGAACAATTAGGCACACAAAGCTTATTCTCCTGAAACAAAAATCCATCATGCCTATAAAATTTACCCATTGCGTTTTTCTCGCAAGCTCGATAATCCTCACTAAAATCTTGGTCTAAAGGGTATAAATCCTTAATATGCTCAAAACCAAGCAGTTTAGTGTCAAGGATAGAAAGTAATGCGTACCTGCGAGAAAGCACATCCGCAACAACATTCTCCTTACCTTGCTTGTATCGAATGACATAAGGAAATGTCTCGATGAATTCCACCCAGCGGGCATGCCTCTTGTTCAACTTTTGTTGTCCCTTCAGATGTTTCAATGACTCATGATCAGTGTGAATCACGAATTCCTTGGGCCATAGGTAGTGTTGCCAAGTCTTTAATGCTCGAACCAACGCGTACAACTCCTTGTCATAAGTAGGGTAATTTAGTGTTGACCCACTCAATTTTTCACTGAAATACGCAATTGGTCGTCCTTCTTGCATCAGCACGGCACCTATACCTACACCAAAGCATCACATTCAATTTCAAATGTTTTAGAAAAATCAGGTAAAGCAAGTAAAGGAGCATGAGTAAGCTTATGCTTAATAAGCTGAAATGCCTTCTCTTGTTCTTCTCCTCATTTAAACCCAACATTCTTCTTGATTACTTCTGTGAGTGGTGCAGCCAAAGTACTGAAATCCCTTACAAACCGCCGGTAAAAGCTAGCAAGTCCATGAAAACTCCATACTTCTCCAACGCTTGTGGGACTTGGCCATTCTTGGATAGCCCTAACCTTTTCTTCGTCGACCTGTATACCTTGAGCACTAACAACAAAACCAAGAAAAACAAGCTTATCCGTGCAAAAGGTACACTTCTTAAGATTAGCATACAACTTTTCCTTCCGTAAAACATCTAAAACAAGTTTCAAATGTTCAATATGGTCATCCAAATTGGTGCTATAGATCAGGATATCATCAAAATAAACAACAACAAATTTCCCAATGAAAGCTCGCAAAACATGGTTCATTAAACGCATAAATGTGCTAGGGGCATTGGTTAAACCGAAAGGCATTACCAACCACTCATACAAACCTTGTTTTGTTTTGAAAGCTGTCTTCCACTCGTCTCCCTCTTTCATGCGAATTTGATGATATCCACTCTTCAGATCAATTTTAGAAAATACACAAGCACCATGCAATTCATCTAACATGTCATCCAAGCGAGGAATGAGATGTCGATATTTTACCGTGATGTTGTTGATGGCTCGACAATCAACGCACATCCTCCAAGTCCCATCTTTCTTAGGCACAAGTAAAACTGGTATGGCGCACGGGCTCATGCTTTCTCTCACGTGTCCCTTCTCCATCAACTCACTTACTTGCCGTTGGAGTTCCTTTGTCTCCTCGGGATTGCTTCTATAGGCTGGTCGGTTTGGAATTGTAGCTCCAGGTATGAAGTCGATTTGATGTTCAATCCTGCGGATTGGAGGTAAACCTTGCGGTGTTTCCTCGGGAAAGATATCCTCATACTCCTGCAAAAGAGAAACAACAGAACTATGCAAGGTGGAATCAAGATCGTTAGTGTTTAATAACGCCTCCTTGTACATGAGTAAAATCATCGGCTGATTAGAAAACAAAGCTCTTCTCACATCACTCTCTCTTGCATAAAAGTTTGTTTTTCTCTCTAATTTTACCTCATTGGCCAAGTCTTCTTTTGTACTGGCTCTCTCAATGTTCTCTCCTTTTTTCTCCTTTTTCTCGGCCCCTCTATCTTTTTTCCCTCTCTGGCCGAACTCTCTCTCTGCACTCCAACACTCATTATTTTCACTCCCTTTCTCTCTCTTTTTCTCATTCTCTCCTTTTTGTTCACTCTCCTTTTGTAACCAAAATCGATCTTCATGAACCTGTTTTGGTGTCATTGGCACAAGAGTGAATGTTCTCTGGTTGTGCACAAGAGAATATTTATTGGTGTAGCCATCATGTTTGACCCGATGATCAAATTGCCATGGTCGACCTAGTAACAAGTGTCCGGCTTCCATTGGAACTACATCGCACAAAACTTCATCTTCGTATCTACCAATGCGAAATGAAATTAATGCCTGTTTAGTTACCTTCACTTCACCACTATTATTCAACCATTGCAACTTGTAAGGTCGAGGATGTTTGGTCGTTGGCAGCCCTAATTTGTCAACCATAGTACTGCTAGCAACGTTCGTACAACTCCCTCCATCTATTATCACACTACATACCTTGTTCTGCACGTGGCACCTAGTATGAAAAATGTTCTCACGTTGCTCTTCTTCTTCCTCTTTGGCTTGCACACTAAGGGCTCGTCGAGTGACCAACAATTCACCTTGGACAGCACACTCCTCCTCATCCACATCCTCCAATGGTGGCATGGAGTCCTCGTCCGATTCGTCATCCGTAACAACCTCTCCGTCGTCCCGTAACACCATCACCCTTTTGTTCAGACATTGGCTTGAGATGTGACCCCTGCCTTGGCATTTGAAACATTTAATATCACGGTTTCGAGAAGTGGATGAATCATATTTACCTTGGTTTGAAGGGCTAGCCGTGGCTGGTTTTGGCTCAAACTTTGGCCTAGTAACCGATTTCTCTTCTCTCTTCCCATAATTCGGCTTCCATGAAGAAGGTGCCGAACTAACATTCGCACGTGAGCTACCCCTCCTCTTGAGCTGCTGCTCTACTGTGATGGCCATGTGCAACATGTCTTCTAACTCTACATAGTGTTGCATCTCCACCCTATCTTGAATATCCAGATTTAGCCCTTGCAAAAATCTTGCCATGGTTGCTTCTCGATCTTCTTCAACATTGGCTTGTATCATGGATATTTCCATCTCTTGATAATATTCCTCCACACTCATGTTTCCTTGTCTAAGTCCTTGCAACTTTTTGTACAAATCCTGATAGTAATGGCTGGGTACAAATCGCTTTCTCATCACTGTTTTCATCTCCTCCCATGTCTCAATCGGGTGTTCTCGGTTCCGTCGCCTATTCATTACCGACTGATCCCACCATACAACCGCATAATCAGAGAACTCAATTGCAGCAAGCTTAACTTTTTTTAACTCTGAATAGTTATGGCAATCAAACACTAGCTCCACTTTCTTCTCCCACTCTAGGTATGCTCCGGGGTCATTTTTCCCTTGGAATGGCAGAATCTTCATTTTAATACCTCCCATATTATTGTCTTCCCGGTTCCTAGCTTCTCTATTCCCATTTCCATGCCTAAATCTGCCCCTATTTATCGATGGTTCCTCCAACTCTTCTAATTCATCTTCCTCCGAAAGATCACATCCACCCCTCCGCCTATTTTGCATGTTTTGTGGCTGCCTATTGCGTGTTCTGGCATCAACCTCATCTAATCTCTCATGAATGGGCTCTAGAGCTCGCGTCAACAACCGTTCCATTTGCCTCATTAAAGCTTGCAACTGAAGATTGGGAACATTTTGTTGTGGAAGATCATCTTCAGCTTCTCTTTCTTGATTCAGATTCATTTTTATTTTTTTTTATACCTGCAAAACAACGTTAGATAATAAAGGACCTTACTTCTCTCCCTCACGTGTTTCACTCTATCACTTGGTCACTCCGTTCACTCGTGTTTCACTCAAATGATTGGCTTTTACCCTTGAATGTTCTCACCACTCTTGCATTTTTTTTTTAACTCACTTATTTTCTCTTTCAGTTCTTTCGGAATTACACAAACAACAATAAAATCTATCCGGCAACAAATTCAGCAACACGTTTTGATACCCAGTTCAAAATGAAGCAAATTTTTTTTTTTTTTTTTTTTTTTACTATGAGGTGAGATCAAATTTGGACACCTGGACACTCAAACAATGGAAAGGAAACAAAAAAAATTTAACGAGGGTTTCCAGACTTTTTTTTTTTTTTTGGATCCTCTTGATTTTTCTTTTCTTTTTCTTTCTTTTCGTTTTTCTTTTCTTTTCTTTTCTTTTCTTCTTGTGAAATTCGGTGAGAACAAGAATAATAAACCAAGAAACACAAAATAGGAAACTACCACCTAAACTTGAAACCCAATATACTAGTTACCCAAAACCAAACTAACCAACTTTTTTTTTTTTTTTGAACGGAATAGAACCTAAGTAATAAATTAGAATTCAAAAACAAATAAGGATAGACAAACCTGAGGCTAGAACCGAGGCTACTGATACCAAATGATAAGAACCTCGCCAATATACTGACGAAACCCGTTATCAATAAGAAGGAACCAAGACCGTTTCTACTCAGATTTGGATGGAAATCACCGCGACCCGTTGCTTATATCGAAGCAAGAACCTTGGTATATCGAAGACGCCACAATCAAGGATGAAAAGCCTGATTGATAAGTCGGGGGTTGAACGCTCGGATTGATCCGAAGAGTTCGTTTAGTTCGTCAAAGAACCAAAGAAAGAATTATTTCTCTCAGAAAATAAACATTCATTCATTCATCTCCCCCCATTAACCTTGGGAACGCCTATTTATAGGCCAAAATTACAAAGTGTTGCCCAAAAAAAGAAAAGTTGACAAATTCAAACATAATTACTAAGCCTAAAATAAAAACCAGAAGAAAGGAAAGTCTTTAATGGCTGATTTTCAGCCATTTACACGCCCAACAATAAACGAAAAGTGCAATTAATCCTCGTCAACAATTTGCATAAATGATTAGCCGCGTGTGCCAAAATGAGAAGGTTTCCGAAAGTCTTCCATTGACTTGATCTTGCAAAATTTGAGCTGATTTCAATCAGGCTTGACTCATCCGGATTCTTCTAGAACTTGGATCAAATTGATGCACCGTTGTGGTTGGCGTGGGCCTGGGTCAATGGGTTTGCACAAATTTTCTTGATTCCAGATTTCATGAATCAGCCCATTTAGTGCTTCCTTGAATTTCTTAGCTCGGGCTCTTGTGACTGGTCCAATAGGAATTTGTATTGGGTCAACCACCTTCCATGCATTTGAGCTCCCTAAGTCTCCATCATGCAAGTACGTTGGAGGCATGACTCTTGATAGCGTAGACCTATTATTTATAGATATAGAATCCATAGCTCATCTTTAGGAGTAGTTGATATCCTCTTATATGCATTATCATGTAATTGGAAAACTAGAGCGCTCAACCATTTGGATACATAGGTGTAACCGAATGGTATACTGTCTTTGAATGATAAGTTTTTCGATAGTGAGATAATGGAATGTAGGATAAAAATAATCAGAAAGGTAAGACATAATTTCTCCTTAAGCCTATTATGGATAATCCTATGGGGACATGATACATTATGATATGTCATAGAGACTTAGCTATACAAGCTTTATAATTCTATATAGTTCGATAGTGCAGCTCTAAGCTTTTAGTGGAGTAGCGTTAGAGTTGATAATTATGAAACATATATCTAGGATATTGGGTTTCATAATTATCGGGAGCTTGAACTATATAGGTTCATTTGGTCCCCTTTGCTAGCTCATAAAAATCCTATAACGATATGATGTGCTTTTCTAATAATTGGTGACTTGTGTCAAATTATTAGATTGGCTAAAAATTCAATAAGATTAGATAATTCATGTCTGTTTATTAGTTGAATTAATTTTGTGACAATTAATTCAAGATAAACTTGTTAAATTATTGGAATCAGATAATTCATGTTTGTTTATTAGTTGGATTAATTTTTCTAAAGATTATCTGATATAACTGTTTTAATTAGATAACTTCTCTATTGGGTTATTTGAATTAAAATAAGGCTATATCCCAAGAATCTAGGGTAGGAAATAAAGGTTCGTAGGGATCATTTATCAGAAGTTTGGTAGGCTGATCTTTTAATTCTGCCTGCTGATGGAGCAAGTTCGGTAGCCCGATCTGGAAGTTTGGCCTGTCGACCGAGCGATAAAAAGATCAAGTGTTTTCACGTGGATCTTGTCATATATTGATCCGAATTTGATTTTGATTCGAATTTTTGAGGCCTTAGTTGATAAGGACTAACTCCTAGGCCTAGCCTCTATTAAAAGGGGAGTAAGACTTATTGTTATTTAGATCAGTTGAGAAATCTAGAGTGAGACTCTGCTGGTGAGACTCTACAACTCCCCGGAGAGCTGTTGTTCACAAATCACTAACTATAGCCTTGGGTATTTCTTAATTGGTTGGAAGAAGAGTCACCGATTTATGATCGTGGATAGAGAATAACAAAAAAGACTAGTTGGTTAAGACTCTTCTAAAATGTTACTTCTCTTCACGGACTTTTCTGCATTTACGAGGTTAGTAAGATCTAGTCAATTTATGCATATAGGGTGTCAAACTTGTGTTTTGGAAAATACTCTAGTATAAAAATTTTTAAAATTTCGTTGCATACTATTTTTCCAACATAGCAATCCTTAATGGTTTTGACCATTAGAGGGCACGTCGGACGGCGGCTCCTTAGAGGATTGATGGGTGGGGGTGGGACGATGGCATCGGTAGGAGGAGAAGTGTCGCCACCATGGCTTGACGAGGCCCTCTGACTCGGTGGATCGGTAGCCATAGGACGCTCGGTGGATCGACAGCCACAGGACGCTTGGGTTCCTTAGTCCTTCTCTTCTTAGACCGAGAAACCTCCTTAGCCTTTGATCGACGAAGATCTTCCATCATCCTTTACCTCTCCTGCCTGGAAATCCCCTTCGAAGACATGTCTACAAGAGGAACAATTACCAAGTCAAGTTGGGCTCGGCAATTTAAAAAAAAAAACTCAAGGCAAACTTCCGATTCAGAGTTGGCCTAGTAGGTAAAGTAATCTGATCACATCCCCCAGTTCTTCATCGGCTATAGGCGGTCCTAAACTAGGGGAACCATTAGAAGAATTCTCAAAACTGGACGATGATGGCTCTACCGTTGGTTGCCTGGCTTGGTAAGTGCTTGGCCCTAGGACATCAGCAGCACTGCGTTCTGCAATGATCACTTGCTCGACATTTAAATTGAGAGAATGTTTAATTATGGCAAAATCCCTAATGATGAAAAAGTTTCATGTGCTTCTTTTATGCTTTATGATGATCCCAGTTATTGGTGGGATACGATGGCTAATGTTCATGATGTGACAACCATGACTTGGGAAAGATTTAGAGAAATCTTTGAAGCTAAATATTTCAGAATGGCTACAAGGAGGAGAAAAAGAAAGAGTTCATGAACCTAAAACAAGATAATATGCCCGTTGTAGAGTATATTAGAAAATTTGAAGAGCTATCTCATTATGCTCCTCAACTGGTGAGTACTGATGCTCTTAAAATAGAACAATTCATGGAGGGTCTAAAGCCAGAAATATGTAGGGATGTAACAGTGGCTGGAGTTGAAGGTCTGACTTATTCTAAAATAGCAAAAAGAGCTCTAGATGCAGAATGTGCGGAGAATAAAGTTTGAGATAAGCACAAAGAAGCAAGGGAAAAGGAAATGAAGGAAAAAGAAGAAAGCAAGAAGAATTTCAAGCCCAACTTTCAATACAATAAAGGAAAGCCACAGTGGAATAAGGGAAATAAGAGACCAGGTCCATGGAATCAAAATCGGGCCCAGATTCTAATCAATCAAAAGTCCCAAGACTGAAATGACAACACCAAATGCAGGTAGACCAAAACCCAAATGTCCTAAAAGTAGGAGATTTCATTTTGGAGCCTGTGTGGAAGGACCCAGAGCATGTTATAACTATAGAAAAGTAGGACATTTTGCCAAAGACTACAAAGTAAATATTCAAGATCAGAAGAAAGTTCCAGTTCGAGTTTTTATTTTTACTCAAGAGGATGTAGAGATCAATCCTTCAGTTGTTTTAGGTGAGATTTTTATCTCTGGCATACCTACTCATACTCTGGTAGATTTAGGACCGACACACTCATTTGCATCTAGTAAGTATGTGAGAAAATTTGGTAAACCACCAAATAAGCTTTGTATTAAGTACAGTGTTAGTATTCCATCTAGAGAGACTCTTCAATCGGATGAAGTCCTTAAAGGCTAGAAGATAAGGATTGATGGAAGAGGATTACTTGCGGATTTAATTATTCTTGACATGTCAAATTATGAGGTGATTTTGGGAATGGATTTGTTGTCAAAATACCATGCCCCTATAGATTGCAGAAGGAAAATGGTGATGTTTCGACCACCAGAGTAGGAAGTGTTTCTTTCGTAGGAGCGACATGTAAATTGAGAACCTCAGTGATTTCTACTTTGAAAGCCCGCAGATTGTTAGATAGTGGTTGTGTTGGTTATTTGGCTAGTGTAGTGGATACACAAGTTGAACAAAAGCTCGAGCTTGAAGACGTGCCAATGGTACAAGAATTCTTAGAGGTATTTCTCGAGGACTTACCAAGATTGCCACCAGATAGAGTAATTGAGTTTGCCATTGATTTGGTTCTAGGCACAGCTTCGATCTCTGAAATGCCTTATAGAATGGCTCCAATGAAATTAAAAGAACAAAAAGTTTAGTTGCAAGAATTACTTGATAAGGGTTTCATTCATCCTAGTTTCTCTCCTTGGGGATCCCCAGTATTGTTTGTTAAGAAGAAAGATGGCACGATGAGGCTATGCATTGATTATAGAGAATTGAATAAGGTGACCATCAAGAATAAGTATCCCCTCTTGAGGATTGACAACTTGTTTGATCAACTTCAAGGTGCCAGAGTATTTTCTAAGATAGATCTCAAATCCGGATACCATCAGTTGAAGATTAAAGAGGAGGATATCCCAAAGACTACATTCTATACGAGATATAGGCATTATGAATTCCTGGTAATGCCTTTGGGTTGACTAATGCTCCAGCTACCTTTATAGATACAATGAACAGGACATTCAAGGATTATCTTGATAAATTTGTTATTGTATTTGTAGATGATATCCTTATATACTCACATTCTGTAGAGAAGCATTTTGAACACTTGAGATTAGTGTTGAGTAAGATGAAGGAAAAGAAGTTGTATACAAAATTTAAGAAATGTGAGTTCTGGTTAGAGAAAGGGGCCTTCTTTGGGCATGTTTTTTTCTAAGGATGGTCATAGCCAACTAATGCCTTAGAAGTTCGTAGTTTCTTGGGATTAGCTAGTTACTACAGAAGATTTGTTGAAGGATTTTCAAAGATAGCTTCCCTGCTAACACAATTGACAAGGAAAAATGTGAAGTTTCAATGGACAGATGCTTGTGGAAAGAGTTTTCAGAAGTTGAAACAAAGATTGATATTTGCTCTGATACTTGCTATTCCATCACCAGAAGAAAGTTTTTGGTTTATAATGATGCTTCCAAAAATGGGTTAGGGTGTGTCCTTATGCAAAATGGAAGAGTAATTGCTTACGGTTCTCATCAATTGAAAGATTATGAGAAGAACTATCCTACTCATGATTTGGAGTTAGCAACAGTCGTCTTTGCTTTGAAAACTTGGAGACATTACCTTTATGGGAAAAGATGTGAGATTTATATTGATCCAAGAGTCTTAAGTATTTATTTACTCAAAAAGAGTTGAATATGAGGTAAAGAAGATGGTTGGAGCTAGTAAAAGACCATGACTATGTGATCAATTACCATCCAGGCAAAGCTAATGTAGTGGCTGATGCTTTGAGTAGAAAATCTTCTACCAGCATTTCTGCTATGACAGTCATTCAGAAACATTTGATTTAGGACATAGAAAGGTTTGAGTTAGAAATTGTGCCTAAAGGGTTGATTGAAAGGCTATCAGCCTTAACCTTACAGCTAACGATTCTAGAAAAAATCAAGGAGGGTCAACTTTCATATCCTTATTTGATTTGCCTACGGAGTGAGATAAAGGCTAGAAAGAAGATAGATTTCTTGATTTCTAATGAGGGAATGATTAAGTATGGAAGTTGACTTTGTGTACCACATGATGAAAACATTAGAAAGAAAGTTTTATCGAAGGCTCACAATACACCTTGTTCTTCGCATCCTAGTGGTAGAAAGATGTGTAGAGATCTAAAGAAGCATTATTGGTGGCCACAAATGAAGTCAATAATAGCCTTATATGTCTCAAAGTGTCTTACTTGTCAACAAGTTAAAGCCAAGCATCAAAGAATTGCTAGAAAACTAAAACCTTTTTTTATTCCTGAGTAGAAGTGGGAAGATATTGCTATGGATTTTGTACATGGCTTGCCTAGAACCCAAGAAGGTATGGACTCTATTTGGGTAATAATTGATAGACTTACTAAATCAGTACATTTTATTCTTGCTTGGTCTACATATACAATGGATAAACACGTAGAATTATACATCAAGGAGATCGTTAGACTTCATGGAACACCAGTTTCTATTGTGTTAGACCAAGATCCTAGATTCACTTCTATTTTTTGGATAAGCCTTCATAGCAATGGTTACTAAACTGGCTTTCAGCACTACATTTCATTCTCAGAGTGATGGCCAACCTGAAAAAACTATTCAGATCTTGGAAGATATGCATAGAGCCTATGTATTGGATTATCCAGGATCATGGACTAAATATTTACCTCTAGTAGAGTTTGCTTACAATAATAGTTACTAGTCAACTATTGGAATGGCTACCTATGAAGCTTTATATGGAAGAAAATGCAAATCACCTGCTCATTGGGATAAAGTTGGTGAAAGAAAGCATTTGGGCCCAGATTTGATATGAAAAACAACAAAAGTTGTGGAGAAAATTTGTGAAAGAATGAAAACGGTTCAAAGTAGACAAAAGAGTTATGCAGATAGAAGGCGAAGAGATCTACAATTTTCTACAGGACAAAGGGTGTTTCTTAAAATTGCTCCAATAAAGGGTGTGATGAGATTTGGAAAGAAAGGGAAGTTGAGTCCACAATTTATTGGGCCATTTGAGATTTTAGAAAAGGTTGGAGATGTGGCTTATAGATTGGCACTTCCTCCATCATTGTATGGCGTGCATGATGTATTCGATGTACCCATGTTGAGAAAATATATGCCAGATCCTTCACATGTTCTAAACTATGATCAACTAGAAGTCCAACAAGATTTGTCATATGAAGAAAGACAGTTCGAATTTTAGACAAAAAAGAAAAAGAATAGCGAAATAAGAAAATTCCATTAGTTAAAGTTCTTTGGAGAAATCATGCAATTGAAGAAGCCACTTGGGAAAGGGAAGATGAAGAAGTAACTATCCAGAGTTATTTGGTGAGTAAATTTTGGGGACGAAATTTCTATAAGTTGTAGATGATTATGGTGCCCATAAATTCTCACATATAAGTTTAGCCAATAATAACATGTTTACATATATTATAATTGTTATTGAGATGTCAAATTTTTACTACTATGATTTTGAGTTGTTTGGTGCAGTGTGAAGGATTAGTTTCCTCATTGGAAGAAGCTTGATGTGCTAGTGTAATAGAAATGTTATAATTTTATTTACTCATTTATTAATTTTTATTTGGTTAAAATTATTTGATTACCTTATTTTATTTAGTTATAATTGATATTATTACTTCCAAACTAATATTAGGTTATTAGATTAATATATATATATGTATATATATGAGTTAGTGTATGATAGTATGTATGTTAATGTTGTGCACGTGTGCAATTGTAGGGTAAGCATAAAGGTTAGTTGCAGCCATTCGTTGAAGCCATCTGTACTTCACAACATTTAATAATTATAATACTCATTAGATCCATAAATTTTCATATATAGGAAATGTATATATATCTATTTTGCTTTCCACCGAGTCATTCTCTTCCTGAGATTTCTTGTGCACCACTTCCTATCTCTTGAAACTAAGCTCAACAACATTATGTCCTTCAATAGGGTCTTGTAATTCCATTTTTTTTATATGGAGGATTTTATTCCTAATTGAATTCTTTGTAATACATATTATATGTAATCACTTTCATTGTTTATTCTATTTATCTTTGAATGTATATATGTAAAAGTATATAGAGAACTAATAAATAAGTAATTAGTGGACCTCTCTAGTTTCAATCACCTTAATATATATGTAATCTTTTATATAAGTTGGTATTAACTTGTGTGGACGTTATTGGGTTGGCATTAACTTGTACGGACGTTATTGGGTGTGCTCCAATACTTTACTTTTATGATATGTTAGTTTTAGAATTTTATCTTTTCTAGGAAGCACATACATATGTGTATACATATAATTGTAATATGGTTATATTTTTTTTTAGCTTTTCAAGTTTGTGGAGATAACATATACGCTTTTCATCAACTATTATTTTTTGATGGGGTTATTTTGACCTTAATGTAAGCTCTTGGTGATTTATGTGTTAGTACTTAATGGATTATCTTAGTTTTAGGTGATATTGAAGAAGATACAAATCATGGCGAATATATCCGTTTACCAGAATTGTTATTTATTTACTTATGTTAGTTAATTGTCAAAACTCCTAAAGGAGTACTTTATGAAATCGTATTTAGTTATTAACATCACATGTATGCAAGCTCATTGAGGTAATGAACACAAATTATATTGATATATAGAAGGGACCCTCTTTGCTTCAATATGTATATTAGAATCTTTTGAATAATTTTAAGTTCTATTTATATCATGGTATCGTACATGTATAATGAAGTATGTTTATGTTTGTCTTGATATTAAATGCTAAATGAAGTACGTGAATATTAATAACTCCAGATGCTAATTGATAATATTAGGTTTACTAGCACATCTAGACGAGGATACTAACACCTTCCACTTATCACCTTTTCTATGAAAATAAGGTAAGTAGAAATTAACACCTTCCACTTATCACCTTTTCTATGAAAATAAGGTAAGTAGAAATTCATTTCAACTGCATTACAAGATTGTTATTGTAATATATATGATTACTATATCACTTGCATTCATGGCATAAAGTGTTGGAATTAAAATATGAAACGCAGCGGAAGGAAAGAATCGTTGACAAACAAAATTTTTTTGAAAACTTTGTTCATCGGGAATAGATATATAATTTTAATTATAGAAAGCTTTAGGTAATTTTACAAACCTTTTTGAAGACTATCAGGGTATCCTAGCTTTTCTCTTTAACACCACGATCTTCCAATCCAGGCCTCCACACCAATGGAAAGACGAGTGGGCGTCAAACTGCAAGAATGAATTTTTCTTACACTTTTCTAAATCTGCTATGTACTCAACACATGAGATAGCAGACCTTTTTTTTCAGAGAAGAACTCTCAGTTTTTCTCTCTAAGTATTTTGTAAAAATTACGTGAATAATTCTTCTGAGATAATTGTTATCTCTCCTTTTTATATCTAAGCCATTAGTAATTTTTCTTTCCCTTTTCTTTTTCTTTTCCTTTTTCTTCTTTCCTGAATCACCATGTGATCCATATCTCTCACACACACACACACATATATATATATATAAGTAAAGTTTACGTAAAATAAACTTTCCTTTTTTTAAAATTTAATTTAACCGAATCACAATGTGATATATATATATATATATATATATATATATATTAAAGAAAGAAAAGAAGGTGAAACGTAACTTTTACGTTTACCTTTTTTTTTATATTAATATATATATTAATATATTATAAAATCTTATATATAAAAAGATTTGGTTCAAAACCATATATATATATATCTAAATCTAAATTCAAAAATAAATCACGTTTATTTAAGAATATATTTTAAAAATAATCAATTAATGAATTAACTAATGCTCAGTTAAATGTGACAACATTTATCACATTACATTATGTGTCACAGAGAACATTTTTTTGTGTCACATTAATAATTCAAGTGTGCAATAATTAATTCAGAATTCAATAATTCCAAATTAAACATGTATAATTCATTCTATGCAAAAATTCAATATAGTGTTACAGAGGTGGTATTGGGGACCTATGGACCTATAACCCAAGCTCCAATAAATTTGACAATTAATTAAACTCTTTGATTAATGTGCCGAATTTATTAGTTTCAGTGTTACTCCACTAAAAACCTGAAACTGAACTCTTGAGATTATAGTGAAATTACTCAAAGAAAATTAACGAGTAGTCCATTGATATAACCATTACATATAAGTCAGTCCTCCATAAATAGTTCATAATAAGAGCTAGGTTCAATTTTCGTTCACCTCTCTTATTACATCTTTATCCTTGAGTTCTAATAATTCTCTAATGAACAATTAATTCATAATCTTATTATGAACGAGCGCTCTACTGTTCAAACCTTGAATTATCACTCAAGAGAACTATTTTTCTAACTTCTATAGGGAAGGAATGGATTCCATATCTGTATAATATTATTCCCAGCCCTTTATTACTTTATGTTTCCAAGATACTAAGTTATAATCTATGCTTAGACAAATCTTACCATGCAAGTCAAAAAATATAATGTCATAAATAGGAGTTTAATAAATACTCAGGATTAAGACTGTCAAATATATGATCATCATAGTGATAAATTTGAATACTCTATTTGTAACAGATGATTATTAGAGATTCATGATTTATCTGGTCCAGTCCTATATAATCTCATTATATAAAGTACCTCCAATCCAATGTCTCTACATTAATAGTCCGGATAATGACTATTTCATTTTAGATGAGATTGGACCGTACTTGTAATTTTTAATTAAGGATCCCAAACTTTAATTAATTATTACGGACTATTTAGATTATTATCTATAAATTTTATCCCTAAGCAAATAACACTTATATGCTAAATTTATAGTCACATAAATAATCATGGAATTTTCTTGATGTTTATAAATGTATTCATAATACATGTAATCAACCAAAAGAATAATAAATGTCACTTTATTTATTTATTAACAATATGTACAATGTCATAGCTTTTAGGGCACCAAACCCAACAATCTGCCACTTGCCCTAAAGCAGGTGAGACATGTCTCTAAGACCAAAGCCTTCCAAGTGTCCCTCAAAGCTCTTTGCAGGTAACGTCTTAGTAAAAGGGTCGGCAAGGTTGTTTTTCGACGCTATCTTCACAACTTTCACATCGCCTCGATGCACTATCTCTCTAATCAAATGATATTTTCTCTCTATATGCTTTCCTCTTTTGTGGCTTCTAGGTTCTCTTGAATTTGCCACTGCAACACTATTATCACAATACAGTGTGAGTGGTTTATCCATGCCTGGAACTACTTCCAAGTCATTTAAGAACTTACGGGGTCAAACAGCTTCTTTAGCTGCTTCACAAGCAGCCACATATTCTGCTTCCATAGTTGAATCAGCAATACAAGATTGTTTGATGCTTCTCCAAACTATGGCTCCACCACCAAAAGTAAACACTGATCCAGACATAGATTTACGTGTGTCTTTGTCTTATTGAAAATTAGAATCAGTGTATCCAATGAGAATCAAATTCTCACCAGAATATACTAGCATATAGTTTCTCGTTCTCCTAAGATACTTGAGAATATGTTTAACCGCTACCCAATGATCTAATCTTGGGTTGGATTGATACCGACTGACTATACCCACCGCATAGCAAATGTCAGGTCTTGTACACAACATGGCATACATTAGACTTCCTACTGTAGATGCATAGGGTACCCGTCTCATATTTTCTTCATCTTGAGGTGTCTTAGGACACTGCTCTTTTGAAAGATAAACTCCATGACGTATAGGCAAATTACCTTTCTTGGAGTTTTGCATCGAAAATCTGATAAGCACCTTATCGATATACGATGCCTGAGACAGCGTCAACAGTTTGTTCTTGCGATCCTTTATGAGTTGGATTCCAAGAACATAACTTGCTTCTCCTAAATCTTTCATTTGGAAATTGTTGGCGAGCCATTTCTTTACATCAGATAATACGCCTACATCATTCCCAATGAGTAGGATATCATCTACATAAAGAACCAAGAAGACCACCTTCTTATCTTTGATGTACTTGTAAACACAAGGTTCATCAATATTTTGATCGAAACCATAAGATTTGATCGCTTCATCAAATCTCAAGTTCCAAGATCTTGAAGCTTGCTTGAGTCCATAGATGGACCTCTGCAACTTGCAAACTTTTTGCTCTTGACCTTTGACTACAAACCCTTCTGGTTGCACCATATAGATGCTTTCCTCAAGATAGTCATTCAAAAAGGCAGTCTTGATATCCATTTGCCATATCTCATAATCAAGACAAGCAGCAATGGATAAAAGAATCTGAATGGATTTAAGCATAGCTGCAGGCGAGAAAGTTTCTTCATAGTCAACTCCCTCCTTTTAGGTATAACCCTTTGCCACAAGCCTAGCTTTGAAAGTCTTAACTTTCCGATCCACTCCTCTTTTCTTCTTGTGAATCCATTTGCACCCTATGGGTTTTATCCCTTCAGGTAGGTCTACAAGATCCCAGACTGAATTGGAGTACATGGACTCCATTTCAAGGTTCATAGCCTCCAGCCATTTTTCCTTCTCAAAAACTTCCATTGCATCACGATATGTCAATGGATCATCTTCACCATTATCAGAGATAGCAACATTTGCTTCTCCAAGTTTCCTGTAGCGAGTAGGTGGTCTCACAACCCTCCCACTACGTCGAGGTGGTATGACATTCTGATAGGGAGATGTGGTCTCCTCATTTTGTCCTTCGACAACAGTTGTCGGTTGCGGTCTGATCTGATCAGAAAGTAACTCTTCAAGTACAACTTTGCTACGAGGTTTATAGTTTGTCATATAATCATTCTCGAGAAAAGTGGCATTTGTCGACACAAGTACTTTCTTTTCTTGTGGACTACAAAACAAACCTCCCCTCGTTCCCTTTGGGTATCCCACAAATAAGCATACTTTAGAACGTGGTTCCAACTTCCCGGTCTTTCCTTTCAGCACATGATAAGAACCTTGCCAATATACTGACGAAACCCGTTATCAATAAGAAGGCACCAAGATCGTTTCTACTCAGATTTGGATGGAAGTCACTGCGACTTGTTGCTTATATCGAAGCAAGAACCTTGGTATATCATAGACGCCACAATCAAGGATGGAAAGCTTGATTGATAAGTCGGGGTTGAATGCTCGGATTGATCCGAAGAGTTCGTGAAGTTCGTCAAAGAACCAAAGAAAGAATTATTTCTCTCAGAAAATAAACATTTGTCCTTCATTAACCTTGGAAACGCCTATTTATGGGCCAAAATTACAAAGTGTTGCCCAAAAAGAAAAGTTGACAAATTCAAACATAATTACTAAACCTAAAATAAAAAACCAAAAGAAAGGAAAGTCTTAATGGCTGATTTTCAGCCATTTACACGCCCAACAATTAAAGGAAAGTGCAAATAATCCGCATGTGTGCCAAAATGGAAAAGTTTCCAAAGTTCTTCCATTGACTTGATCTTGCAAAATTTGAGCTGATTTCAAGCTTGACTCATCCGGATTCTTGTAGAACTTGGATCAAATTGACGCACCGTTGTGGTTGATGTGGGCCTGGGTCAATGGGTTTGCACAAATTTTCTTGATTCCATAATTCGTGAATCAACCCATTTAGTGCTTCCTTGAATTTCTTAACTCGGGCTCTTGTGACTGGTCCAGCAAGAACTTGTATTGGGTCAACCACCTTCCATGCATTTGAGCTCCCTAAGTCTCCATCATCTTTTGTCTCCTCAGGATTACTACAATAAGCCGGTCGGTTTGGAATGGTAGCATCGGGTATGAAATCTATTTGATGTTCAATTCCTCGAATAGGTAGTTGACCATGTGGAACCTCTTCAGGAAAGACATCATCATACTACTGCAAAAGAAAAACAACAGAACTAGGCAAAGATACGTCAAGTTGGTTAGTGTTTAAAAACACCTCTTCATACAAAAGTACAGTCATTGGTTGGTTTAAAAAGATCGCTCTTTTAATTTCACTCGCTTTTGCATAGAAATTTATTTTTCTCTTTGCTTTTCTCTCTTTGGCTGAATCCACTCTTATTTTTTTTATCAGTTTTCTTAGCCCTTCTTTCTTTTTCTTTTTCTATTTTCTCAATTGTTTTCTCACCTTTTTAATTTTCATTTATTTTCTTTTTTTCACTCTCTTTCTTTTGATCACTCTCTTTTGTAACCTCACTTGATCTTCATAAACTTGTTTTGGTGTTAAAGGAACTAGAGTGATTTTCCTTTGATTATGCTCAAATGAATACTTGTTGGTGAATCTATCATGCTTAACTTGCCGATTAAATTACCATAGCCTGCCTAATAACAAATGTCCGGCTTGCATTGGGACTACATCACACAAGACTTGATCTCCATATTTTCCAATGCGAAAAGAAACTAATACTTGTTTATTTACCTTCACCTCTCCACTATCATTGAGCCATTGCAACTTGTAAGGTCAAGGATGTTTAATTGTTGCTAGCCATAACTTTTCCATCATTCTAGTGCTAGCAACATTAGTACAACTACCTCAATCAATAATCATACTACATACCTTGTTTTGTTTGTGGCATTAATATGGAAGATGTTCTCTGTTGTACTTCATCATCTTCTTTGATTTGCATGCTTAGAGCTTTCCTAGCTACTAACATTTCATCTTGGGTTGCGTATTCCTCTTCATCTATGTCGTCTAATGGTGGCATAGACTTGGCATTATCTTTATCCTCAGACTCAAATTCACCATCGTCTCTCAATATCATTATTCTTTTGTTTGGACATTGGCTCGCTATGTGACCCCTGCCTTGGCATTTAAAACACTTAATATCATGATTTTCGAGTGGTGGAAGAATTGAATTTACCTTGATTTCCATGGTTGGTTGTTTCTTGCTTTTGCTCGGGTTTACGCTTGGCCGTGGTTGGCTTCTCCTCTCTCCTAGCAACATTTGGCCTCCATGATGAACTCAAGCTTCGGGTTGGGGGTGTGTTGCTGCTCCTCCTCTTGAGTTGGTTCTCAATCTTGATAGCCATATGCACCATATCCTCCAATTCCACATGATGATGCAAATCCACCATATTAGCAATTTCCCGGTTCAATCCCACCAAAAACCTTGCCATAGTAGCCTCTCGGTCCTCCTCTACATTCACTTGGATCATAGAAACTTCCATCTCCTTGTAATAATCCTCCACACTCCGGTTGCCGTGTGTAAGATTTTGCAACTTTTGGTACAACTCCCGGTAGTAATGGCTGGGAACAAAGCGTCTCGTCATTACGGTTTTCATTTCCTCCCATGTTTTTATTGGATGCTTTCTATTTCTCCTCCTATTTAGTGCTAATTGATCGCACTAAACAATCGCCTAATCGAAAAATTCTATGGCTGCCAATTTAACCTTTTTAAACTCTGAATAATTATGGCAATCAAAAACTAACTCTACCTTCTTCTCCCACTCAAGGTAAGCCTTAGGATCATTCTTTCCTTGAAATGATGGAATCTTCATCTTAATACTACCCAAATTATTATCTTCCTAGTTCCTAGCTTCTCTAAACCGCCCCCCATGTCTTCTAGTCCTATTGCTTACAATTGAATACCGGTCATCCTCTTCCTCAAAACCTTCCCCAAAATGCTCTTCATCCTCAACTCTCACTCCCCTAGGTTGTGTTCTCTCTCTCTTTCGCACATTAGGAATATTTTGTGGCTATGCATTTTTTATACTATCTATCTGTTCATGAAGTTGCTCTATCTCCACTCTAAACTATTGGAAAAACAATGCACAGTGGAATTTTAAAAAATTTTATATCACAGTATTTTCCAAAACACAAGTTTGACATGCTATATGCATAAATTAACCAGATCTTACTAACCTTTGTATGCCGAAGAATCCTCGCAAAACTAAAGAGAAGTAACGTTCCAGAAGAGCCTCAACCAACTGGTCTTCTTTGCTATTTTCTATCCACGACCGGAGTGAGTGTGGGCTCACACGTATAGCTCTTCCACTAGGTGACTCTCCTTCCAACCAATTGAGAGAACCCAAAGCAAGTGTTCATGATTTGTGAACAAAAGCTCTCTGGGAGTTTTCAGATTCTCACTAGCAAAGTATCACTCTTAATCTCTCAATTGATCTGTGTAACTCTTAAGACTTACTCCCTTTATATAGAGATTGGTCCTGGGGTTAGTCCTTATCAGATTAGGTCTCAAAAACTCAAAATAGAATCAAGTTCGGATCAATATCTGATAAGATACATGTGGAAACGCGTGATCTTTCCTTCGCTGATCGGCAGGCCAAACCACCTAATCGGTAGGCCGAACAGGCCCCATCAGCAGGCCGAACACGTCCATCGACAGGCCAAATTATCGATAAAAAATCTTCGCGAATCTTTTATTTTTCACTGAGATTCTATAGGATAAAGTCTCAGTTTTATTTCAAATAACCCAATAGAGAAGTTATCTGATCAAAACAACTTTATCTAGATAATCTCTAAGAAAATAAATGAATTCCCAATAATTCTACAAGTTATCTTGATCTAATTTTATCCAAAATTAAATCAACCGACAAACAGACAAGAATTATCCAATCCTTATAATTCAACAAGTTTATCTTGAATCAATTTTATCACAAAATTATTTCAATCAATAAACAGATAGGAATTATCTGATTCTTCCAAATTTTAACCAATCTGATAAATGCGACATAAGTTACCAATTATTGGAAAAGTACGCCGTGTCGTTACAGGATGTTGTGAGCTAGCAAAGGGGACCAAATAGACCTATATAGTTCAAGCTTCCGATAATTATGAAACCAAAATATTCCAGATATATATATTTCATAATTATCAACTCCAACGCTACTCCACTAAAAGCTTGGAGCTGCACTCTTGAACTACATAGAATTACGAAGCTCGTATAGATAAGTCTCCATGACATATCATAGTGTATCGTATCCCCATATGATAATCCATAATCGGCTTAAGGACAAGTTCTGTCTTACCTTCCTGATTATTTTTATCTTACGTTTCATTATTTCACCATCAGAAAACTTACTCTCCAATGACAGTATACCATTCGGTTACACCTATGTATCCAAATAGTTAAGCGCTCTAGTCTTTCAATTATAGGATAATGCATATAAGAGGATATCATCAATCCTGAAGAGAAGCTATAGATTCCATATCTATAAATAACAAGTCTACGCTATCAAGAGTCATGCCTCCAACATACCGGCATGCATACCACTATTAAGATGTGGGTGTCACCTTTTGGTACATCAAAAGATATAAGCCAAGACAATGGACCCACTATGCATCTCAAGATTAAGATACAATACAAATGATTGTCTAAAGTGAATCGATTTGTCGAGATAGAATTATTAATCCAAATCAATTCACTTTATGTCCCGATCTAACACATCGTCACCTATGACAACGTGCCAATGTTTCTATTCACGGAGTCCACCTCCGATGGTCAAGACAAACCATTTCCCAAAAGAGATATAGACTACATAACAATCTTTGCATGAATAAAGCGTCCAACTTTATTCCCTCGATTGCGGATCTTATGATTTAGACCATCACCTTAAGAATTGTGTCTTCCGCATAATCTGTCCATCATATGCCCAATTCTTAAGGTTTAGACCGACAGTCTCAGACTTTTGTTTGCTTAATATACATTCAACAAATATGAATGTATAGAGAACAAGATATGGTATATAAATAATGAATAAATTCTTTATTAATAAAAATGTCTTCAAAAACTTATTACATTTTTACTCCTTAGGGCATACATGTCTAACATAAACATCCTCCTCATCTCACCCATTAAACCCCCTCCATGAGCATCTTTGGATCAACCTCCCCCGATACCTTTCTAGTAGTTTTTTGTCCTTGATGTTGGACATATTGGCTGCAAAACAAAGTTAAAGAAGAAAGAAGAAGAAAAGAACCTCACACACTCTCTTATGAGTTTCACTAAAAAAATGATTCGCTCAACTACACTCATGTTTTCTCACAAAATATAATTAGCTTTTACCCTCTTATATGCTCACCACTCTTGCCTTTTTCCACTCTTAGTAATTCTCTATAGTTTCTTATCAAACTAATCAAATAATATCAAAATTTCCAGTAACAATTCACCAAGAACTTACAAAGAAAAATTTGAATTTATATAGCTAGAGAAAAGGGTTGTAACACGAACTTAAAGATTTCAAAAATTGTGCAAAAGAATTGGAAATTGGGAATTAAAAAGTAGAACTAAAGCAAGAATGTAAGAAAGGGAATGTAAGAAATTGATGCAAGAATGTAAGAATTAGGAATTAAGAATGTAAAAGTAGGGAATTAAGATGCAAGATCGAAACCGAAAAATGCAAGATTCACATTTTTTAAACATTTTTTTTTTGCTGTCTTTTCTTTTTTGGGATGATTTTTTTTTTTTGCTGTCTTTTTTTTTTTACAATAAATTGGAATTTCTAAGGAAGGGAACTCGAATTTGAACAAAAGAAAGGAGAAAAAAGGATAGGCAAACCTGAGACTACAATTGAGCTCTAAATAGCAAATGATACGAACCCCGCCAATAAAGTGACAAAACCCTTGAATTCACTACGTCTCCAAGATTGTTTAGAAACAAGTTCACATAAAACCGCGACCCATTGCTTATAGTAAAACAAGAACCTTGGTATAATGAAGATGCCACAGTCAAATATGAATGTTTGATTGATAAGTCAAAGGTGAATGCCACAGAAATTTTGATAAGTTCAAAAAGTTCTCAAAGAAAACAAAGAGAATTTTACCTCACAAAGTTTGAATAAAAATCTAAGTTGTGTATTATTTCATTGAGCCAAATGGCTATTTATAATACAAGATAATCAACAAATTTGGCAACTTGTAATCAGCCCCTAAAAAAAAGCCCCCAAAAAAAAAAAAGGAAACAAGAAATCTAGAAATTAAAGAAAAGGAAACTATCTAATTTCCTAACCTACTTACATGCCTACTCCAAAATTGAGAAGCTAATTGGCACCTTTTCCATAATCAGGAAACTAAGAAAATAGGAAACTATTCCATATTTAGGAAACTAATTAAATGGGAAACTAATCAAATGGGAAAGTAACCAAATAGGAAACTAACCAAATGGGAAAAGAAAACTTCTTAAATTGGAATAAGAAAACTACTTAAAAAGAGAAATTAGTTGAAAAGGGAGACTAACTGAAAAGGAAACTTCTTTATTCTTCAATTGTTGAAAAGGAAAACTTCTTTATTCTTGAATTGGCTGAATTAGCATGCTTGAATAATGAGGCATGATCTTGAATAGGAAACTTCTAAATTACTCCAATGCTTGAATCTTGGTAATCCAAGCTTGTGGATGGCGTGTTGTATCTTTTTTAGGCCTGCATGAATTTACCTCAGTTCAAATTTATTGAATCATTCCATTTAGATTTTCTTTAATTTTAGCTCTAGCCCTTGTAACCAGGCCGATTGGAACTTGAATTAGATCCTTACTCTATACATTAGGCGTGTGCTCATCATGTGTCCCTACTCAAACCTCCATGAGACCACCTGATTGTCGGGCACCACCTCAACGGCCCAGGACATCCAGAGCTTGTCTGAGTCAGGGTTGCCAAGGATAAAGTCCTTCCTGAAGCCGGTGACGTAGTACCACCTGGTCTATCGAGAAAGCCTCTTCATTTTGAAGACCTGCTTGAAGGCCACCCATAGCATCTCGGTCACATTGTAATACCTCTAGAGGATGTTTATCCCGATTAGGGATCTATAGTAGTTCGGATTCAATTGAGCATGGAACACGTTCAAATCATTAAGGTCCCACCGATGGAAGAGATGGAACAAAAAGTGGAGTCTTACTCTAAGGAACTCCTCATATAATGTAATATATCCCTCCGGTGAGTCCACAGGTGAGTCCCCATCCCAAGGCAACACAAGGATGACATCATCAAGAATTTGGTACTCCTGATGCAAGGTCTTGATTCAACTCGGCATCATCCCTAAAGTGTATCTTGCCGTCGAAGTCTGATCGGGCCAATATCTCCTATAAGCATGTGCTCCTCGGACCCTGGCCACCACGGCGGGCCTCTTTGCCTCCTTATTTTTCTCGTCCTTGGCCTTATTGACTCCTGCTGACTGGTCCTCCTCGATAGATAGTTCGATAATTACTTCTCCTATTATGGAAGCAGACGTCTTAGCGCCTTGGCCTAATGTGCTCGGCACATCGAAGGCTACCATTAAGCTAACATGTTCTTGGATGGCAAACCAAGACATGCCTGCGATGACTGTCCTGATATACAGGTTTTCTCATCTATACAACCTGATCGGGCCCCTCCCTTTAATCATCTTAAGGAGCTCCCTCTCCGAGACTGTTCTTGTTGGGTCTTGTTAGATTTTGTGATTCAAATAAGCAGCAAAAAATTAAAATTAATACCCATAAAACCCTCATAGGATCTATGCAATTCGATTAAATTGATAGGAAAGCCATAGAATCTTACTAGGATAACAAAAAGAGGCAAGATTTTTGGAAGGAAGAGAGTGGGTTCACTCTAGTGACACCCTAACTTGAGCTTTTTGTATTCGGGATTGGATTCAGACGTTGTTACTTAGAGCAACACCCTCTACAGGTATCCACACGAACAGACTCTCTCAAAACGAATTGGTGTGCTAGCACCCTCTCCTTTGCATTAAATGACTCTCTCTAATTTTTAGGGTTTTTTAATGTTCTCGCCTTTTAGAATAATAAAGCGCCTTCTTTCTTCTTAATACGGCTAGAAACCCTAAAACAAATCTATATATATTTATTGACTTTGAGATAGAGTCAGATTTTAATTATGGTAAACTGTAATTCAAATATGATTCAGAGAATCTAGATAATGTCAGTAATTCAAATATGATTCAGAGAATCTAGATAATGTCAGATTCAATAAACCTAGACATATCAAGTACATCGAATCTGAACATTATCAGGTTCATTGAACCTAGACACAGTAAACCCAAAATTGGTTTTTGGTCTGTTCTAAGTGCGACCCTGTGGTTCACATAACGTTGGTAGTGGGCTTGAAATTCTGTTTCTGGCCCACAAATCAAAAGCGGCCTCTACAAGACATTATGATTACCTAAATTATGCGAATGTCAATAATCTGACATAACCTAATCCACAATAAGTATTAAAGTCCTTTTTCACTAGATACCTTGATTGAACATAAGGCATGGTTTATGTCAACCTTATACTATTCAATCATATTATTTCTCGATCTTAAGTAGACTGATATTGATAACCCTTATCAATTCATTCCAGTATGGCCATATATTTTTCTTCAGTCTAACTTATCGAGGGGCCCATAGATATCTTTCTCATAATAAATGAGGGACAAATTCCTTCTTAATCACTCACATTCCCCACTTGATTCACTCTATATCCAACAACAATCCATTCCATCATCCTGCTAAAGATAATATTAGAATGTGTCAAAATATAGAACTTGTCATGTAGGAAACAATGGTGATTTTAGGTCAGAGGACTAGGATAATACTATTGTGATGAGAATCACTTATGACAATTATCCATGCGGTATTCTCATAGCGGGTCGATTCGATACATCATTTCTCAAATATGTATCTATGAGTTGGCTTAGTATCTCATACACATGATTAGTAAAACATAATCATTAGTCAAACTTTATACTAGTCTTCATTCATTATTATCCCAATAATAATAACCAACTAGGGATAATTTAGGATAGAATTTAATTTTCACCTAAGAGTTTTACTATCAAGTCACATACTTGATGATCTTAGGCAGGATTAACTATTCATGAAATTAGAATAAAAAACATAAATGAAAATGCCTCTTTATTAATGAAATGCAAATGTAACGAAGTCAAAATGTGGTCATTACATAATTGGCTTAGGGCACATCACTAACAGTTCCCTCACCAAGGCTAAGAATCTCGACCAGTCGGGCTGCTCCATCTAGACCAAGAGAAGTTTCCATGATGTCTACCTCCTTGGATCCTAACTGGTCGATCTTAGTACTTTCATCCGACCTAGAAATGATCGAATCATTCTGAGAATCACTTAAATCACCCATGGTTAAGTTTATATTTAGAAATTACCTGCTAGGGTAAAAAAATGTTCGGGTCTATAAAGAAAAAGTGCTCGGATTACAGTTTATTACTTGGCAGCTAGAGCTCAAAAGGTCAAACATTCACCCTCGAGAAACTTTAGAATGATGAAGAACCAACTTCTATTTATAGCTAAAACTCAGATGCAAAATTCGAAGATGCACAATAATTACACCCATTAGGGAAACAACCAATCGTGTGCTAACACACGTCCTATCGAGCTTGACCGCCTGTCCCTTCAAATTCCACCGCCCCGAGACCAAGCCTAAAGGCCAACCATAGCCAACCATACCCTCTCGATATAGTCTACCTAGCCAAGCACCGACTAGGTACATTACGGCTACTGGGGGTGTACTTGGTGCAATTCCCGAAGACCGTCTCTACGGCAGCTTAGCCACCGTGCTCGACAAGATCATTGAGAAGACAAATCTGCAACTCCATGTGCTCGGCCATTCTTCCCAAGGGGCTCTACAGGGCCCCCACTGGCTGCAACACATGGCATTACCTCCTCGAGAAGAACACATGCTCGGGTCGGACTGTTAGAGCCTGTAACTAGGTAGCAACTCACCACAAAAGGTCAATATATGGCTTCATTTCAACCCTTAGATAGGGACCAATCCTCCAATGGGGATCACAACACTTGTCACCTGCTCCCTGATAGGCCCTAATGTGACACACGGGTCATGGGCTAAACCCACGTAAAATCGGTTTAAGTAGTAGCCTTTTAATAAAGCGCATTTACTATAGCTCAAGGTAATGTGCTCTTTCCTAACTAACTCAGCTCCCGTACTATACCGAACAGGTACCTAATTTGAGCATCATAGAGCCTTTGGTCAGTAGCACATAGGTGCCCCCTTCACCTTCAAAACGCCCCTCTTATTGTTGCAGTTTACCCTGAGAGGCCGAGACGAGCAGGAAAGAGCTGTCTGATCATCGTGCGTAGCCGCACGTGGTGTTGACAAACAGTAATCCAGTGCTAGACCTTAAATTAACCTCGTTAAGAAAACCCAATAGGAAAAAACCTTGACTAAGGGAAAAAGAGTACAGTACATATTTATGTCTCCCTTGTACCGCTATGATTGTTCTATCAAAAACAATTAATATAATAGAAAATAATTAAGTCGATGCATACTATTGTAAACAAATTCAAGATATTTGCAATTGACTATCTAAACTTATTATCCTTGGTACTTTTGTTAATATTTCAAATATCACTCTTTAGGAGCTCATTTGGCATAAAGAATTTCATAAAAGTATTGGCTATTTTTATGGTTATACATGAACGAATCTTTACCCATATTTATTTTTTAATTGGTAGAACAATAGTGTAATAATTATTTGCACATAAACTCATCTCCAAATGAGTATAAAATATTGTGCACCTTATAGCCAAATACTCGTCATTCACTTAATTATTCAGATAATATTTCATACTATAGTATACTAAATTAAATATTGAAATGCCATACAAAAAACTATGTAAAAATTCAAGACTTGGAATTATTTTGCGATATCCTCAAAATATATAATCATCAAACAAATGACAAAAATATACAATGTCCTTGAAAGTTCTTTAGGACAATTTTCTTATATGTAGGAGAAATCATGGATAAGCATTCTTGTAAGCAAATCTCAATTTTTAGGTCTGAATAGACTTTCTTCTATGAGATTTATCTTCTTAAATTTCTCTTATGATCCTTCAAGAATTTTCACAAATAACAATAAATCCCGTATGTTTAAGCTCATTATAAAGCAATGGAGATATTAATTTGCTAGCACTTCCATTCTTTATATCATAAAAACATAGTGATACCATTCATGTCTGGATTGCATTCATTTACACAAAGATTTTTGTGACCTTAATAATTAAGCACGCAATTTCAACTTATTTTTTTAGACCTTTGAAGCCCCTTTAGAACTTTTTATAAATACAATAGATTGTTGCAACATATTTTTTAGACACACATGAACTTATTATATATATTTTGCCAGGCTATCAATATATAATTGCTTATCCATCATATATGAGTACCATTACTCCTAGTTTTTTATAAGTTCTTACAAAAACTTATTGCTATAACTCATAACTTATTTTATAACCTCATATTTTTTCATATGCATTATTTCATATGAATATTCATTTCCACCCTATTGGCTTTAAAATATTTTAGATTATTGGTCCACTATATTTTGCACTAGTGTATCTACTTGCCTGGCCTTTGTGTCTTTTACTTATAGCTATTTTTTCATGTCAATCACTTTTGACAGATTTTAAACAATTTTCAAGATCCTCACTTTCTTTTCAGTATACTAATAATTCATGCTTTTTGTAATTGTTAACAATAACTTTTATTGCAATTTAATTTATTTTTATATTGACATGACTTGTCAAAATCTTCCTTTTTTCTTTACTATTTTTAAATTTCAAGTATACCTTTTGAACTATTTCAAGAGCTCAATGACTTCAAGAAGTTCTATCTTTAACAAATATATCAAATTGTCGTGTCAATAACCTTTTTCGAATATATTATCTTTAAGAATATGGTCCCTTCATAATACCAACATATTTATACGTTTCTTTCTCTTCCAATAAGTACGGTATTTTAGACCAAACGTGTCTTCAATGCTTAAAATATCTCTTAAACTCATAAGATAATAAATTGTCATTTTGAGACCTTAATCCAAGCTATTGAATTAGTAGTTAGAGAAGTGATTTAGTCACTTTCTTTATTATATTAATTAACAATTTTATACTGCATTGCAATACTTAATCAATCAATTTGTGCGAGAATCAATAATATCCAATTGCAAATTCCCTCTCCTTGATGGTGGGAATATTTTTCCAAATGACATTAGCTGTAGGAATTTTCAAAATACATATGTTCATACCTAATATACTTTTTGGGTTAGTGAACTTCTAGTTTGTCATAACAATTTTTCACAGTTGTCTTATTACAACTTAGAAGAGAAAGTAGAAATAAGTTTCCAATATATCCACATAATTAATATTATATACTCTCATGCATGTCTCTCTATGCATACAACTAAACATAATACAGAGACATCTCATATCCTTTATAGCTATTGTGATTATTCTTTTCCCTTTTCATCAATTTAATGACAGTACCATGGGAATTCTCATCGTCAATAACATATATTTAACTTGTGTACTTAACAAATCAAATATCATAATCAATTTCGTATTAATCACTAGGATATGTAATAATAAAATACCATTATTACTTCAATGTATTGCATGTATGTGATCTTTCTATAAATTTTGTCCCACAAGCCTCTTAGTTTCCTTTCTTGTCACATTTCTACTTTCGGTGATTATATGTGACTTTTGCAAACTTGGAGGATGCTTTATAACATAATATCATATTGCACTCGATTAAATTAACTTGGATCAAACAAAGAAGAGACAATCAATAGCTCAACTCTTTCTCTAGCTTTTTCGCCATTTAGGCTTTATGAGATCACATTTATATTTTGAATGCTCTATAGGTATGTCCTTCATGGAGGCACCACAATAACCTGTTCATATATCATAATAATATTCTTATAACAAACGGATGAAAATTTCTTCCTCGATTTAGCCTTCATAGTGGCATTTAAACATACAATAAGTACATACCAAAGACTTTCTTTGTCACATGCCAAGTGACTAATTTTAATTATTCATAGAAATAATTTTACAAACTTCTTGATTTTCTCATAATTTCATACTCCTAATGCTTATTTTATTATTTTCATCAAAAATTAGGAAGTTAGGAAATCTTTAAAGTCCCTTATAGCTATCACAAATATGCAATATCCACTTCAAGGAACATGCAACATAAGTAGAAAAAGTTAATGCCTTTTTTTTTTATATTGTGTGGTAAGAATATAAACGACATTTATAATTATTTATCTTTTACTATCTCATCATGAGTGCACAAAATTACAATAGTTCATGGAATGTGTAGTGTCATATAGCCAACAAAACCAAGTTATTATTGGCTTAAATATACATGCCATAATAAAACATCCATGTTGATGTAATTTTAAACATGACCAAGTTATACCAATAAATGGTGTAATATTCAATTTTTGAAATGTGGAAAAATTAATTAGACAATTAGTCTTTTTATATCAAGCATTTCAATAATAAAAGATCACATTATTATTTTTTATGATATTGCTATTATTATGTTTATGGACATGATTAATAGCTATTTAGAAATAATTTGTATAACTATATGTTAAAAACGTTACTATACCCATAATTAAACAAACAAAACTTGTAATTTACATAATTATAATGTATTGAATATTAATTAATTCTATATATAAATTATATGACTCTATTTGTCTTGAATTCTAGAGAGTAAAAGCCGATTCAATAACACAAGGATAATAATATTTCTAATAAAAAATAGCCACTTTATACCATATTATTTGGTAGTGGTTGTAAAGTCAATACTAACAATTGCATGGAAAAGACCATTATATTGAAAATACAATAATAACGAGACAACATCATATAATATTTAAAACACTTACTTAGGTGGGTGTAATAAGAACTTTTTAACACACACACACACATATATATATTCACTTCCATTGAACCGATATATATATATATATATAACTCATTTTTATTACCATCAAGGGAGGAAAGATAAATTTCTATATCATATATATAGGAACATGCTTAGATGAAATAAGAAGAGTTACTAAAATATTATCATGAAATAAAACGTGTTACCTTAACAATTCTAGGAAGACATAAAACGTATTATAATATCTGACCTTGTAAAAGTTTGACAAAAATCTTTGAAAAATGATGGCCAGATATTTTGATAATAATACTCCAATAAGTATCAAACTTGTCATACCACATATTACAAAAAAAATTTGTTAAATTTTTCATAAACACATTAGTTGAGAGAGCAATATAAATGGAAGCTAAAAGTATTCAAAGTAATCTTGAATCTTAAAAAAACTCTCAATCAATTTCTAAACCAATATAAATGGTTAGAAACTCATGTTGATAACATATTATAAAACAAATACAAAAAACTGAATTGCAAAGAATAAAATAGAGACACAATAGAAATAGAGAGAAATAATCTTATTATTCATCATCTCATATTATATACAAATACAAGCTCCAAAGGCCATATATATAGGCCAAGAATCATATGTTGGAATTAAAATATGAAACGCAGCGGAAGGAACAGATCGTTGACAAACAAAATTTTTCTGAAAACTTTGTTCATCGAGAATAGATATATAATTTTAATTATAGAAAGCTTTAGGAATTTTTACTAACCTCTGTGAAGACTATCAGGGTATCCTAGCTTTCCTCTTTGACACCACGATCTTCCAATCCAAGCCTCCACACCAATGGAAAGACGAGTGGGCGTCAAACTGCAAGAATGAATTTTCCTCACACTTTTCTTAATCTGCTATATACTCAACACATGAGATAGCAGACTATTTTTTTTTTTAGAGAAGAACTCTCAGTTTTTCTCTCTGAGTATTCTACAAAAGTTACGTGAATGAAAAAACTCTTGAAATAACTGTTATCTCTCTCGTTTTTATATCTGAGCCATTAGTAATTTTTCAATTGATTTCTAATTTAAAATAACCACCATATCACATATATAGAGAAAGTATATATTTTGCATAATTGTAACCTTTTTACTTTCCCTTTCTTTTTTTTTTCTTTCCCGAATCACATGAAGTGATTCCTTATATATATATATATATATATATATATATATATATAAATTCAAACGTTAAATACGCTTCACGTTTCCTTCTCTCTTTTTTTTAACGAATCAACAACTGATTCGTTTCTTTTATATATATATATATATATTATATATATAAGTAAAAAAACGTAAAAGTTTCTTTATATTATAATATATATATTAATATATTATAAAATATTATATATAAATAAGATTTGGTTCAAAACCATATATATATATCTAAATCTAAATACAAAAATAAATCACATTTATTTAAGCATAGATTTTAAAAAATAATCAATCAATTAATTAACTAATGCTCAGTTAAATGTGATAACATTTATCACATTACATTATGTGTCACAGAGAACATTTTTTTGTGTAACATTAATAATTCAAGTGTAAAATAATTAATTCAGAATTTAATAATTCTAAACTAAATATGTATAATTCATTCTATGCATAAATCCAATATAGTGTTATAGAGGTGGTATTGGGGACCTATGGACCTATAACCCAAGCTTCAATAAATTTGACAATTAATCAAACTCTTTAATTAATGTGTCAAATTTATTAGTTTCAGTGTTACTCTACTAAAAACCTGAAACTGAACTCTTAAGATTATAGTAAAATTACTCAAAGAAAATTAGCTAGTAGTCCATTAATATAATCATTACATATAAATCACTCCGCCATAAATAGTTCATTATAAGAGCTAGGTTTAATTTCCGTTCACCTGTCTTATTACATCTTTATCCTTAAGTTTCAATAATCCTTTAATAAAAAGTTAATTCATAATCTTATTATGAACGAGTGCTCTACTGTTCAAACCTTGAATTATCACTCATGAGAACTATTTTTCTAACTTCTATAGGGAAGGAATGGATTCTTTATCTATATAAGATTATTCCCAGCCATTTATTTCATTATGTTTCTAAGATGCTAAGTTATAATCTGTGCTTAGATAAATCTTACCATGCAAGTCAAAAAACATAATGTCATAAATAGGAGTCTAATAAATACTCAGGATTAAGACTGTCAAATATATGATTATCATAGTGATAAATTTGAATACTCTATTTGTAACGGATGATTATTAGAGATTCATAATTTATCTGGTCCAATCCTATATAATCTCATTATATAAAGTACCTCCAATCCAATGAGTCTACATTAATAGCCCGAATAATGACTATTTCATTTTAAATGAGATTGGACCGTACTTGTAATATTTAATTAAAGATCCCAGACTTTAATTAATTATTACGGACTATTTAGATTATTATCTATAAATTTTATCCCTAAGCATATAACACTTATATGCTAAATTTATAATGACATAAATAATCATGAAATTTTCTCGATGTTTATAAATGTATTCATAACATATATAAGCAACCAAAATAATTATAAATGTCACTTTATTTATTTATTAACAATATATACAATATCACAGCTTTTAGGACACTAAACCCAATATCATAATATAGGAGAGGGTAAAAGCCATAAGTTACAACAATAAAATATTACTAATAGAGTCTTAATTGGGGTTTGTATGAAGGTTATAGAATACTAAATATCAATGATAATCAAAGAAGAGATAATACAATTTATGAGGGACATTCATGGTACTAAACTAATTTATTCATTAAAAATCTTATATTATTTAAGAAAGTGACGCTTTTTGTTCTGTTGCTATGGTCAGAAAATACTGGATTTGGCCAGCGTATTTTGGAAAAAGGTTAAATGAAATTTAGAAATTTATCACTCCCTAAAAAAATACATGTTACATCTATACCTCCTCTAAACTTACCCACTAGAAGTATATTATTTTGTCAAGGTCCATATAGTGTGATGGGTATGCAGTAATTAAATGATAGTCCTCAAAGTACGAGCACCCACCACCTAAATTTTAGCACTTCATTTACTACTCTGACCGATTATTAAATTCCATAATGTGCATAGGACGCCTCAATAGAACATGGACAGTATAAGATCTTTGTTTGTTAACAAGTAGGAAAAAATATGAAAATTCAGAGAATAAATCAGTTTAGAAAGTATTAGTAGGCTGAAGAATAGTTAGAACTAATAGTTTTAATTTACAAATTATAATATGTGCGTATTTTACCATAATATGTAAGAGTTTTATACTATTTACGGTTATAATTGATGGTTTAAATCGTTTTTTCAAACGACATATGATAATAAATGGTCAATCTAACCATATGGTTAACACATCGTATTGAAACAAGCCAATTGAGAATTAAATGTCATTAAGAAAGAAGGCCGTTAATTTTTTTTTTTCTCATTGTATATTATCATTTCGATCATAATTATAAATCGGGACATGAATATATTATAGTTGTTGCTCAACATATGTAATTGAGTCTAAGAAAATTAAAATAAAATAAGAATATGCAATTGAAGTCCCATGTAATTTTATCGAAACATAAGGACCTCATATTTTATTTTTACAAGGAGGATATCTTTTACACCTTATGCAATCTACCTTATTAAAAAAAAGAAATAGAATGTCCAATCGACCAGTTCAAAGATAAATACGTACATTGTTCTAACCCCACAGGAGGTGAACGCCTATAATATCATCATGTCCAATCTCTATAAAAGAGAGAGATAAGAAGATGGAGAATATGATCATGACCTCCAACGTATTGGGACAAATTGGCCCCTACCCCTATTCCCTAAGAACAAAGACTTCTTAAAATAATTGATGTTGGTATTGCCCCCCATTCACAAGGGGTCCATTTTTATTCAATAATAATAATAATAATTCCAAAAAAAACGAAAATCTAATTAGATGTATATTCATATATGTGTCCATGTATTTGTTTATTTGGGAAGCACAACCAACTCTTAATAAGGGCTGCCAGCTCCTTTCTTCATGTCGGTGGAGCAATTATAATAACTAACCAACAACTCCTAAATTTCATAATTACATTTGTTTATAAACCAAAAAGTACGCCCAACCCATTTTTATTTTTCTCTTGTCTCCCTTGGGTAAAGAACCTTTCTTCATCATTCCACTCTCTCTCTCTTTACCAAATGTGTAATCTAACCTTTTGATTACCTTTATGATTATCTCCATCAATACTCATTAATCAAAATTTAGTTTTGGGTAATCAAAAAGTCCAGATTGACATTTGGCACACTATAAATGTAGGAAGTTATATTAAAAAGTATGCAAGTAAGACGATAATGATTAACTGCACACGTGCTCAAAGCAGTGGATTTCTAAAATCTTTATACTATGTTGATTCATTCTCCAGAACGTGAATTCAAAGGAAGGAAAAAATACCCGTAATGAATGCGGTAGTAATAATCATTATACAGCTGAATTTCTAAACAAAAGGCCAAAGAAAAGAAAGAAGAAAAGAATAAGAATTCTTCCATGAAATATAAAATAGGATATTATGAAATTTTGTATATATATTTTTTTTCCAAGAAATGTTGAAAATATTTTTTTACTGTTCACTGGGACTTGAATGCAATACTATGTTGACACTTGAAAGAACTTACAGACACGCTCAATAAAATGGCAATTTTGAATATCTTTTATTTATTTATTTATTTGAATATGATTTTGATTAAATTTAACATTGATAAATATCTATAAGAGATTTATCTAATATGTACTAAAAAATAATTTAACAGTAGATATTTACTTTTAGCAATTAAATTTATTAAAAAAAATAAAATTTTTTAAATCTAACAGTTGAAAAGCATAATAGATAAAAATACATGCATAATAGTTCGATATCTATGTTGGACTTGCACGTCTAACCACCTGTTTGGCTACTTGGTGTTTACTGGGTAGTTACAGTTACAACTGCAACTATGTTTGGCCCACCCTCGGTTAAAGGCCCAACAACAGTCCCAACGGTTAGTTGCAGTTGACACTGCTTTAACGGAGCAGTTCATCGCGAACCCTATCTTATTCTCCTTGCACCTCCATGTGGTTCTGTTAACCGAAGATTGGGTATCTTAGCGTCTCCATTTCTCACCTCCAATTGTAGCGAGATTTTCCTCTCAGTTCACACGATTCTCTCCTCGTTTTGATGCTCCCTTTTCCCCTTGCTCAAGATATTCCTATTTTCTCCTATTCCGACTTTCTCCTCCCCTTTCGTCACCTTTGGTAAGTGTATCTCCTGATTTTTGTGTTTTATTTTTTATTTATAGTTTTTTTTTGTGAAAGAAAGAAAGAAAGAAAATTGGTTTATTGCAGTCTGGGTGTGGAATTTTGCGATTAAACATGGTACCAGTTCGCGTGATTTGAACAACTCAAAACCTTGAAATGTCATAGGTTTTGCATAACAAATTCAGTAGAAATTATTCTATTACTTGATCTTTGTACATATTTTGTTAATTTTTGGTTAATTTTCTGATTTTGTTCGGTAAAAGGTTGTGTTGGAGCTGTTAATTTGGGTTTTAGTTGGAAAAAAGGGTTCATTTTCTGTTGTGTGTGTTTTAGGCTTAGTTATATGAAAATTCTTGTTACGAAAGCTCTGGCTGCTAGGAAGGGTTCCCTAATTTGATTTGCTAATAACATTACCTCATTATCAGAGAAGAAAAACAAAAAATGTCTATCAAGACAAAGAAGATGCACATGAACGGCATGGAAGTGCCAATTGTTTTTATGACGCTTTTTTGACCTCGTCGCCTCTCTTGTATTTCTACTTAATGAGGTCTTGTTTATGGTTGTATGGTGTATCTTCTCATGTTAGAAATGTCATGTTGGGTGGTTGCATTCGACTGCATGCATGATATACTTGCATTGGTTCGGCGGCGTGCCAATGGTGTTTCTCACTTCTCCTTTCATTCGATGCCTTACCTTTTTCTCTAGTTTCAAATGATGATGGATGGTCATCTCTTTGATGAAATCTTTGTCGTTGTTCGTCCTTTTGTTTTTTTTTATTGTTTAGTTAGCGTTTGTAATACCCGACTTGTGCGTGTCTATGTCGTGTTTGGTTAATAGTTCTTTATGTTTGGCATTCTCTAGACCTATTTTTTGGCGGTTTTTTACATGACCTTTGTGCGAGTATATCATAAAGCTATGCATGTGCTCGATAGCAATGACAGATCCAATGATTTGGAGCTATAGTTCAAAATCAAGAAAAGACTCATTGTAATGGTAATCTTTTTTAGTGGAACATTATTTATTAATTTTTTTTAAGACGGTGAATCTATGCTAGATTATCCCAACTCTCAAGGAACTAAATTAGAGATAAGCTTCATTTTTTTTAACCTTACATATTTAGATCTCAATAATATATGATCAGTGTAGTGCTAACAGTGTACGGGATTTGGCTTTCCATCCTTATCAAACGAGACAATTTAGATGATGTACATATTAGTAGAGACATAATACGCATATCCTACTCAACTACTCATGCTTCTGTCCTCCATTTTATCATTTTTTTCTTGCAAACTCTACCAATTATCATCTAATTAAAAGCAAAAGAAGACCTTAAAAAAGAAAAAAGGAATTACATGTTGAAACTGCTTAGGGTTAAATTTTGTTTCAGCCCTTCGATTGCTGTCTAGGTCTTTCGTATATCATGTAACTTCTTTTTTTTTTATTTTTTGAATAATTCTGGTTAGGTTATACCCTAGGCTGACCTTTACCGCTCATATTTGACATCTGTTGCCGTCTTCAAGACAGTGCCCGTTTTACGGCCTCATCCTCCAGCGTCCACCACTTTCTTTCCGTCGTTGCGCAAACCTTCAGCATGTAAACAGTAACCCAAGAAAACCTCCAACGGCCCTCCAAAGCAGGTGTTCAAGCAGAGGAAAATCTCCTCCTTGTTATGGCAGAAGAAAGGCCTCGGGTGGCAGAGAACAACCAAAACCGTTCTGGGGTTGTTCAAGGACTCCTCCCTCTCCAACAGTGGTTCAAATATGGTACTTATCATTTTTTCCTTCAACGATTGTCATATTTGAGAAGCACAGTTGTGTTATTGTTGCAGTGATTTGGGGTTATTGTTGATGTCTTACCCGTCATCACTGTTTTATATATATCCATGTTCTCATATACTCACTATTCTCATTGTTCAAGTTTGTTCATCCCTCATGTTGATGGTCATTTTTATTTGTCACTTCTTTTTTTCTTTTTTGGGCCGCTTTTGTGCATTTGCATGATCTTAGGTATTAAGCCCTATTGTTGCATTGGTTGTCATTTCTGTTGCGATTTGCCCTTCTTGCTGCTTATTGATATGTATGCTCAGTTTGGTGATCTGCCACCAATTTCTCGTTTTCATTGCCATTTTTGTACAGAATGATGCGGTTGCTTAGTATTATGGTTCTTTTTTCGAAATCTGGTATTGTTTTATATTGCATACATGTACAGAAAAGAGTAATACATGATATCTTGTCTAGCAAACATGGATGTTCATATTCTTCCAGTGGTTCTGTAAAATAATTAGGCTGCTCTATCATGAAAGTTGTTTAGGCAACTTTGATCACTCTTCGGTGTCATAGTCTTGCATACATGTTAATAGTGTGGTCAGTTCTGAGAAATTTGTCAATCTCATTATTGAATGTGGTTTTGTTCCGTTCATTTTCATTAATCAAATTTTTCACAATTGGCACGAGCATGTTATACTGAAATCAAATTATACTTGCCTTAAATAATTTGTTCTATAAGTAAACTCAAATGAAGTAAATATATATGACCTAAATTAAACTCAACCTCAATTAATATGTTTTCTTTTTCATCTTCATTTTGGTTAAGGAAATTTTGTAGAATTGATAGATGAGTGTGGTCTAGAGTAACGAATTGCACTTCCCTTGGTTCTTTTCATTGCCGTTGTTCATACCCCCATTAATTTCTGTTGCGTTTCTTGGCTTTTGTTGTTGTTCTTTCTTAGTTTGGTGAGAATGATCGCGGTGTTCCGATTAGGCATTATTTGCTTCTGTATGTTTGTGAATCCTTCTTGTACCCATTTTCTTCCTTATTGCCATGTTTTGTCCCTCAGCTCAGTTTGGTGGTCTCCCTTATCCTCATTGTTATCCCAACTTCTGCCCTTTTTTTGAAATTTCTAGCCACATAAAGGTTTTGTTGTCCGTTATATAGGTAAGGGTAACAGGCAATGACAAATGTTGGCAATCTGAGTTAAATTGTTTGCTGCTTGTTAAATGTGGCCGTTGGCGTTGTGTTGCCGGTTTAACCTTGGTCTATAGGTTGGTGTTCTTGAACTCCGTTCTAAAACACTTTGCCTTTTCGGTGTTCAACATATTTCTATATGACCAATGAAGTTTACCCTGGTAGCGTTTGGTGCCAACGATGTTGTTATCTATGTGTACAAATGATTTGTGCTCATTGTTAACCTGTTGAGCCTGTTTCTGTTCCTTTATTGGTCTTTTTTTCTTTTCTTTTGTAAGCTTGCAAGATTTTACCTCAAATAATCTGTTACAACTTGTTGTATGCGGTTAAATTTATGTGTTATTATATAAAAGGAAATGCCGAGGAACAAGCAAGACTCCATTGCTTGGACAACGAAGAGGACCGAATTATTTAATTCGTCTCCTTCAAGACCATGTGAAGCAAACTAGATAATGTAAATTAAATAAGAAGTTGTGTGAGATGTGGGCAGCGTACTTGACAACCTAGTTCAATTATCCTGTAATGGCAACCCAAGTTAAACATAAGAAAGAAAACCTACGAAAAGAATGGGCATTTCTTAAGACTTTAGATGGTGCGACAGGGTTAGGGGTCAACCCTGAGAGTAGTGAGTTTGATTTCTCCACGGAATATCGTCTTGAACTGATTACATAGAGTGTTATATGTATGCTGGTGGATAGTTTGGATACAAAAATTCACAATATGACGTATGGTTTAACCTTTTTTTCTCTAAATGTGGTTTTCTATGTAGACTTATCGAAGAGCAGCAAGGTACCTCAGTAAAGATGGATATCCATCGTTCAAGACATTGGATGCCATTTTTGCTTGTTCCATTGCTTCGGGATCGCTTGCCTCCTGTACTACTTCATCGCATGTATCAGTAGCAGGGAAATTTTTTGAGGATGAAGACCATACCGAGACCCCGACGCAAGAAGAACACCACATTGATAATGTGGTGAATGATATTAGAAGTCAAATGAATTGCTTGCATACAATGCCTTCGAATGGCGTCGAAGGAATTTGCGGAAGCTCGCAAAGTGTTGGGAAGGGCAAAAGGAAGATGAAGGACACTAACGAGGGGAAGATTGGCTGAAGGTTATGGCGCAGGCCATTGTGGAATTAAAAACGAAGCCCAATGCACAGTTTGCCAATTGCATCCGTATTCTTACAGATATGGGCTACACTGGACGTAAAAAACTGAGGTTACAAATGGTATTGAAAGATGACATTGGCTTGCAGACGTTCTTTCTGGAGAATGATAATGAGCAGGATCGTAGATTATTATTCGAAGAATATATGTCGAAGTGAATTTTCATGTGTATAATCCTGCTGTGTTTAATTTTTATTATTTGTATCGTATTATGGGGCAATGTTTGATGTTTCTCATGTATTTGTGCTTTGGACACTTTGACATATGTATTGTGGATGTAATACTGTTTTTACTTGTTTTGATATTGTTAGCTTGTTACTTGCGTTTGCTTGTTCGCGTATAGTTTTGCTGTTGACTATTGCCAAAACTTATTAGTGCTTTTATTGTTCTGCTTATTGTTATTTATTTGGAGATAACATTTCAAATGTTTTTTTGTAATTTTTTTTACAACGCTAGTTGTCCACGATAGATACTAAATGTTGTACATCAACAACGTCAAATAATGCAAAAGGTGGGCTTGGTATAGATGATGATGATTTGCTTGTACTCGTAATTGTTTATCTTCGGCAACAACAGCGCCCTAATAGGTGTCATCTTTGTCTAGTGCACACGTCAATATTAAGTAGAAGAATGAAGATGTAGGAATTACTTAACGGTCATGAAAGACCGTTGTATAGCAAAGTGAGAATGACACACAATCAATTTTTAGCCTTAAGTTAGATCTTAGAAGAACAGACAATCTTGTGGTCTTCCCTCGAGGTCAGCATAAGTGAGAAACTCATGATATTCTTGCATATTGTGTGCCATGTCATATCGAACCGCAAAGCACAGGATCATTGGCAATACTCGAGGGAAACAATATCTCGATGTTTCTCGGAGGTTTTATCAGCAATATGTTTATTACATTATCGATTCATTATACCCCCAAACTATAACAAAATACCAAAGCTGATTCGAGACAATCAAGAGGTACTTAAATTATTTCGATGTAAGTGTGAACACTTTTTTACATTCCTTTTTACTATAACAAATTTAAAAAAGGTTGAAATCATTATTTTGCTTGAGTCATGTGTTGGTGCAATTGATGGCACACATGTTCCATGTGTACCGCCATCATCTAAGCAAGGAAAATATCGTAATCGAAAGGGGATCTTGTCTTTAACGTGTTGGCAACATGCTCATTCCATATGTGGTTTACATACATGTTGTTTGGATGGGAGGGATCCGTACACGATTCATGTGTCTTGCAAGATGCGATACAAAATTATGGTTTTCCAATTCCACCAGAAGGTATTGTACAGCGTAATGTCATTGACAATATTGAGATTTTATGCATACATGATAGTCAATTTTTTCTTGCAACACATATGACATGTTGTTTGTAGGGAGGTACTATTTAGCAGATTCAGGTTATGCAACTCGAAGCTATATGCTTACACCGTACCGACGAACAACATATCATTTGCAAGAATATATGAAACACAGCAAGGGTTTTGATTCACCAAAGGAGCACTTTAACTCCAAGCATTCATCACTAAGGAATTGCATCGAACAAACATTTGGTGTTTGGAAAGCACGCTTTAAAATTTTACAACGAATAAGCAGCTACAGAATTAAAAAGCAAGCACTAATTCCAATTACATGTGCAGTGGTACATAATTTCATCAGCATATGCAGCGAGAAGGAGGACATTGCCGACGAGTTGTATAGGAAAGATGATAGCCTTCTACACCACTTTAGTAATGATGTTGTTCTAGTGTCAATGTTACAGCAGGGGAACACCGAGTTCGACGACAATGGTTGTGATGACATCGACAAAATACTGGGTGACCACGCATCTACAGATGAACGCCGAGGTGGAGTGATAATGCAAGAATATAAGAATGCTTTGGCCCAACAAATGTGGGAAGATCGCCGAATGCGTCGAATGCGACAGTAAACCTGAAAGTGTAAATAATCCATTAAGTAATGAACTTTGGTTTGATCCTGGAACATATTCAAAAAACAATTTCTCGTTTACAGATATTCATATTTCTGCATTTGTGAAGACTTTGTTTTTCTCCTATTAAAAGTTTTTTTTAGTTAATTAAAGTACCACTTGTATCAATGATTATGAAAAAAGAAATTGAAAACAAATTATTTCACACAAAGTTAAAAATTAAAAAAAAATTAATCAACTTATTTGTTTTTAGCCAAAAAAAAATTTCTAACTTTATAATAACTAAAAAAAAAAAGCACAAAAAAATTGAAATTATGGTTCTAACCATAAAATATCCAAACATTAGTTTCAACTACAAGTGGTTCACGCCACAAAATTTATAACATTAACAAACACTAGTTACAACTACAATTATGGTTTCAACCTTGATTTTAATCATAAAAATAGTCACAACTAATGATTCACACCATCCTCTCAAATACCCTCTAAATCTAAAATGCAAAATATCTAAAACCTAATAATCTATAAATCTAAAATACAATAAAAAGTCCAAGAAGTCTAAAAATACAAGTCCAATGCCTAAGCGAAAACTGCTGAAAGCTTTTGAGTGGACGCAATTAAGCGTAAGCACAGCAAATTCTGTTGGCCAAAAAGCATGCAAAACTGAACTTAATTAATTTGCTCACAAAAGATTGGTGTCTAATTATTGCCCGAACCCAAAAAGATCAAACCTGGACCTAATGAGAACACGCCACGTGGTGGACCATGTAAAGTGGGGTCCATGGTAAAAAATTAGGCAAAAGTCCCGGTACGTGTGGGTCCGCGGGACCCACGCCCTACTGTTGATTGTGTGTGTTTTTTTTACTTTTTTCATTAGTTTTTTTTCCCTTGAGTGGGCCCAAATTTGGAAGCAAACTGGTGAGTGATGAAGATATGACATGACATTTGTGAAAGAGAGGCTACAGCTGGCCTTTGGCTCTCTGTGAAAGAGAGGCTTCAGCTGGCCTTTGGCTCTCTGTTGTTTGCTTTGTGCAAAATGAACTGTCAACCACAGAATATGCTCCAGAAAATCTAGTGAGGAGAATTTTTTTTCCTTTTGAGTTTTTTACGGGAATGATATATTTTTATAGAGGATTTATCTTGTAGAAATCCTATAGATCCGTAGGTTTTAAAATTATTACATCTGATTAAAATTATTTTACAGATTTAAGAGTAAAAAAGCAGATATATATTAATAAGTGTTTTTTTAGTTTCTATTAAAAAAATCCCATTTTCTCTAAATGTTGAATTTATTACATATCTCGTTAAAATAAAAAAATGTAAAATTAAGAGGCTTTGATGATGTGGATCTGACTAGAAAGATTAGGGGTCCTACTTTTTTTTATTTTAATTCATACTTAATGTAGAATTTATTTTTATTTTTTTAGATAGATTTTTCGGGCATTTTTGCGGGGAAAGGAGTGGAATTGCCCGAGATATTTTCTGATAGGTGGAAAGGTGATTAAACGAACAGCCTGGAGACAGCTCAGCAAAAGCCACCACCGTCAAGTTGCCCTTTATAAAGTATCGCACGGAATCCTTTATCTAGTAACATAAACAAGTCTTTATTTAGGAACATAAACATTAATAAATAATTCTCTCTGCACAGTGAAGTAATTTCCGCAAAAAAAAAAAAAAAAAAAAACCACAAAAAAGTCCTTAGCTTTTCAAAAATATGGTAAATATATGTTTGCAGATATATTTAAGAGAAGACAAAGTTAATAGTTTAAAAATTATAATGTATAAGAGTTTTTATTGTAGCAATTTATTGTAATTGTTAAGAGGTTTATGTTGTTTGTTAGTTAGAAACATTAGTTTCAACTAGCTCCTCAACGAGCTATAACAATTCTCTTTCAAAATAAATAAATAGTCTATATCTAACTCCATCATAAAATATCAGAGTTCAAATCTCTCATTTATGCATTAAAAAATTATAAAAAATATAAGTTAAAAGGAAAGTTTATGTTTCTTAAAAAGGTTCACAATTTTTTTAAAAGGGAAATTCTGTTATATTTAACAACAAAGAATGCTATAAACAGACCATAATGATAATAGATGACCCAACAATGTGAAATATAATCCCTAATCAAGATTGAATCCATTAGTGAATTTTGATGACGATCAATGGCAAAGATGCGTACCTAAAGCTTGATAACTGGAAAACACCTTGACACACTAAGATCGAGTATATGCAAAGTTTTTTTTTTAATAACATAATTCCTATAATAGAATGAAGCTTCAAATCAATGGAGGACTAAGATCAATGGAGGACTAAAATCGAGTATATGTAAAGTTTTTTTTTAATAACATAATTCCTATAATAGAATGAAGCTTCAAATCAATGGAGGACCAAAACTCTATAGTGTTAAGGCTACCATCCATACCTCCTAGAGGCAACTCTAAAGGAACTCCGCCCATAAATTAATTTAAATGATTACATAGAATCTCAAGAGGCGAGAAGGCTAGCTTCATTATTTCAATCTAAAAACAAGTACATAACATAACATCATAAAATACATATAAGATAGAAACAACCACTTTATTAAAAACCAACATATACCACTAAACAGAAACAAAGTCTTAGCATGGACAAACCAACCGGAGCCAATCCAACCACCACAATCTTAAAGAAGCAAAACCAACGACACAATAGAAGGGCCTCGCTAGCATCCATAACCGTGACACCAACTTCAACGCCAAAAACCCATCCATGCTCATTGTCACACACAAAATCGTATATACGAGGAGAAAGAAAACCCGATAGGGCAAGATCATCAGACCTCCGATGCGCCCGCATGGTTGGCCAAAATGCCAATGGCCCATCTCCTTCCTCTCTCACCTTCCTTGGGCACGAGACCAAACGTGTAACACCTGAGAATTTCTAATGCATTAAAAATGCATTAAGTTAAGGATTATATTAAGATGAAAAGCACAGTTTAAAGAAAAATACTGTATAATAATACAAAAAATTATACAGTATTAGAAAAATACAATGTAAAGAAGTACACTGATAAAGTTATGTAGCATAAAAATTACACTACAAAAGTAAAGCAGTATAAGAATTGGGCTGTTTAAGGTCATATAGTATAGAATTGGACTGTGTATACAACAAATTTTTTTTATAAAAATGCAAAAAAGAAAAGAAAAAAAAGAAGAAAAATCACAAAAAAGTCGGCTCTATCTCTCTTTACTTTCTCTCTCTAGATTTTCTTTCTCTCCTCAAAAATCAGTCCAAGATTTTGGCCTCTATTTTCGACACCTCCCACACCATTGGAAAGCTCTCGACGAGCTGAGTCCAACGAGGTGTCATGCCGCCCACAACGCCGCCGGAGGAGGCCACACGCGTCGTCCAAAGTGGTAGAGAAACTCATTTTTCTCGACTTGATTTCTCCACCGTCTGACCACCAATCGACGTAATCTTGGTGTCTATGGACTCAGTGTGAGGAAAAGAGCAAGATGGTACCACTTTCCCAGCTCGATTTTGGCTGAAAAAGACTCGATGGAGTAGCCCCGTCGTCGTCGTGGAACCACCGTAGGACCCGCCATCTCCAGCCACACCGCCGGTGCCAAAAGGACCAGAGGGAGATGGCGAGCAAGATGCCTTAACCAATTTCAACCACGAACAGCCGCACGACAGAGTTCGATGAATGCCGCCACCAACCGCCGCGAGTAGTGACGATCTCACCTATTGCGCCGCTGTTGAGCCAAATTGAGGGCATAATTTTCTTTAGAGGGTCAAGGAGGTTAAAACCCATCCCCCAATTTCTCTAAACCACCGTCGGAGGAGCGGAAATGAGCGACGTCGCCGCTGGCCGTCGCAGCCCTGTTGATTTTGCCAATTTCGATGGCGTTAAGGGGTGACAATGGAGGGGAAATGTTTAGTAAGACACGGGGAACAAAGCCGCCAACTCAATTTCATGGTTGCTCCGTCGGAGATAGGAGATCAGAATCTCCATTTTTGCAAAAAACTTTGAGCATCGATCTGCATGGTTAGAGGCCAAATTGGGTGAAATTGACACCGTCATTGGACTCAGGAGGGTCGAATTAGGGGAGGTAGGTCCGAGCTCAGCCCCCAACGGAGCCAATTGGGTCAACGGCCTGATATGAACCCACCTAACTCCACCCAAAAGCTAGCTCGTGAGGGGAGGATTGTGAACCCATATATATAACACCCAAGACCATCCTCTCTAACCGATGTGTGACACATCATTCCCGACCCCTTTAGACTGCACGTCCTCATGCCAACTCTGTCGTTAACCTACACGAGCGGCATGGAACCTTTGTACATGCGCCCACCGACTAGCAGAGGTTCGGCTCTGATACCATATGATATGAACCCACCTAACTCCACCCCAAAAGCTAGCTCGTGAGGGGAGGATTGTGAACCCATATATATAACACCCAAGACCATCCTCTCTAACCGATGTGGGACACATCACGGCCGGTCAACGCCAATCAACGGTGGTCAACGCCGGTCAACGGCCATTGTGGGATTTTGTGATTTGGACCTCCGATCGATGATCCGAGACCGCCTCCTGACTCGTTTCGATGCTCTGAACACGATGGTGACCTCCGTTCAAGCTAATTTCACTATGGTGAAAATCGTCTGGTACCAATTGCATATAGATCGAGGCGATTCAAACAGCAGTAGCGGAGTCCAGAATGACAGTTCTAGTAATGTATGATCTCCAGGAAGCATTCCTAGCCATTCATGGTAGCTCGAGGAGCACTGCAGAGGATGCTTTGCATACTGTAGATACAACGTGATATAACTGAACCTACTTAGCTTGGAGTCCAAGTAAGTAGGAATCTTGCCTACAGTATGAACCGTTCTAAAGTAAATTGTTTTAGATGCTTTCATAAAAATTTATGAAATGCATGATCAGTGATTGTTACACTATTTTATATGAGAATGGGTTTTATAAGGTTACGAGGGTGACGAAAAACCCATTAAGGGTAAAATCATCATTATCAAGGAAATGGCTAGAACGGAGTTGAACACTCCGATTTAGCATAGCGTTCTTAGAAAAAAAATGTTCCGTAATACGTTAAGTAATGAAATCGCCAGTAAGACGGGAGATTTAATAAGGGATGTTTAAGTAAACAAGAGGTAAACCGATGGGTTACGAGGTTAAAAGGAAAAGTAACCCCGATGGGTTACAAAGCTAAGTGAAGGAAAGGTAAACTGATGGTTTATAAGGTTAAGTAAAAACAACGGTAAACAAAAGTATACTAGTTAAGTTAAAAGGAAAGAATGGTTAATGTTTACATTTTATTATCAATCGAGTGGATTGATAATAAAGAAAGTTAACTAATAAGTTGGCTGTTGTTTGATCAAGACACAGAGGCCGACTAATGGAAGGAAAGGAACGTAATAGAGAACGCTAGAGCATAGTTCAGGTAAGTTCAAATGTCACCTACAACATGAAGTAAATGATTTTTAAATACGTATTTATATAATATGCAAATGAGTTTGTAATTATTATGCAAGTTTTTTTTAAAGTATGTTTGCATTATCATGCAAAAAGTTTTAAAGTTCAAGAAAAAGATTTGCAATGAATTTACAATTGTTATGTTTAAAGTCTATTTGCATATTGATATGCATAACGTTTTTTTTAAAAAGTTCAAGTTATGATTTTCAAAGTATTTAAAGTATGTTTTGCATTATGACAATGCATAATGTTTTATAGTTTAAGTTATAAGTTTCATGATGCATTTGTTATGTAATAAGTTAAATTTGTTGTGCAATAAGTTTTAGAATAAAAGTTAGAATTTGCAAAATGTGATTTTGTTATATATTGCATATTAGAATATAAGTTATGATTTGCAAAATGTGTTTGCATTTTATGATGCATTTGTTAAGTAATATGTTGCATTTGTTATGCAATAGGTTTTATAGTATAAGCTATGAATTGCAAGTGTGTTTGCAAATGATGTGATTGCATTTGAAATGCTCATTAAAGTTAATAAGAAGGTAACGTAAAGATAAAGAAAAAGTGTCGTACCAGCCTCTTTATTATGAGGTAATGAAAGTAAAATTAAAGTTTGACCTCCTAGATGTGAGGTATAAGACCTCAATGTTCGATGGTCTCAAGTCTTCCACAAGGGAAGCATCATGTTTATGATCTCATGATTAATGAGTTCGTACGAACACTAAAGTAAAATAAAGAAAGTGAAGGTAAGATAAGGAAAGTTAAGGAATGAAGACAGAAAGTTAAAGTAAGATAAGGAAAGTTAAGGAACGAAGATAAAAAGTTAAAGTAAGAAAAGAACGTTTATAAGACACTCATAAATGAAAGTTCCTAATTGAGCATAAATGGAATTATGCATTCTGATTTTGCCTCAATTCCTTTTTATGAAATATTTATATGTTATGTTATGAAAGACATTTTGAGAAATGATTTACGTTAAATGTTTATGAAAAACATGAAATGCTTATTTATATGTTTGCAAATAAGTTTGCAATTATTATGCTAGTTTCTTCTAAAGTTTGTTTGCATTTATTATGCAAAAAGTTTTAAAGTTCAAGAAAAAGATTTACAATGAATTTGCAATTTTTATGTTTAAAGTCTATTTGCATATCGATATGCATAACGTTTTTTAAAAGTTTAAGTTATGATTTTCAAAGTATTTAAAGTATGTTTTGCATTATGACAATGCATAATGTTTTATAGTTTAAGTTATAAGTTTCATGATGCATTTGTTATGCAATAAGTTGCATTTATTGTGCAATCAGTTTTAGAATAAAAGTTATAATTTACAAAATGTGATTTCGTTATATGTTGCATTTGTTATGCAATAAGTTTTATAGTACAAGCTATGAATTGCAAGTGCATTTGCATATGATATGATTGCATTTGAAATGCTCACTAAAGTTAATAAGAAGGTAACGTAAAGATAAAAGGAAAGTGTCATACCAGCCTCTTTGTTATGAGGTAATGAAAGTAAAATTAAAGTTTGACCTCCTAGATGTGAGGTACAAGACCTCAATGTTTGATGGTCTCAAGTCTTCCATAAAGGAAGCACCATGTTTATGATCCATGATTAATGAGTTGGTACGAACACTAAAGTAAAGTAAGGAAAATGAAGGTAAGAAAAGGAATAAGGAGAGAAAGTTAAAGTAAGATAAGGAAAGTTAAGGAACGAAGATAGAAAGTTAAAGTAAGAAAAGAACGTTTATAAAACACTCATAAATGAAAGTTCCTAATTGAGCATAAATGGAATCATGCATTTTGATTTTGCCTGAATTCCTTTTTATGAAATAGTTATATGTTATGTTATGAAAGACATTTTGAGAAATGTTTTACGTTAAATGTTTATGAAAATCATTTTCATGTTTTTAAGAAGATTTCTTAAATCTCTTCTTAAAAACATGTTCAAGAAACTTTTAAAACATCTTCTTATAAATGAAGATTTAAGAAAAATGTTCAAGAAATGTTTTACGAAAAATGTTTATACAAAACGTTTCAGAAATGTTTTATGAAAAACGTTTATGAAAAAAAAAACGTTTTCAGTAATGTTTATGGAAAACGTTTTTGAAAAAATGTTTCAAGAGAAAGGTTTTTTATGAGAAAAGTTTTAAAGCATGATTAAATGATTTGGGAGTTTATGTTTGAACTTACTGAGCGAAAGCTCATTAAAAGTTTCTTCATGCTGTAGGTAATTTATTGGTGACCAGTAGACCCGTTAGAAGAGCTGGATGCTGCAGACGATAGATGCAAAGATTTGGGTATGGATACCACCATGGTTTTGCTTTCGCTACGCAAAGAAAAGGTTTTCCACTATTTAATATAGTGTTTTCAAAGTTTTAAGAAAATCAAAGTTTTAAGAATTGTATTCAAAGTTTTAAGATACAGTTTACGATCTGTTGTATGTAATTATAAAATAAAGTTTTAAGCTATGATTTAATAAATGTTTCTTATTAAGTTTTAAGAAACGATTTGAAATGATTTTAAGGGCAAGTGTTGAGCAAGGTCTCAACTTGAAATGCAACAGAGGTCTCATCAGTTTTAAAGAATGTTTAAAAAAAATTATTTCAGTATTTTTCTTACTAAGTAAGTAAGATTACTATTTATGAAATGATGTTAAAGAAAGTAAAGTGACTGCCCGAAAAGGCAGGTCGTTACAGGTGGTATCAGAACAATATCTTGCCATCCCATCTCGCGCTGTCATATGTCCACTATACACATAGCTCAAGTAAGGAAGTTAAGTTAAGTAGGAAGAAAAGTTAGAATTTAATGAATACGTATTATTGTTAGGCGTAGCCTTTGATGTCGGCACACCCAGATGAGCAACGAGAAGGTAAGGGTCAAAGGATGAACGTGATGATATATGCTAGAATGTCTTCACAAGTCGACAGTAGTCGTCGTCTATTAGCGATGTCAAGTCAACGATGACAAAACATAGTCAATGATGGTCGACAAATGGCCAACTACTCAAAATCAAGAAGATGAGCTTGTGATACGTTATGATGTTTAGGCACACAATGGTGTCTCTGTAGGAGCAAATATTACTCTGTTGGAGTTATTCTGTATTGGCTACACGAATAACGAGAAAAAGTGGATCAAGATAACGGAATAATGAAGGTCTGAAGTGATTTTCAGTGCTCTATGGAACGAGAGTGCCTGAGAGCAACCAGACGTTAGATGATTAATTATGTGATTTTATCGAGCTTAAGCACTCCTTCGTTGAGCTGAGACATACGAATGAGGTCATAACTGCCTAGATGGGAAATACGATCAAGACAATGATGCCTAATCTGGCAACGAAAACCTCATATATGGGAGGATGGAAGCTAGAGATCTATACGTTATGAGGAAAATTACAGGAACATGTAATTTTAGAATGGATATAGGACCGAAATATAATGGATTTGTGGTCGGATGACCTTAATCTTTTGATAGATATAATGCAAATTGAATGGAAATGAACCCTATTTCCGAGAATAGCATTCAAATGCAGAATGCTAAACCTTTAGATGAATGGAAACTGCCCTCAGATGTTGAAAGATCAGAGTTGCTCAACAGAAGTGTGGTGTACAATTTAAAGAAATATGTCAGTAATATGATGAAAATTGTTGGAGTTCCAAGAGGGAAGCGTAGTTTTAGTGAGAAAGTAGTGATTAAGGAAGCATGTTAAGAATGAAAATGAGGATAAGGGAGATGAACTACCTATGAAGGTGCTAATTTTCAAGGACGAAAATTTTTAAAGAGGGTAGATTGTAACACCCGAGAATTTCTAATGTAATTAAAATGCATTAAGTTAAGGATTATATTAAGATAAAAAGCACAGTTTAAAGAAAAATACTATATAATAATACAAAAAATTATACAGTATTAGAATAATACATGTAAAGAAGTACACTGATAAAGTTGTGCAGCATGAAAATTACACTACAAAAGTAAAGCAGTATAGGAATTGGACTGTTTAAGGTCATGCAATATAGAATTGGACTGTGTAGACCACAATTTTTTTTATAAAAATGCAAAAAAGAAAAGAAAAAAAAGAAAAATCACAAAAAAAAGTCAGCACTTTCTCTCTCTCCTCAAAAATCAGTCCAAGATTTTGGCCTCTATTTTTGACACCTCCCACACCATTGGAAAGCTCTCGACGAGCTGAGTTCAACGAGGTGTCGTGCCGCCCACAACGCCGCTGGAGGAGGCCACACGCGCCACCCAAAGTGGCAGAGAAACCTATTTTTTCTGACATGATTTCTCCGTCGTCCGACCACCAATCGACATGATCTTGGTGTCTATGGACTCAGTGTGAGGAGAAGAGCAAGATGGTACCACTTTTCCAGCTCGATTTTGGCTAGAAAAGCCTCAACGGAGTAGCCCCATCGTCGCTATGGAGCCACCGCAGGACCCGCCGTCTCCGACGGTGGTGTGGCACACCGCTTGTGCCAAAAGGACTAGAGGGAGACGGCGAGCAAGATGCCTCAACCAATTTCAGCCGCGAACAGCCGCATGGCGGAGTTCGGTGAACGCTGCCACCAACCATTACAAACAGCGACGATCTCACCTATCGCACCGCTGTTGAGCCAAATTGAGGGCATAATTTTCTTTAGAGGGTCAAGAAGGTTAAGACCCATCCCTCAATTTCTCCAAACCACCGCCGGAGGAGAGAAAATGAGCGACGCTACAGTGGGCCATCGCGGCCCTATTGATTTTGCCAATTTTGATGGCGTTGAAGGGTGAAAATGGAGGGGAAATGTTTAGTAAGACACGGGGAACAAAGCCGCCAACTCAATTTCATGGTTGCTCTGCCGGAGATAGGAGATCGAAATCTCCCTTTTTACCGCCAACTTTGAGCTTCGATTTGCATGGTTAGAGGCTGAATTGGGTAAAATTGACACCGTCATTGGACTCAGGAGGGTCGAATTAGGGGGGGTAGGCCCAAGCTTAGCCCCAAACGGAGCCAATTGGCGGTGGTCAACGGCAGTCAACGTCGGTCAACGGCCATTATGGGATTTTGTGATCCGGACCTCCGATCGATGATCCAAGACTGTCTCCTGACTGGTTTTGATGCTCTGAACGCGATGGTGACCTCCGTTCAAGCTAATTCCACTCCGATGAAAATCGTCTGGAATCGATTGCACACAGATCGGGACGATTCAAACAGTAGTAACGGAGTCTAGAATGATAGTTCTAGTAATGTATGATCTCCAGGAAGCATTCTTAGCCATTCATAGTGGCTCGAGGAGCACTGCAGAGGATGCTTTGCATACTGTAGATATAGTGTGGTATAACTGGACCTGCTTAGTTTGGAGTCCAAGTAAGTAGAAATCTTGCCTCCAGTATGAAACGTTTTAAAATAAATTTTTTTAGATGCTTTCATAAAAATTTATGAAATGCATGATCAGTGATTGTTACACTGTTTTATATGAGAATGGGTTTTATAAGGTTACGAGGGTGACGAAAAACCCATTAAGGGTAAAATCATCATTATCAAGGAAACGGCTAGAACAGAGTCGAACACTCTGATTTAGCATAACGTTCTTAGATAAAAAATGTTCCGTAATACGTTAAGTAATGAAAAGTAAACGAGAGATATTTAAGTAAACGAGAGGTAAATCGATGGGTTACGAGGTTAAAAGGAAAAGTAACCCCGGTGGGTTACAAAGCTAGGTGAAGGAAAGGTAAACCGATGGTTTATAAGGTTAAGTAAAGACAACTGTAAACGAAAGTATACTAGTCAAGTTAAAATGAAAGAATGGCTAATGTTTACGTTTTATTATCAATTGAGTAGATTGTTAATAAAAAAATTCACTAATAAGTCGGCTGTCGTTTGATCTGGACACAGAGGCCGACTAATGGAAGGAAAAGGAATGGAATAGAGAACGCTAAAGCATAGTTCAGGTAAGTTCAAATGTCACATACAACATGAAGTAAATGATTTTTAAATGCATATTTATATAATATGCAAATGAGTTTGCAATTATTATGCAAGTTTCTTTTAAAGTATGTTTGCATTTATTATGCAAAAAGTTTTAAAGTTCAAGAAAAAGATTTGCAATGAATTTGTAATTGTTATGTTTAAAGTCTATTTGCATATTGATATGCATAATGTTTTTTAAAAGTTTAAGTTATGATTTTCAAAGTATTTAAAGTATGTTTTGCATTATGACAATGCATAATGTTTTATAGTTTAAGTTATAAGTTTCATGATGTATTTGTTATGTAATAAGTAGCATTTGTTGTGCAATAAGTTTTAAAATAAAAGTTAGAATTTGCAAAATATGATTTCGTTATATGTTGCATTTGTTATGCAATAAGTGTTAGAATACAAGTTATGATTTGCAAAACGTGTTTGCGTTTATGATGCATTTGTTAAGTAATATGTTGCATTTGTTATGCAATAGGTTTTATAGTACAAGCTATGAATTGCAAGTGCGTTTGCATATGATGTGATTGCATTTGAAATGCTCACTAAAGTTAATAAGAAGGTAACGTAAAGATAAAAGGAAAGTGTCATACCAACCTCTTTATTATGAGGTAATGAAAGTAAAATTAAAGTTTGACCTCCTAGATGTGAGGTACAAGACCTCAATGTTTGATGGTCTCAAGTCTTCCACAAAGGAAGCATCATGTTTATGATCTTATGATTAATGAGTTGGTACGAACACTTAAGTAAAGTAAGGAAAATGAAGGTAAGAAAAGGAATAAGGAGAGAAAGTTAAAGTAAGATAAGGAAAGTTAAGGACGAAGATAGAAAGTTAAAGTAAGAAAAGAACGTTTATAAAACACTCATAAATGAAAGTTCCTAATTGAGTATAAATGGAATCATGCATTCTGATTTTGCTTGAATTCCTTTTTATGAAATAGTTATATGTTATGTTATGAAAGACATTTTGAGAAATGTTTTATGTTAAATGTATATGAAAATCATTTTCATGTTTTCAAGACGAGATTTATAAATGACGTTTTAAGAAAAACGTTCAAGAAATGTTTTACAAAAAATATTTATGCAAAATGTTTCAGAAATGTTTTATGAAAAACGTTCATTAAAAAAAATGTTTTCAGTAATGTTTATGGAAAACGTTTTTGAAAAAATGTTTCAAGAGAAAGGTTTTTTATAAGAAAAGTTTTAAAGCATGATTAAATGATTTGGGAGTTTATGTTTGAACTTACTGAGCGAAAGTTCATTAAAAGTTTCTTCATACTGTAGGTTGTTGGAAACAAAGTGCGCAACGGAATTTTAAATTTTTTTTTCATCAGAGTAATTTCCAAAACACAAGTTTGACATGTTATATGTATAAATTAGACAGATCTTACTAACCTTAGTGTGCTGAAGAACCTCTGCAACCTGTGTAGAGAAGTAATGTTCCAGAAGAGCCTCAACCAACTGGTCTTCTTTGCTATTCTCTATCCACAACTGGAGTGAGTGTGGGTTCACATGTACAGCTCTTCCACCGGTGACTCTCCTTCCAACCAATAGAGAGAACCCAAAGCTAGTGTTCGTGATTTGTGAACAAAAGCTCTCAGGGAGTTTTCAAATGCTCACTAGAAGAGTATCACTCTTAATCTCTCAAATTGATCTGAGTAAATCATGAGACTCACTCCCTTTTTATACCTATTGGTCCTGGGGTCAGTCCATATCAGATTAGGTCTCAAAAACTCGAAACAGAATCAAGTTCAGATCAATATCTGATAAGATCCGCGTGAAAACGCGTAATCTTATCTCTGCTGATCGGCAGACCGAACAGGCCAGTTCGACAGGCCGAACACGTCATCCGGCAAGCCAATCTCCCGAGAAAAAATCTCCACGAATATTTTATTTTCCACCCAAGATTCTAAAGGATAAAGTCTCAGTTTTGATTCAAATAACCCAATAGAGAAGTTATCTGATGAAAACAAACTTTATCAAGATAATCTCTAAAAAAATAAATCAATTCACAATAATTCTACAAGTTTATCTTGTTCTAATTTGTCCAAAATTAAAACAACCGATAAACAGACAAGAATTATCTGATGGCAATAATTCAACAAGTTTATCTTGAATTAATTTCTTACAAAATTAATTCAACCGATAAACAGACATGAATTATTTGATTCTTACAAATTTTAAACCAATATGATAAATCCGACATAAGTCACCAATTATTGAAAAAGCACGCCGTGTCGTTACAGGATTTTGTGAGCTAGCAAAGGGGACCAAAATGGACCTATAAAGTTCAAGCTCATGATAATTATGAAACCCAATATCCTAGATATACATTTCACAATTATCAACTCTAACGCTACTCCACTAAAAGCTTGGAGCTGCACCCTCGAACTTTATCGAATTACGAAGCTCGTGTAGCTAAGTCTCCATAACATATCATAGTGTATCGCATCCCCATATGATCATCCATAATCGGCTTAAGGACAAGTTCTGTCTTACCTTCCCGATTATTTTTATCTTACGTTCCATTGTCTCACCATTAGAAAACTTACCATCCAAAGATAGTATACCATTCGGTTACACCTATGTATCCAAATGGTTGAGCGCTCTAGTTTTCCAATTATAGGACAACGCATATAAGAGGATATCATTACTCCTAAAGAGGAGCTATGGATTCCATATCTATGAATAACAAGTCTACGCTATCAAGAGTCATGCCTCCAACGTACCGGCATGCATACCACTATAGAGATGTGGGAGTCACCCATTGGTACATCAAAAGACACAAGTCGAGACAATGGGCCCACTATTCATCTCAGGATTAAGATACAATACAAATGACTGTCTAAAGTGAATCGATTTGCCAAGACAGAATTATTAATCCAAATCAATTCACTTTATGTCCCGATCCAACACGTCATCGCCTATGACAACGCGCCAATGTTTCTATTCATGGAGTCCAACTCCGATGGCCAAGACAAACCATCTCCCATAAGAGATATAGACAACATAACAATCTTTACATGAATAAAGCGCCCAACTTTATTCCCTCAATTGCGGATCATATGTTTTAGACCGTCACCTTAAGAATCGTGTCTTCCGCATAATCAGTCCATCATATGCCCAATTCTTAAGGTTTAGACTGACAGTCTCAGACTACTGTTTGCTTATCATACATTCAACAAATATGAACGTAAAGAGGACAAGATTTGGTATATATATAAATGAATAAATTCTTTATTGATAAAAATGTCTCCAAAAACGTTCTACATTTTTACTCCTTAGGGCATACATGTCTAACAATCTCCCACTTGCACTAAGTGAGTAAATACAGCAAATTGCGCATCCCCATAGCTCCCACATGCCTCTCGAAGACTCTCCCAGTAAGTGTCTTCGTAAATGGATCAGCTAAATTGTCCTCTGACGCGATCTTACACACCGTGACATGCCCGCCCTCAACGAAGTCCTTTATCACATGATACTTCTGATCAATATGCTTACTCTTCTTATGAAATCTTGGTTCCTTAGCATTAGCTACCGCCGCACTGTTATCACAGTACAGTGATACCGCTTTATCCATACCAGGAACTACCTCAAGATCCCCAAGGAACTTGCGGAGCCACACTGCTTCTTTCGAAGCATCACTAGCCGCCACATACTCGGCCTCCATCGTTGAATCCGAAGTGCAATCTTGCTTCGCACTTCTCCAACTGATGGCACCGCCACTCAGAGTAAACACAAACCCCGAAGTCGATTTCCTAGAATCTAGACAAGATTGAAAATCTGAATCAGTGTATCCTAGAGGAGTTAAATCCTCACCCGAATACACAAGCATATACCCTCGAGTCCTTCTCAGGTACTTGAAAATATGCTTTACCGTAACCCAATGGTTCGGTCCTGGATCCGCCTGAAATCGACTTACAATCCCGACCGCATAGCTAATATCCGGTCGTGTGCAAAGCATGCCATACATGAGACTACCCACTGCCGAAGCATAAGGCACCTTCTTCATGTATTCTCTTTCTTCATAAGACTTTGGAGAGTCTTTCTTAGAAAGAGTAATTCCAGACCTAGATGGTTGCCCACCTTTCTTGGAATCCTGCATTGCAAACCTCCTGAGAATTTTATCTATGTAGCCGGCCTGAGACAAAGCTATCATTTTGTTCTTCCTATCCCGAAAAATCTGGATACCGAGAACAAAATTAGCCTCATCTAAGTCCTTCATGTCAAACTGCTTGGTCAACCATAATTTGATCGATGACAATGCCCCAATGTCATTGCCAATTAGCAGAATGTCATCTACATAGAACAGTAGAAAAACCACCTTCCCATCCTTAATGTGTTTGTAAACACATGGTTCATCCACATTTTGTGAGAACCCATAAGTCTTGATCACTTGATCAAATCTTATGTTCCAAGAACGAGAAGCCTGCTTAAGTCCATAAATAGACTTTAGCAGCTTACAAACCTTACCCTCTTGACCCGCGACCTTGAACCCGTCTGGTTGTTCCATATAAATGGACTCATCAAGATAGCCATTCAGAAAAGCCGTCTTGACATCCATCTGCCAAATCTCGTAGTCGAGAGCGGCAGCTATGGACAAGAGAATCCGGATGGACTTAAGCATGGCTACAGGCGAAAATGTTTCCTCATAATCGATTCCTTCCTTTTGCGTATAACCCTTAGCTACCAGTCTAGCCTTAAAGGTTTTGACCTTTCCATCCACTCCTCTTTTACACTATGGGTTTTACCCCTTCGGGAAGATCCACAAGCTCCCAGACCTGATTAGTTTCCATAGACTTCATCTCTATGTTCATGGCCTCTGTCCAGAGTCTTGAATCAACATCCTCCATAGCTTCTGCATAAGTATAAGGATCCCTGTCATGTTCATCCGGTTCAGCCAAAAAGACCTCCCCATTGAACATATACCTCTCAGGTTGACGCCCGATCCTCCCACTACGCCGAAGCCCCTGAGGTTGTTGTTTAGGTTTGTTTGGTTTTTCTACACCGATCAGAATGGTTTTGTTTGGAACCTCCGGAGTGAACGAATCACCCCTTAACTCCTCAAGCACCACTTTGCTTTGAGGTTTAAAGTCGTCCATATAACTCTCCTCAAGGAAAGTTGCATTAGTTGAAACCACGACTTTATTTTCCTTTGGGTTATAAAAATAACCCCCTTTAGTCCCTTTTGGATATCCTACAAACACGTAAACTTTCGAACGTGCTTCCAACTTATTCGGATCCTTAAACAGGACATGAGCTGGACATCCCCATATGCGAATATGGTTTAAGGATGTCTTCCGTCTTGTCCACAACTCGTGAGTAGTTTTAGGGACCGATTTTGAAGGCACATTGTTCAAAAGATAACATGCGGTTTGTAGTGCATATCCCCAAAAGGATAAAGGTAATGATGAATAACTCATCATGGACCTAATCATGTCCAACAAAGTCCTATTCCTTCTCTCCGCTACGCCATTCTGCTGCGGAGTGCCCGGCGCAGTCAAATAGGATAAAATCCCATTCTCTAACAAGTGTCCCAAGAACTCATCAGAAAGGTATTCCCCACCTCGATTAGATCGAAGTGCCTTTATGGGTCTACCCAATTGCTTTTCCACTTCAGCCCGAAACTCCCTGAACTTATCATAAGTTTCACTTTTGTGGTGCATCAGGTACACATACCTATATCTTGAGTAATCGTCAATAAAAGTGACGAAGTACTCATACCCTCCTTGTGCCCGGATGTTCATTGGTCCGCAAACATCACTACGCACAAGTTCTAGAACCCTTTGGCCCTATTGCCCTTAGACCCGTATGGTCTTTTGGTCATTTTACCCTCCAAACAAGACTCACATTGAGGTATAGATTCCACCTTTAAGTGACTTAAAGGTCCATCCCTTACCAACCTTTGAATCCTATTCAAGTTAATATGGCCAAGGCGCAAATGCCAAAGATAAGTCTTATTAGAGTGAGAAGTTTTAAGTCTTTTTGAGTTATTATCATTTATCTCAGCATTAAGCAATAAGTCCATCTTAGGTTTGATAAAATATAGATTATTTTGCATCCATCCAGAACAGATAAAAGATTTATTTTTACGAATCGCCACTTTTTCATTAAAAGATACCACGTAGGAGTCTTTAAATAAAGAAGATACAGAAATTAAATTCCTTTTAAATTTAGGAACATAAAAACAATCTCGTAAAATTAAATTCCTATAATTATCAAAATAAAGATGGACATCTCCCACTGTTTCCGCTGAGACCAAGGATCCATCGCCCATCCGAAGCGTTAAGTCTTCACGAAGTAGACTTCTCGTTTCTTTGAATCCCTGTAGAGAAACACAAACATAATTAGTTGCACCAGAATCTATGATCCAGACGTCACTAGATTCCTCAACCAAACAAGTTTCTAAATATAGAAGATCACACCTACCTCCCTTGGAAAGGAAGTCCTTGCAATGCTTCTTTATATGCCCGACATTACCACAGAAGAAGCACTTAAGCTTCTTTGGGTTCTTCTTCTTCTTCTTCTTGCTCTTGGTAGCAGCAGGAATAGAAGACTTCCCACTCTTGGCCCGTTGCTTCTTTCCATTCCTAGAGTTAGGATTGGAACCAGAAGCAGCTACCACGTTGGCCTTACCACCAGCAGGAGACTCCCTGATCAGCAGTTCAAACTCCTGTAACTGTTTCATTAGTTCTGTCAAGGTCATATCCTGTCTATTGCTTAAATTAAAAGTAGCTCTAAATGGAATAAATTCCTTAGACAGAGTCTCAAAGACCATAGTCATTTGAGTTTCAGCATCGATGTCGGCTCCATTGGTTTGAGCCTCAGCGAGGTAACCCATGACCAACATCATGTGCTCCTTTACAGATGTCCCCGGTCTCTGTCTACAGTTTAAGAGTTTCCGAAGCGCCCCTTGCCGCTTTGTTATGGCCTGGCCTCCAAACATGTCCTCAAGATTATCCAAGATCTGCTTCGCAGTCTCATAATCCTGATGTTGAGCCTGCAGCACGTTGTTTATGCTAGCCATAACATAGCAGCGGGCCTAATCATTAGCATCTTTCCAACGGTCGTACGCTTGGAATTGCTCATTACTTGAGTCTCCCATAGGTTCGGGAGGACAAGGGGTTGTCAGTACATATTTCAGTTTCTCAAAGGATAGGACGATGTCCAGGTTCCGTTTTCAATCGTTATAATTCTCACCGGTTAATTGGTTTTTGTCAAGTATCGATGATAAAGCGTTTTTAGACATTTTCAATCTACAATAAAGAATCATATACCAAACATAAGCAAACATATATAATAAGTAAGATAACACAATCATGTAAAATCATACAATTGTGTTTATGTGTCAAAACCTTGAAAATATCACAACCTTACAACGATAATTCCCAACTCATAATTCAACAAGCTCCTAGGGGAGTCACGCCAAATTCAATCAGGAATACGGATCCCCTCTTGATTAATATATGCCATCCAGGACCCATATGAGACAACATATACTAATAATCGTTTCTTTGGCCATTAATTTTATTAACAGAGCTCCTAGGGGAGGTTAATAATAAAATTAACGTGAGTGTATAACCATCGTTTCAATATTTTATCCATGATTTATAATCACCACCTAGAGGTGTGCAACCATAAATCATACTAAAATACCTTATCCTTTCATAGATCCAATCTGGTACATGATAGAAATCCCGTCCTAGGGGTCAGGACCACCATGTTCTTCTTATGGACCAACGATGGAGGCTTTAGGTCCTCTCTTCGAAAACCTTCTCCTACTCAATCTTTTGAAGTCAAGGTTTTATTTTAAAATTATGCATGAACAATTTTAATATGAGCGGCACTCCCTATTCTATATGACATGTTATTAATATACATGGTAAATCATATTATAATACAGACAAGCAAAGCAATCAAGCAAAGCTACAAGCAAAATAATAATAACCGTAATATTATGGTTTCACCCTAGAGAATAGAAAACTAAGATTACAAGAGAATAAACGAGACATCTATCGATTCTTCATCCTTGAATCCTCAAGCGGTATCCTTCTTCATGTAATATCCATCTTCAAGTCTTCAATACCGTATGAATCGAATACTTCATATTTCCGGTCATATTCAAATTTAATGTTTCTCAGAATCGTCCCAAAAATAAAATTAAAACTGCACCGAAAAAATTGCACCTTTTCTGGACGCTAGGCAGCTCTCGGTCGGCAGGCCGATATGATACATCGGCCTGTCGATCCATGCAGGTTCGGCTTGCCGAATTGAAAGTTTGGCCTGCCAGCAGAGCACCAAAATTTCTGCCCCATTGTCGGCCTGCTGGACCACACGTCCGGCCTGCCGATCTGTGACCTTCGGCCAGCCGAACTGTGAGGTCTGGCATGCCGATCGAGCAGAAAACCCTCAATCTAGAAAATACAATTTTAATGCAATTCATCAATTTTATTTTCAACAATTCAAAAACATAAAATTAGAGACTCAGGAAATACCTAGAGGAGCCATCATCAATCTTCAAGATCCGACTTCTCGTTCTGTCTTCTTCGAATAATTATTTAATTACAAAATTCTTACAAATTAAAAATTAAATAACAATTCCTAGACGGAGATGATAGTCCGCCATCTAATTACATGAAAAACCTAGATACACATTCTAACCTCTAAGGAACCATAACCGGTATTAATTAATTAATAAATAATTAAACAACGATTTAATCAACCATAATTAATTAATAAACATTCACCACATATTCCATGACAACATATATATTATATAGAAACCTAGAGTGCCATCTCTCTATAAAATTCAATTCAAGCATAGGAGAGATTAAGATCACAAAATTTACGCATATAACATGATCACAAACTTGCAAATTTATGTAAAAACCTTGGCTCTGATACCAATTGTTGGAAACAAAGTGCGCAGCGGAATTTTAAAATTTTTTTTCATCAGAGTAATTTCCAAAACACAAGTTTGACATGTTATATGTATAAATTAGACAGATCTTACTAACCTCAGTGTGCCGAAGAACCTCCGCAACCTGTGTAGAGAAGTAACGTTCCAGAAGAGCCTCAACAAACTGGTCTTCTTTGGTATTCTCTATCCACAACTAGAGTGAGTGTGGGCTCACACGTACAGCTCTTCTACCGGTGACTCTCCTTCTAACCAATAGAGAGAACCCAAAGCTAGTGTTCGTGATTTGTGAACAAAAGCTCTCAGGGAGTTTTCAGATTCTCACTAGAAGAGTATCACTCTTAATCTCTCAAATTGGTCTGAGTAAATCATGAGACTCACTCCCTTTTTATACCTATTGGTCCTGGGGTCAGTCCATATCAGATTAGGTCTCAAAAACTCGAAACAGAATCAAGTTCGGATCAATATCTGATAAGATCCGTGTGAAAACGCGTAATCTTATCTCCGCTGATCGGCAGGCCAAACAGGCCAGTTCGACAGGCCAAACATGTCATCCGGCAGGCCGATCTCCTGAGTAAAAATCTCCGCGAATATTTTATTTTTCACCCGAGATTCTAAAGGATAATGTCTCAGTTTTGATTCAAATAATCCAATAGAGAAGTTATCTAATCAAAACAAACTTTATCAAGATAATCTCTAAGAAAATAAATCAATTCACAATAATTCTACAAGTTTATCTTGTTCTAATTTGTCCAAAATTAAAACAACCGATAAACAGACAAGAATTATCTGATCACAATAATTCAACAAGTTTATCTTGAATTAATTTCTTACAAAATTAAGTCAACCGATAAACAGACATGAATTATTTGATTCTTACAAATTTTAAACCAATCTGATAAATCCGACATAAGTCACCAATTATTGAAAAAGCACGCTGTGTCGTTACAGGATTTTGTGAGCTAGCAAAGGTGACCAAAATGGACCTATAAAGTTCAAGCTCATGATAATTATGAAACCCAATATCCCAGATATACATTTCACAATTATCAACTCCAACGCTACTCCACTAAAAGCTTGGAGCTGCACTCTCGAACTTTATAGAATTACAAAGCTCGTGTAGCTAAGTCTCCATGACATATCATAGTATATCGCATCCCCATATGATCATCCATAATCGGCTTAAGGACAAGTTCTGTCTTACCTTCCCGATTATTTTTATCTTACGTTCCATTGTCTCACCATTAGAAAACTTACCATCCAAAGATAGTATACCATTCGGTTACACCTATGTATCCAAATGGTTGAGCGCTCCAGTTTTCCAATTACAGGACAACGCATATAAGAGGATATCATTACTCCTAAAGAGGAGCTATGAATTCCATATCTATGAATAACAAGTCTACGCTATCAAGAGGATATCATGCCTCCAACGTACCGGCATTTATACCACTATAGAGATGTGGGAGTCACCCATTGGTACATCAAAAGACACAAGTCGAGACAACGGGCTCACTATTCATCTCAGGATTAAGATACAATACAAATGACTATCTAAAGTGAATCGATTTGCCAAGACAGAATTATTAATCCAAATCAATTCACTTTATGTCCCGATCCAACACGTCGTCGCCTATGACAACGCGCCAATGTTTCTATTCACGGAGTCCAACTCCGATGGCCAAGACAAACCATCTCCCATAAGAGATATAGACAACATAACAATCTTTACATGAATAAAGAGGAGCTATGGATTCATAACAATCCAAAAGGTTGAGCGCTCCAGTTTTCCAATTACAGGACAGCGCATATAAGAGGATATCATTACTCCTAAAGAGGAGCTATGGATTCCATATCTATGAATAACAATCCAAATGGTTGAGCGCTCCAGTTTTCCAATTACAGGACAACATAACAATCCAAATGGTTGAGCGCTCTAGTTTTCCAATTACAGGACAACGCATATAAGAGGATATCATTACTCCTAAAGAGGAGCTATGGATTCCATATCTATGAATAACAAGTCTACGCTATCAAGAGTCATGCCTCCAACATACCGGCATGCATACCACTATAGAGATGTGGGAGTCACCCATTGGTACATCAAAAGACACAAGTTGAGATAACGGGCCCACTATTCATCTCAGGATTAAGATACAATACAAATGACTGTCTAAAGTGAATCGATTTGCCAAGACAGAATTATTAATCCAAATCAATTCACTTTATGTCCCGATCCAACATGACGTCGCCTATGACAACGCGCCAATGTTTCTATTCACGAAGTCCAACTCCGATGGCCAAGACAAACCATCTCCCATAAGAGATATAGACAACATAACAATCTTTACATGAATAAAGCGCCCAACTTTATTCCCTCGATTGCGGATCATATGTTTTAGACCGTCACCTTAAGAATCATGTCTTTCGCATAATCAGTCCATCATATGCCCAATTCTTAAGGTTTAGACTGACAGTCTCAGACTACTGTTTGCTTATCATACATTCAACAAATATGAACGTAAAGAGGACAAGATTTGGTATATATATAAATGAATAAATTCTTTATTGATAAAAATGTCTCCAAAAACGTATTACATTTTTACTCCTTAGGGCATACATGTCTAACATAGGTAATTTATTGGTGACCAGTAGGACCCATTAGAAGAGTTGGGTGCTGCGGACGATAGATGCGAAGATTTGGGTATGGATACCACCATGGTTTTGCTTCCGCTACACAAAGAAAAGGTTTTCCACTATTTAATATAGTGTTTTCAAAGTTTTAAGAAAATCAGAGTTTTAAGAATTGTATTCAAAGTTTTAAGATACAGTTTACGATCTGTTGTATGTAATTATAAAATAAAGTTCTAAGCTATGATTTAATAAATGTTTCTTATTAAGTTTTAAGAAACGATTTGAAATGATTTTAAGGGCAAGTGTTGAGCGAGGTCTCAACTTGAAATGCGACAGAGGTCGCATCAGTTTTAAAGAATGTTTTTAAAAAAATTATTTTAGTATTTTTCTTACTAAGTAAGTAAGATTACTATTTATGAAACGATATTTAAGAAAGTAAAGTGACTACCTAAAAAGACAGGTCGTCACAAAACGGGGGTCTAGAGCTATCACTGTGGAGGCCAAATCTCCGTCTTAAGGGATGGGATTGTGCTAACCAACTAAGAGCTGCGATGAAATCCAACCCTAGAAGGGAGGCACACAAAGAGAACCCCTTTCCACACAAGAGAGAGAAAGTGAAAGAGATGAATAATAAAAATTCAAAATTTATCAATAGTTATAATTGTGTTTCTTTTTTTTAAGGTTTTTTTTTATATATTCTGTGTTATAGGTCTATTTGACGTTATGCCTTTGGTTTTTTTATCCCATCAAATATATACCTCTTGATTAGATTTACTACACAAATTTATATTTTTGCCTAGTCAACTTTTAATTTTATCCTAAAAAATTATTCAAAACATCCTCAAAGAGAAAAATAAAAGAACTTTAAATGTTCAAAAATAGTTTGAACTATTAGTTTTGACCTCAAAAATGTCTAAAACAACCTCAAACATGGTTCTTTTTGTGTGCTTTTGTTTTTGTTTTCTTCATCTTTTTTTTTTTTTTTTGCGAGGATTGTCATTTCAAAGTACGTTGTTGCCTTAGCAGTAGATTGCATATTTGTTATCAAGATTCCTTAGTTTTAGTTTTTTCTCTCTTATGTAATGATAATGTGGTCATTTTAAAGGTAAAAATCAATTATTAGCCAATATAAGGTATATAATTGTATATTAAATCTAATCTGATAGTACGCATTCGATGAAATAAAAAACCAAATATATAGTTTTTAAATAAATCTAAAAGATAAGGTAGAAAAAGATAAATATCCTCTTTTTAAAACAATCTAAATGAATTATTCAAAGATAATTCTTTTATCTCATGAACTCCAATTAGATTCTAGAAATTGAAAAAGGTATCCTTACTATATTTATATTATTATATTTGATTCTTTTATTTTAATAATTCATATTGCTACGTAATTATATTTATTTTCACAGATACTGTTGAGGATTATTGAGCCAATCAATGCACAATCAAGCTAATCAATGCACAAAGTCTGGGATATTCTTCAAATTTGGGCAATCATCCATAGTCAATGGCCATTGATTTGTTTCCTTTATATAGAATTGTAAATAGGGATTTATGATCTGTACTAATTCAGCACCCAAATTTGTCATTGTAGTGTATATATATATGTCCAATGTAACCAGAAACTAATATACAGAAGAAGAAATTCATTCTTTCTTTTCATGGCATCAGAGCATCCCACGGTCCTGAACCTATAGCCTTCTTTCTTCTTCCTCTCATATTCAAGAAATTGCTCACCTTCTTTTAGCCGATACACATGGCAGGAAAAGGCGAAACTCCGAACTCAGCCAAGACTGAGACCAACAAGTTTGATAACCCAAATGATCCTCTTTACCTTCATTATTCTGATCAACCTGGACTTGTACTCGTCACACAAGCGCTGGATGGAGAAAATTACAGCACTTGGAGTCGTGCTATGCTCATGGCTCTCAGCATCAAGAACAAAGAAGGCTTCGTCAATGGCACCATCAAACAACCACCAGAGACTTCTATCACAGAACTCCATCAATGGACGCGCTGTAACAACCTTGTAAAAGCATGGCTTTTTAACTCAATCTCACAAGATATTGGAGCAAGCATAATATACAGTGAAAGTGCTCATGATATCTGGCTTGATTTAAAAGATCATTTTTCACAAACTAACAGTGTTCATCTTTTTCATGTTGAAGAAGCCATACATGATTGTAAACAGGGCAACACAACCATTGGGAATTACTACACCAAGCTTAAAAGTCTATGGGATGAACGTGAAGCACTTTGTAACATTCCCAAATGCACGTGTGGCGCTATGAAGGACGTTCTGCAGTTTCAACAAAATCAAAAGACCATGAAATTCCTCATGGGACTTAACGAAGCCTATGCTAGTGTTAGAGGACAGATTCTACTCATGGATCCACTGCCTACCATCAATAAAACTCATTCTCTCATTTTGCAGGATGAAAAACAAAGAGGCTTATTGAACGGAGGCGCACCACTGGCTGAAGCCTCGGCCTTTGCGGTGAAGAATACTCCACGAAAATCTAAGAGGATTTTCACACCTAAAAATCCACATCTGAAATGTGGAACATGTGACAAAATTGGACACACCACAGAGACATGTCGGGCACACCTCAAATGTGAATATTGCGGTTGGCAAGGTCACACCATTGATGTTTGTCGAAAGCTGCAAAAGGCGAACTCAACAAACAACAAACCTGATCAATGAGAGCGTAAAATTTTTTCCTCCAAGACCAATCATGTAGATACCAACACACCATCAAATTCCATGCCATTCACTTTCACAGCAGAACAATATCATAATCTCATGGCACTACTGACCAAGAATAAATCCAATTCAATGGCCAATCATGTTGGTAGCACATCTGCCATGAGTGATCTCTCAGGTACAATTTTTTGTGGCTCTGTTGTTGATAAAGAAATGTGTTGGATACTCGACACAGGAGCCACAGATCACATAGTTTACTCTGTCGATTTGTTAACCACAAAATCTCGTGTCACAAATCGAACTGTGCATCTACCCAATGGAGCCATTGCTACAGTCTCACACATAAGCAGCATTCACTTTGCTAATTTCATCCTGAGTGGTGTGCTATATGTTCCTTCTTTTAAATTAAACTTGATTTCCATTAGCAAGCTTGTGCACAATTCTCACTACCTTGCTACGTTCACTAATCATACTTGTATGCTACAGGACCAACGATCGGGGAAGATGATTGGGATGGGAACTGAGCGAGGAGGACTCTACTACCTTGATACTCCACAGAAAACTAGGTGCAATGCTGTCACTACACCAACTTCCCATTCCCCGAAACTTTGGCATCAACGCCTAGGGCATCCATCAAATAAGACCTTTAGTTTGCTTTCTCATTCAATTACAGACATGGACTTATTTGATGCATCATAAATCAAAAAGTCACTCATATATCACAAAGTTCATCAACCTTGTTGAAACACAGTTCTCCTTAAAAGTCAAAGTTCTTCGGAGTGATAATGGGCCTGAATTTACAATCAAAAATCTTTATTTTGATAAAGGAATCATTCATCAAACCAGTTGGGTCTCCACTCCACAGCAAAATGGAGTAGTCGAAAGAAAGCACCGTCACCTCCTTAATGTAGCCCGAGCCTTATTATTCCAAGCCAACCTTCCAAAAAGATTTTGGGGAGACGCCATCTTAACCGCTACCTACCTAATTAATAGAACTCCGACGCCTCTTCTTCAAGGGAAAACACCTTTTGAGATGCTCTTTCACAAACAACCTGTATATGATCATTTGCGAGTGTTTGGTTGCCTATGTTTTGCCTCAACACATCATCAGCGTCTCACCAAATTTGATCCAAGAGCCACCCGGTGTCTTTTCTTGGGTTATCCATATGCTCAAAAGGGTTACAAGGTTTATGACCTCTCAACTGGTAAAATTTTTGTTTCACGAGATCTTATTTTTCATGAGGATATTTTTCCTTTTTCACCTTCCGCTTCAGATTCACCTCCAATGCCTCATCATTCATGAACAAATGATCATGATGGCACCACCTTTCAATTTCCTCTCAATACTGAAGTATCTCTATTTGATGATTCCTCTCAAGAAGAGATTCCTCCTCATTTAAACAACAAAGCTGTTTCCCAAGCCCTTCCTTCACATGCCGTCCCTCCACCCATTGACCAACCTACCACAACCGTACCTTTGGATTCACCACTTCGTTCCTCACGGCCAATACGCGCTACAAAGATACCAAGCTATCTGCGTGAGTATCATGTTGGTATTTCTCTTCCCTCACGAACTGACCCAACATCGAACTCGGCTTTGGTCAGCACTACAGGTATCACCTACCCTCTAACTGATGTTCTTTCATATGATAGATTATCTCCCAAACATCATGCTTTCACCACTTCCCTTTCAATCGAAAAAGAACCATCTTCTTTTGCACAAGCAGTTTGTGATCCTAAATGGCGTCTTGCTATGCAACAAGAGCTGGATGCTCTCAAGGCTAATAACACATGGTCTCTGCAACCATTACCACCTAGGAAGAAGCCGGTTGGATGCAAATGGGTGTACAAGATTAAATACCACCCAGATGGCATGGTAGAGCATTATAAAGCCAGATTGGTAGCCAAAGGATACAACCAAGTTGAAGGTCTAGACTATCAAGAGACTTTTGCTCCTGTTGCAAAACTTGTAACGGTTCGTCTTCTTCTTGCTGTGGCTTCAACACAACAATGGCACCTCCATCAACTCGATGTTACTAATGCCTTCTTACATGGAGATCTTGATGAAGATGTTTACATGTCTTTACCTCTTGGTTTCGGACGAAAGGGGGAGACACGAGTTTGCAAACTCGACAAGTCATTGTATGGCCTCAAGCAAGCTTCGCGTCAATGGTTCACGTCAATGGTTCATTAAGCTCTCCACTGCTCTCAAGCAGGCCAACTTCAAACAATCCAAGGCTGATTATTCCTTATTCGTCCGATCCCAGGATGGTAAATTTACTACTCTCCTTATTTATGTCGACGATGTCATCATTGCAGGAAATGATTTGCAAGATATTGAAGATACCAAATCATTCTTGAAGAATCAATTCAAATTGAAGGATCTTGGACAATTAAAGTATTTTTTTGGTATAGAGGTTGCACGATCTAGTAAAGGCATTACTCTTTCACAACGAAAGTATGCTCTCGAGATTCTTGAAGATGTTGGATATCTTGGTGCAAAACCAGCTTCTTTTCCAATGGAACAAAACTTATCTCTCAGTAAGTTTGAAGGCGACTATGTTAGTGATCCATCCTCTTATCGAAGACTTGTTGGGCGGCTAATTTACTTGACTGTCACACGACCAGACTTGACATATGCAGTTCATGTTTTAAGTCAATTTATGGACAAGCCACGAGTACCACATTTAGAAGCAGCTCATCGTGTCTTGCGATATGTGAAACAAACACCAGGACAAGGAATATTTCTTTCTACAGAAAGTTCAATCCAACTTAATGCCTTTTGTGATGCAGATTGGGCCAGGTGTCATGACACTCGACGATCAGTTACTGGTTATTGCATATTTCTTGGTAGCTCATTAGTTTCCTGGAAAACCAAGAAGCAAACAACAGTATCACGATCAAGCGCAGAAGCCGAATACCGATCTATGGCCACCACGTGTTGTGAAATTATATGGTTGAAAACAATTCTACAGGACTTGGGCATCAAACATTCACATCCTGTCAACTTATATTGTGACAACCAAGCAGCTCTCCATATTGCTTCAAACCCAGTCTACCATGAGCGAACGAAGCACATAGAAATCGATTGTCACCTCATACGAGAAAAAGTTCAAGAAGGAATGATCAAGCTGACTTACGTACCTACATCAGACCAGCCAGCGGATATTTTCACAAAGCCATTAAGCTCTTCACAATTCTCGACTCTAATCAGCAAGTTAGGAATTATTAACATACATTCCAAACTTGAGGGGGAGTGTTGAGGATTATTGAGCCAATCAATGCACAATCAAGCCAATCAATGCACAAAGTCTGGGATATTCTTCAAATTTGAGCAATCATCCATAGTCAATGGCCATTGATTTGTTTCCTTTATATAGAATTGTAAATAGGGATTTATGATCTGTACTAATTCAGCACCCAAATTAGTCATTGTAGTGTATATATATATGTCTAATGTAACCAGAAACTAATGTACAGAAGAAGAAATTCATTCTTTCTTTTCAGATACCATAACATTTCTATTATTTGACATTTTTTAATTTAAATTTTTTATATTTTCGTGGATGTGGTTGTTTTCATCTTTAATACAGGTTGAAAGTAAATTCATGAATTTGACACATTTCATCACATTTTTCTCCTCTTTTTTACATACAATCTAAAGGTACCATGATGATGTTTTCACAAATTATAAGGTATTTTTTAAAATAATTTTGAACTATATGGTAGCAATATAATGCTATATCAAAATATAGTGTGCCACAATAATGTACTTTATTATAAGTGTCCAACTATTAGTCACTTGAGCAGATGATCGTCCACGGTTGCCATTAATTGTTAGTCACCTAGGTATATGTCCATTTCGAGCAGGTGCATGTTAGAGTAACTTGGTAAGTGACAACCAACAATAAATGGCTAGATGTTCACGAATTAGGGGTCAATCGATAAACCAACCTGAAATTGTAAAATTAAGTTTATCCCGACCTATTACTAATCTAAAAAGTATTTTAACTCAATCATAAATATCAAATTTTGTGGATTGGACCTAGGATTTTTTAATTTAAACTAATCTATAACTCACAAAGGCTCATGTTTTCACTAATGTCATTTCATTCTAAAATTAAAAAAACTAATGAAATACAATAATATAAAATAGTTTTGTAAACTTATTTGTCACAATATGATCAGATTCAAATCTTCGGCAATAAACTAAATAACTAAATCGTGGCATTAAAATCCATTATAATAAACAAACTTATAAAAATTTGTATAATACATATTACAAATTTATATCTATTATTTTCTAACAAACAAACTTATAAACATAATCTTATGTATAAACAAACTTATAATACATATTACAAATTTATATGTTCATTATTTGACTTTCACAGATTGAGAAATTCTTTATAAGTGAACCAACTAAAAACCTCCACACTGAGATCTTTTCAACCCGCTAACACCAAAGTTCTTTCAACCCTATCCAACCTGTAATTGGATTAAATTGAGCGGATTGATCAAAATTGCAAATTCGTTGAATACCCTTACAGTTGTCTCGTCGTATTTATTAAGAAAGTTGTAGGAATAACTTGGTCAAACGCACATAAGATATCACGTAAAATGTCATAACATTGAGTGCAAGTAAATTTGAAAAGGGATCAATTTGCAATAAAAAAGGTAGGATATAGGCAAGGGTGCAGGAAGGTGGGAGCGAAGGATTTTTTTTTATTATTCTTTTAATAAATAAATATATATATATATATATATATATAACTTATTTGAACTTTTACATGTATTTATTTTTGTTTGTATATAAGTATTTATGCCTTTAACTTAAGTTAAAAGATATATATCTCAAATATCTGTCCAATAATCTTAATTTCAATATTTATTTTATTTTATTTTTGTTTTGTGTTTTTTACTAAATTCTAGGTGCTTTATCAAAATAGAATTATTAGATAGATATTTTAAATATATATATATCTATTAACTTAAGTTAGGGGCATATATTTATGTACATATATACATAAATAAATATATAAATGTAAAAGTTCAAATAAGTAGTATATTTACACAGATTAAAAAAAAAAAAATCCGGAGGGGCATATGCCCCCTCGCCCCCATCTCCCTTCGCCTCTAGAAATATTTTCCTCTAATTTGCTCTTTTGAGAGCATTTTGTTTTTCAAATTTTTATAATTTCTTAAGGTGACATGTAAAAATAATTTTTTTAAAATGTGGTCATATTTAAGAGTTTTTCTTTTCACACAACCTTCTTTATTATTAATTTTACATAAAGATCTTTCTCTAATTTGCCCTTGTTAAAGTAATTTTGTTTTCAAATGTGTCCCTAATTTAAATCTTTTTTCTTTTAGCACTTCCTATAACATACTTTCTAAATAACTTTTTAATCTAATTTTTTAGCTAAAATCTTTATTACTCAAATACGCTCCACTTGTATATAAATATATGCTATTCAACCAAAAACACTTTTTTATTGAAACGTAATATTTCAATCTATTTTACTTAAAAATTTGTAAACTAATCTCCTATAGTATAATGACATTGAAAAAAAATTAAAATTAGGACTCGATATTTAAAGGGTTTTAAATTATTTTTAAATTGTTAGTTTACGGCCCTTGAAACAAAATTCTAGCTCTATGACTAGATACAGGTTGAGAAATCCCAAATTTTCGTCCCTTCTATTTCTGAAGGGTTGGGCCAGAAAGGGCAAAGTTTAGGCATTGTTGTCTGTGGGCGTAGGATTTATTTATTCAACAAGTGGATTTAATCTAATACGTTAATGAATTGGTTAATTTTGATCTCAATTTTCAAAGCTTAAATGGCCGGATGAAATTAGATAAAGTGTGACTTAATGTTTGATTTAGGTTTTTTCAGCTTTCTTATTTTAGTATTTGGTAGCAGGTCAAGGATAGTAGAATCTATATTACAGCTATGTGATGTGTTGCACATTTAGAGAAGTCGAGCAAAATACCTAATTTATTCCCTCCCAAACGGAACAACTTTGAGTCTCGTGGTTTTATTCAACATAGTACTCTTCTTTGGCAACGTTTTTGAGCTATCTTCTTCTTGAGAAACTTGACTTCACATAATTAAATTATTGTTTAATTGCATTAAAGATAAGATAATGACTGGAAGAAAAGAGAGAACGTAAAATTTTGTTTGACTTTAAGAGATTGGATCTTTAAAGAAGACCGAAGCAAAAGTAGATAACGAACCAGGGTTTAAGCGATATATATAATCTTAAAATGGTTTTTGTGAATTTTCAGATTGGGTCTTGCGGTATCTGTTTTGAGTTACTTGATGATGTATTTATGAATAATGCTACCTTCTTGAACAATGGATAGACCTTTATCACTTATAAAAAAAACTTTTACACTATATACCACTAACAAGAATCAATATAAAAGTAAAATTATGAAAAAAAAAAAAAGTAATTTGTGACATATTTTTAAAGAGTTTTTTTTTTCATATGGTATATTTCAATTTACAATTTTAAACAATGACGTATTTGTAAAACTCCCTTAATTGATCCTGAAATTGTTAAATGCATGTGAATATTAATATTAATGTTTTAAGAATGGGTTTATGCCTTCCATTAAGCAAAAAAAAAAAAAAAAAAACAAACAAACAAAATAAAAGAGTTTATGTTACCGGTTCGACCGGGTGATAAATCTATTCTTGGCTCTAATAATGTCTAGTGTTTGAATATTCACATGCGTACAACGGGAATTCTACGACAAGGTATAGAAAAGAAAAAGAAAAAGAAAAAAAAATATATCCTTACGGCTCTATTTCATGTGGTAAGAATAAGACCACATCTAACATTTATGAACATGCATATTAATAGACATACCTTACCATATAAAGCCACTTAAAATAATTTTAATTTCACATTTGTGTTGGGGTTACAAGACTGGAAAATGGTGTCAATTGCACCGTTACATTAGTTTCAGGATTCTGACCGCAATAAATGAAAGCTTAGGGGCTGATTTGTAATAACACTTAAATAAGTAAAATTGCAAACACATCGTCACATATTTTGTCCAAACATTTTAATGCAGGGAAAGCATTCAAATTTTACACCTAGACATTCAGGATCAACGTGAACTTATACCAGATTAAGTTTGCACCAACTTATTTACATATATTCATCTAAAGGATATATTCCTAGTGTTATTGAAATATAATTCTGTTTTTTCAACACAAAGATATATGCAAAGATAGTGTGAAAGTTTTTTTTTTTCTTTTTTTATTAAAAAAAAAAAAACTAGTGTGAACGTTTTAGAGTCCAGTAAAACTTACACCAAAAAATTAAAATAAAAAATAAAAATTATAAGTATACCTACCAAGATGGGAGAAAAGAGGAGACATGAGGCGTCAAAAAGCTATCTCAGATACAAGATGGAAGGTATGGATATTATATTTGGCACACTTATTTTTCAAAAATATTGGAATATGCATCAAAGTGTTTGCAGTTCCTTTTGGCTATAGCATAAGAGGCTGCCTTCTTTCGGACTTAATCTCACTTTGGAACTTAAAATAGTGCCCAAATATTTGCCACAAAAATAAATTCTCCCTCAATTGACTGAACCTAAGAGTAAATCATATAATATAGTTACAACATTACTTAAAACTATATAAGCTAAGAAAAAAAAGTGAGGACTTTAAGAATAAAGTATGGCCATGTTGGAAATGAGTTGTTTCGTTAATTTCTTAATGAATAATAGGATAGCTACCAAACTTCAACCACCGATTGGCAGCACCTCAATCTGTATCAACCAAATGTATGTTATACATATATTCAGATAAATAAATATATATTTCCTACTTTTCAATATTTTAAATGAAAAAAAAAAACATAAAAAGTTAATTAACTTAAGTTGCACAGTTGTTTGAGTGAAAGGTACTAAAGTATGTTTAAGGGAATGTAACAACTAAAGTTTCATGAGGTGACCTCTCTCTTTCTCTCTCTCTCTCAAGGTACGCACAAAGAAAGAAAGTTTTGATTAGAAAAATGATAATTCAGACACGCTCGTCTCACGGGTTATGCTAAAACACAGTCCACGTTAATTGGTGAACTTGTCGGAAGTTGCACGGCTGTTAAAGTGTTGCAAGATTTTCAATACATAAACAAATAAACATTATTTACAAAATGCAAAGTGGGTTCGCTATGGAGCTTGCTGGTTTCGCATCCAAGCTATTTTTTTCCTGGCTCAATAAGTGAGGTTTAATCTAAACAGATTCAAACCTTGATGAGACATTGGAATTAATGCACATATGAAGAAGAAAAATAGGATTCCACTTTTTAAGTGGGTTTTAGATCAAGAGTATTAAGAACATGCAACGATATTGGAATATGAGGATGACTGCTTGGAACTTGAAAGAAAAATGTGTATCCAGCAGGCAAAAGTTGTTGCTTACAATTTCATGTCTTCCACACCCGAATTGTACCATCAACTGAGGCAGTGATCATGCAGTTGTCTTTTGGGTGGTAACTCACACTTGTTACCTGCCAAATAGAGAAAAGGGTAAACAAAGCATTACATTAAAACTTCTGTTTCTACAGAACTGTTAAATTTGCAGGAAAACCATATGCATCACTTCAAATCTCAGCTAGTGTTAAGAAAGTAGTCCTTTGTGAAGCTGTTCTTCCAGCTTTCAGCATTTCTACACGGCAGTGGAATTATGACCCTGGTAACACTTGAAATTTCAAATCTAGATATGTAGATATAGCAAAGATCAAACCAAAATCCCAATGAAACCCACCCTTGTATTGTGGATGGAACTTACAAACAAACATATAATAAAGTGGACTAATGTCATGAGTAATCAGTTGAATACTGAAAGACGATGCCAATTATGAAATACAGGAATTGGCATTTGGATTGGAAAAGAACGCTCTCATTCTTGGAAATATTGGAAAGTTCATCCATTTTTAAGCCTATCAACTATGTGTGAAAACAAATCTACTAATGAGAGAATCCATTTTGAGAAATATCTTGTTAGAACAAACTAGAAGACCTATAATGGCCATTAAGCATTATTCAACAAAAATCCACAATTTTAAAAAGAGAAGAAAACAAACAGGTTACCACTGAAGAGTGAGCTCGGAAGCTTGATACCACAGATGCATCCACCAGATCCCAGAAGTAAATGAAACCGTCCTCAGATCCACCAGTTACATGTGCATCAGAGTTGGTAAGGCAGCAATCCAGCTTGTAAGACTGATACAGAAATGATGTTTCATTATGATAATGAGAAAAGAAGAAATTGAGGCAACACAGGATAGACGAGGAGAACTTGAGAAGGGCATAGGGCACTTTAAATTAAGAGGCATAAGAACCCATACACCAAAATTCAAAAGTGAATTAAGAAAAAAAAAATCTAAAACAGAAGGGTGAGATTCAGATGTGAACAAGAAAATTGTTATTTTAAAGAATCAGTAAACAGGAAATGTAATCTGTGTGCTAACCTTACAAGTATGACCTTTATATTCTTGCAGCAGTTCACCGGTAGATCTATGACAGGAAAATTTAGTAAATGGGTCCGAGCAAATCCAGATTATGTTTCTCCGTTAAATAACCCATAATATTTTTTACCTGTCCAAAAGTCGTAACGTAGAATCCAGACAACCAGCTAATATGCAGTTACCATCGTTTGACATTGATATACAGTTGACAGGGTGCCCAAAGTCATCAGATATTTCTCTGCATAATAGAGCAAAAGAAGAAATAAAAAGCGTCATAATCATTTTTATGATGGTGTCAGATGCAGTACATTGCAATGAACCTAGCATTCTTAAAACGAGGAAAACAAAGGTTGCATCTTTATTCACAAAGCTAAACAAATTTGCAATTTTTGAATTCTAAAAGTACTAGATACCAGTTATTTATGAACTAGTTCACACAAAACATGACATACCTACCAATACGGATATCGAATGTTCGGACAGTTCCATCAACACTTCCACCAATAATTTCAGTTTTTGTTAAGCAAACGGACATCACACTGTCCGAGAATGAGTCAATAATCTGCAACGTCAGCCAAAATTTATTCTTCTTCTTCAAAAAAAAAAAAAAAAAAAGAGCTTCTGCAGTAATAAACAAGTTACTCCAAAGTGATAAATCCAATTCTTTAAACAAAAGAAACTAACCTGAACTGGCTCAGTGCTGTGAGACCTGCAGTCCCACGCACGCAATGACTGATCATAACCCGCTGAAACGACCACAGACGCATACTCATTAAACTTCACAGCATTTACCTATCAACGGCATGTTTACTTATCAAGATAGGAGGCGGAAAAAACTATAAAGATGACTCAATTTTCTTTCCATTTCCATTGGAGATTGACATTAGCAATTACCCACATGGCACATCTCATACTGTTGTAACAAAAATGAAAACCAAAGTCATAAACCCCCCACAAATCCAATCTCTAATCTAATTCAGTATACTTATGCATGAGAACATTTTACTGATTGAATTGCTCATATTTTCCTAGTTCTCATTCTAATTGCATAGGTTAGGGGGGACCTCCTTAAAATCAAACATTTTATTTATGGACTAGAATTGTCCTGGACTGAAGTCCTATTTCACATTTAAGTCAGCAATTGAAATAAAAAGAAGTAAATACACGGGTAGTTTACCCTCATGTGGGAACTCTCATTTTTGGCCACTGCAGAATTTTACTATAATAAAAAAATATTACAAAGTCCCACACACCTAATTCCCCAAAACCGATGCCCCAAATATAATAGAGTGTTTGGGAACACCATTCAAACTGCAAATTGCGATTTCAACCAACTGCTTTACAGTGTTTTCTCTCATATGTTACAGTATTTTATATAGAGCTTGTGTTCTACCTGTGTTCCCAAATGTTCTATAAATAAAACTAAGATAACTGAAAAATATGTATGAGAATTCCGTATATTTAGGCTCCTTATGCTCAGCAAATAACACTCTAGAAATCCAAAAAATAAGCTGCCTGATTGTTTTTGTACGTTTACAGTTCGAACCATTTTGCTATAGTAGTTTCTCTACAAAAATTTAAATTTTTGTTCAAATCTGTGAACCAAACAGGCCAAAAAACTTGCTGAACCATACAGTACAAAATGGGCAAAAATGCAAGAACAAAAATCGAGACACAAAATTCTGAAAAGGCAAACGAGCAGACCTCGCCGTCGTGGCCACGGAACTTCCGAATGACACGGCCGGTGGCCACATCCCAATAGAAAATCTGCCGATCGCCGCCACAAGAGATCAGCTTGGAATTGTCCCTATCAGAGGAATCAAATCACAGAAATATTCTATCAATCAAGCACAAAAAATTTGCAATCGATAACGGAAGAAAAAATGGTTACTGCGTGACATGGACGTCGCGGACTTCGCGGCCGTGAGACTTGTAGGTCTTGATGTGGATGCCACGGTGAGGGTTCCAGAGGCGGATCGTACGGTCCTTGCCGCAGCTCAGGCAGTAGTTTCCGTCGCCGTTGAACCTCGCCGCCAGTACGGCCCCGTCGTGGCCTTTCAGCACGTTCGCCGCTTTCCTCGGAAGCTCCGACACGCTCATCTCTCCCTCTCCCTCTCCCTCTCTCTCGTCTCGGCGAGATTAGGACGTTGATCTCGTGGCTGTAGGTGCTTTTTTTTTTCCTTCAGGGGCGGGAATTGAAAATGAACGCCAAGGGAACCAAAAAAGCTCGAGGGTGTTCTTTGTAGTTTCTCTCTATCGGACCAGAACCGGTCACTATGCCCAAATAATGATGGATCGGCCCAAATAAAGACAATGGGCTCGTCAGCCCCATTTTAGGTATGACAAAGGACACAAAAATGCTGCAAATCTATGCCTCGGTGCTGCAAGGAAAAAAAAATATTTACAGAGAATTCCATCCGTCAAGACCCACACCACGTCAGTCAATACTTTTTATATTTAAAATATCTAATATACGCTCATTAGCAGCATTCGTTATAATTTGCTAGCCAACGGTATTCGACCATTAGCTGCCGAAAGTCCATTGTGATTACTATCGGTAGTCACGATATCCAATGTGACACTGACTTGTAATCATCCCAATATTTTATCCATTGTGCTATACACTATGGTACTGGGGATGAGCCAGAAACTAGTGGTATTAACCCGGAATTATCGTTAAAGGCGGCATCTAATTTTCTCACCAACTAACCTAAAAAATAGCCAAAAAAAAAAAACAAATTCGCAAAAAAAAAAAAAAAAAACTCAGAACAATCCACAAAATCAAACATGAATTAGAGAATTTATAAAAAATATAGACGATAATGCTGAGTAGTGTTATATTTTTTTTTTGACATCAATGTTATTTAGAATATTCTAATGTCATGGTCCTCATGTCAAAGGCAAAAACATGAATGCATGTATAAGTGTGTGCATGTACTATTTGCTGAAATTGATTTCTTGGAAGGGTAGTTTAATTTTATTTCATTACATCATTTTACTTGTATTTATGCTAAATTGACTAGGTTATCGTGATAACATTTCTACCCATTTGTCGTATTGTTTTTTTTTTGAAAAAAAAGATGGATCAGAATATGGGAGAGCGCATCTCCGCATGGTATATAGGATCGATGACTTAGAAAGTGGTTTGTCCATGTGGGACATACTTGAATCCAAAACTCTAAGGAAAACGAGCAGTTAAATGATCCATGTTAATTGTATTTTATAATTGTTTGTAGTCTCTACTAAATACATAATGTCACCTTCACCAAGGTGCAGTTGGACGATTAAAGATCATTTGGCAATGTGACATGTAAATCAACCAAACCGAGTCATTTTATCAAATATGTTGAAAAGCATGTTAACGAGAATATAGAGAAAGTTATTTGTCACAATTGGTGGCAATTGTAATTAATTGGTTAGAAAATTCCTTAAATATTAGGATTATTTTCCTAAATTCCCCCTTAACTATGTATTTCACTTCACTTTGCTTCTTGATTTTTCAAAATTGGTTAAAATATCCCCGATCTATAAAAAACCTATCAAAATACTCCATCTGTCCAACTCGGTCTACAAACTTAACAGAATTGCTGTCGTGGCATCTCATTAAACATTAAAAAGTATATTAAATTATAATTAAATATATAAAATAATTAAATATTAATTTATAATAAAAAAACATTTTATTTTAATTTTTTCTCCAATTTTTTCTTCCTTCTAATTTCTTCCTTCGCATCTCTCTGTACTATAAAATAAAGCAAGAAGATGGTCGCTCCAACCCAATCCCCTTACCCTTTGCCCTGCGACTACCGCTGTAGACAAAAACCAGCACACCACCCAATAGCTCCACATCTCGTCGCCCCTCACACATCGCCTGCCTAGATTGAGTTCGCGAGAGAGGGAGAGAGAGAGCACGCAAGAGATTGAGATAGATTGAGTGAGATAAAGAAAGAGAGAGAGTAGGTGTCACGAGGCAGTGGATGTAGGTTTGCGACGACGAGGCTTTGACTCACGACACCAACGGCATCTTGCGGTTAAGCGAGGGAGGGGGGTTGCATGGGGGGATGTTGGTGCGAGGTTGGGGCTGGCTGTTTTAGGGTGAGGGTGTGCAAAGGGGGATGAGCATGTGGGGATGGCAGCACAAAGGGGGATTGTTGCCCTAAGGATTAAATATGATGTAATAGTTTTTAGAAACACTTAATTAATAAAGAATTTATTATTTATTTTTATATATCAAATATTGTCCTCTTTATGCTCATTTATGTTGAAGAGATGATAAGTAAACAAAATTCTAAGACTGTCAGTCTAAACTTTTAAGATCGTGCATATGATGGATAGATTTTATGGAAGACAGAAATCTTAGAGGTGATATTCGAAATGATAAGGTCCGTAATTGAGGGAATAAAGTTGGGCACTTTATTTATGTTAAGATTCTTATATTGTCTACATTCCTAATGTGAGATGACTTATCTTGGTCATTATAGTTGGACTCCGCAAGTAGAAATATTGGTATATTGTCATAGATGACTATATATTAGATCAGGACTAAAGATGAACTGATTTGATTAATAATTTTGCTTGTTTAAATCAATTCATTTTAGACAATAATGTGTTATATCTTAATCCTGAAATGAATTATTAGACCCATATTCTACACTTATGTTTTTTGATGTACCAAAGGGCGACATCTTGAATTTGATAATGGCATGCATATCAGTATTTAGAGATATGACTTTTGATTGACGCAAACTCTTTTTTTATATATATAGAATTCATAGCTCTTGTGTAGAGTTAATGATATTCTCTTATAAGCATTATCCTGTAATTGGAAACTGAAGCGCCCAACCATTTGGATACAAACTTGTAATCGAAATGTATACTATTTATGGATAGTAAGTTTCCCAATGGTGAGATAATAAAACAAAGATAAAAATAATTAGGAAGGTAAAATGAAATTTTATCCTTAAGCCCATTACGAATATCCTATGAAGATGTTACACATTATGATATGTCATAGACAATAAACTTATTGGAGTTTCATAATTTTATATAGTTTAAGAGTGCAGCTTAAAACTTTTAGTGGAATAGTTTTGGAGTTGAAACTGTAAAGTATACATAACGAGGTTGTGTTATTTTATAATTATAAGAGCTTAATCTATATATGTCCATCATGTCTCCTTTGCTAGCTTATAATATTTCTTGCAACGATACGACATGTTTTTCTTACAGATTGGTAACTTATATTATTTATTAGATTGGCTAAAATTTGATAGATTGAATTTAATAATTCATGTTGGTTTATTGGTTGAATTAATTTTATGAATTAGTTCAAGACAAACATATTGAATTATTTAAAGTAGATTTTATTTGTATGGAATTATCTGTATATGACTGTTTTAATCAGATCATTTTCTATTGGGTTATTTTAATTAAAATTGTTGCTCTAAATCTCAAGAGTTAAAAAATGCATCATGGGAGTGCTGCCAAGACAGATAGGGTTGATAGGACCTAGTGGAGGCCGGTCATGTTGGACATGTATGCCCTAAGAAGTAAAAATATAATATGTTTTTGGAGACATTTTTATCAATAAAGAATTTATTTATTATTAATATACCAAATCTTGTCCTCTTTACATTCATATTTATTTAATGTATGATAAGTAAATAAAAGTTTGAGACTGACCGTCTAAACCTTTAAGCATTGGGCATATGATGGACTGATTATGCGGAAGACACAATTCTTAAGGTGACAGTCTAAATCATAAGATCCGCAATCGAGAGAATAAAGTTTGGCACTTTATTCATGTAAAGATTGTTATGTTGTCTATATCCCTAACGGGAGATAGTTTGTCTTGGCTATCGGAGGTGGACTCTATGAATAGAAACATTGGCTTATTGTCATAGGTGACGATGTGTTGGATTAGAACATAAAGTGAATTAATTTGAATTAATAATTTTGTCTCGGCAAATTGATCCACTTTAGATAATCACATGTGTTGTATCTTAATCTTGAGATGAATAATGGGCCTGTTGTCTTGACTTATGTCTTTTGATATACCAAAGGGTAACATCCAAATTTTATGTTAGTACGTATGCTGGTACGTTGGAGGCATGTCTCTTGATAGTGTAGACCTGTTATTCATAGATATGGAATCCATAGCTCTTCTGTAGGAGTCGTTGATATCCTCTTATATGCTCCTGTAATTGGAAAATTGGAGTGCTCAACCATTTGGATACATAGGTGTAATCGAATGGTATATCGTCTTTGGATGGTAAGTTTTTCGATAGTGAGACAATGGAACATAAGATAAAAACAATCGGGAAGGTAAGACAGAATTTATCCTTAAGCTAATTACGGATAATCTTATAGGGATACGATACACTATGATATGTCATGGAGACTTAGCTATATGGGTTTCATAATTCTATATAGTTTGAAAGTACAACTCTAAGCTTTTAGCAAAGTAGCATTAGAGTTGATAATTATGAAATGTATATCTGGGATATTGGGTTTCGTAATTATCGGGAGCTTGAACTATATAGGTCCATTAGGTCTCCTTTTCTAGCTCATAATAAAATCCTGTAACGATACGACGTGCTTTTCTAATAATTGGTGACTCATGTTAAATTATCTAATTGGCTGAAAATTCTAAAGGATCAGATAATTCATGTATGTTTATCAGTTGAATTAATTTTATGAAAATTAATTCAAGATAAACTTGTTGAATTATCAAGAATATTTATTTTCCTAGAGATTATCTAGATATGATTGTTTTAATCAAATAATTTCTCTGTTGGGTTATTTGAATTAAAACTGAGACTCTATCCTAAGAATCTTGGGTGGGAAATAAAAGATTCACAGGGATCATTTATCATAAGTTTGGTAGGCCAATCTTTAAGTTCGGCCTGTCAATGGAGTAAGTTCGACAGGCCGATCTGCCAATTCGGCTTACCGATCGAGTGATAAATAGATCACGTGTTTTCATGCAGATTTTATCAGATATTGATTCTGATTCGAATTTTCAAGGCCTTATTTGATAAGGATTGACCTCTAGGCCCAAGCTATTTAAAAGGGGAGTGAGACTCATTGTTATATAGATCAATTGAGAGATTAAGAATGAGACTCTGTTGGTGAGACTTTGAAACTCCCTGAGAGCTATTGTTCACACATCACGAACTATAGCTTTAGGTTTTCTTAATTGGTTGGAAGAAGAGTCGCCTCATGGAAGAGTTGTACGAGTGTGCCCACGCACATATCAATCGTGGATAGAGAATAGCAAAGAAAGCCAGTTGGTTGAGGTCCTTCTAAACGTCTTCTCTCTTCACAGATTGCGGTAACTTTTTAGCAAACGAAGTTAGTAAGATGTGGTTAATTTATGCATATAGTGTGTCAAACTTGTGTTTAAAAATTTTAAAATTCTGCTACATACTATTTTTTCAACAATTGGCATCAGAGCCATGGTTTTTATATAAATTTGCAAGTTTGTGATCATGCTATATGAATAAATTATATGATCTTGATCTCTCCTATGTTTAAATTTAATTTTTTTTAGAGAGTTGGCACTCTAGGTTTCTATATATTTTTATCTTGTTATGGATTATATGGTGAATGTGTATTAATTAATTACGATTGATTAAAATATTATTTAATTAATTAATTAATTAATTAATGCCGGTTATGGTTCCTTAGAGGTTAGAATGTGTATCTAGGTTTTTCATGTAATTAGATGGCAGACTATTGTCTTTGTGAAGGAATTATCATTTAATTTTAAATTTGTAAGAATTTTGTAAGTAAATAATCATTCGAAGAAGACGGATCTAGAAGATGGATGATAACGTTCCCTAGGTATTTCTTGAGTCTCTAATTTTATGTTTTTAAATTGTTAAAAATAAAATTGATAAATTTCATTAAAAAACTATATTTTCTGAAAAGCATGACTTATGCTTGGTCAGCATGTCGATCCCTTAGGTCCGATAGGCCAATGGTCACAGATCGGCAGGCCGTCAGTGGGGCAGAAATCTGATGGTTCTAGCGGCAGGCCAACCTTTTCAGTTTGGCGGGCCGATCTGACATGACCGATAGGCCGACCTGAAAAGTTGGCAAGTTAGAAGGTCATGACTGGCAGACTGATTACATAGATTGGCATATTGGCAAAGAGCTGTAAATTTTTTTTTAAAAGGTGTGTTTTTCGATGTAGTTTTGATTTTATTTTTGGGACAATTTTGAGAAATATTAAATTTAGATATGACAAAAAATATGGAGTTTTTGATATATGCAGGATTGAAGACTTAAAGATGGACATTATATAAAGAATGATACAATTTGAAGATTTAAGGATGAAGAATTGATAATATGTTTTGATTATTCTCTTATAATCTTTGTTATCTTTTCTTTAGGATAGAACCATAATATTACGCTTATTTATTACTTTGCTTTGTAGCTTTGCATGATTGCTTTGCTTATCTGTATTATAATATGATTTGCTATGTATATTCATAAGATGTCATATAGAGTACGGAGTACTGCTCATTAAAAATTATTCATGCATGTTTTTTAAAATAAAACCTTGATTTCAAATATTGAGTGAGAGAAGGGTTTCGAAGAAAGAACCTACAGCCTCCATCGTTAGTCCATAGGTAGCATATGGTGGTTTTGACCTCTAGGAAGGGACTTCATCATGTACCGAGTTGGATTTTCTAGAGGATAAGGTATTTTAGCATGATTTATGGTTGCACACCCCTAGGTGGTGATTATAAATCATGGATAAAATATTGAAACGATGGTTATACACCTATGTTAATTTTATTATTAACCTCCCCTAGGAGCTCTGTGAATAAAGTTATTGACCAAAGAAACAATTATTAATATATGTTGGATCATATGGGTCCTAGACGGTATATATTAATCAGGAGGGGATTCGTGTTCCTGATTGAATTTGGCAAGAATCCCCTAGGAGCTTGTTGAATTCTAAGTTGGGGATTATCGTTGTAAGGTTGTGATATTTTCAAGGTTTTGACACATAAACACATTTGTATATTTTACATGATTGTGTTACCTTACTAAACTATTATTGTATCTTTGCTTATATTTAGTATACTATTCTTTATTGTAGATTAAAAATGTCTAAAAATGCTTTATCATCGATACTGATGAGGACATCACTAGCACAAGCAAGAGCACGTGGGAGACATATTCAGATCCAATTCAAGTTCCCATTGGTCCGGTTACGAGAGCTCGTGCGAAGAAGTTTAAAGAAACACTTATTGGGCTGATTCAAGCAACTTGGGCTCAAGCTATTGCATGGAGGCCCATTGAGGGAATTGCATGCGACAACCACACCAATAAATGCGTGATTCAAGCTATAGAAGGGATTGAGTAATTTCCATTTCAGTTACTTTCCCATTTTGAGGCGACACATGGCGAGAAGAATCAGTTTTGACCTTTTAATGTCTAGTTTCCTTTTTTCCGTTTCTGGTATTTCTATTATTGTAAGGCTTTTAAGCCATTAAGGGAACTTTCCTTATTTAGTCTAGATTTGACTTTTGTTAAATGAGTTTCCTGAAATTTCCATGGGAATTAGGGGCTGAAAATTCGCATAGGAACCCCTATATAATTGTAACGAATTTCAATCAAGAAGACAAGTAATAACATATAATTTTGAGGTTTAATTCTCTTTAGTTCCTAAACGAACTATTCAAACTTATCGGAAATTTCCGTGGCGTTCATAGACTTATCAATCAGTCCATCCATAGCTGATTGTGGCGTCCTCACATACCAAGACTTATCAATCGGTCCCTCCATAGCTGATTGTGGCGTCCGCACATACCAAGGTTCGTGCTTCTTGTTGGGCATCGGGTCGTGGTTCCATTCAAAACCGGTTAGAAATTTGATCTTGGAAACCAACTTCGGTTAGGATCGCGTCAATTCTTGGCGTGGTTCGTATCATTTGGTATCAGAGCGAGGTTCTAATCAGGTTTTGCTTATCCGTTCTCTTAGTTTATGTTTGTTTTAGTTATTCGTAAGTTTTTGATTTCCATTATCAAAGTCAGTTAAAAAAAAAAAAAGGATCCGAAAAGAAAAGAAAGAAAGAAAGAAAAGAAACGAAAAAAAAAAAAAAAAAGAAGAAAAACAAGAGGATCCGAAAAAAAAAAAAAAAAAAAAAAAAAAAAAAGAGTCTGGAAACCTTTCTTAAATTTTTATTTCAGATTCTTGTTATTCATTGTTTAAGGAATCCAAAACTGAATTCCTTGCATAGACCAAAAAAATTTTTGTTCAAATTTTGTTCCTTTTGGGTGTGATTCTAAAAGCCTAAATTCTTTGTTCCTGTTATAGTCTTGTCTCTTTGGTAATCTATTTGTGAATTGTCAAGGAAATTTCGATATTGATTTGACTAGTTTTATAGGAACTGAGTGAGAATTAACGAGTGGAAAAAGGCATAGAGGCGAGAGCATTAGAGTGGACAAAAGCCGAAAGTATTGAGTGTAAACACGAGTGAAATTGAGTGAATCATTTCACGAGTGAAACACGTAAGGGAGTGTGGTGAGGTCCTTTGGAAAATGTCAAACAACAGCAAGAACACTATTGAGGGTACCTCGGGTGCAGCAGACCCAAAACTTCTGATGGAAGCGATGATGGGGGAGATGAGGCGATTCTTGAGGGGAGAGATAGGACAGCTTCATGAGAGGATAGACCAGATAGAAAATGCACGTGTGGAGCAGCCACAACATGTTCCTCATGCACGTAGGCGAGAAAGGGTTCCGGTTAGAGGAGAGGTTGATGACTACTATAGGAATGATGGGGAAGAATTTGATGAAGGAGAAGATTCAGCGGGTAGTCACCGAAGATTTGGACGGGATAGAGGAGTTAGGAACAGGGAAGATGATAGTCTGAGAGGCATAAAAATGAAGATACCATCATTTCAAGGCAAATCCAATCCAGAAGCATACCTAGAATGGGAGAAGAAAATGGAGTTCATCTTTGATTGCCACTACTATTCCGAGGCAAAGAAGGTAAAATTGGCTGTAATTGAATTTTCTGATTATGCTATTACTTGGTGGGATCAACTTGTTATAAACAGGAGACGAAATAGAGAGCGACCTATTGAGTCATGGGAAGAGATGAAGACCGTGATGAGAAAGCGATTGTGCCAACTTACTACTACCGGGAGTTGTACAACAAACTACAAAACCTTAAGCAAGGCAACCAGAGTGTAGAGGAGTACTATAAGGAGATGGAGGTTATGATGATTCGGGCTAATAGAGAGGAGGATCGGGAGGCTACAATGGCAAGGTTTTTGGCGGGCTTGAACTGAGATATTCACAATGCCGTTGAGTTGCAACATTATGTGGAGTTGGAGGACATGGTGCACATGGCTATTAAAGTTGAGAATCAACTTATGAGGAGGGGCAGTAGCACACGTCCTAGCCAAAACCCGAGTACATCGGTTTGGAAAACCAACCAATGGAAGAAGGATGAGAAGCAATCCAACCCCAAGCCAAAGTTCGAGCAAAAACAAGAGGTGGCCAGCCATGGGAATCAAGGTAAATCCGATTCTTCCACTACTCGGACTCGTGATATTAAATGTTTTAAATGTCAAGGCAGGGGTCATATAGCAAGCCAATGTCCGAACAAACGCGTTATGGTGATGCGGGACAATGGAGACATTGAAACCGAGGAGGATTCGGACAATGACTCTATGCCTTCATTAGAGGATGTCGACGATGAGGAGTGCGCTGTCCAAGGAGAATTGTTGGTCACAAGGAGAGCTTTAAGTATGCAAGCCAAAGAAGAAGATGAAGAGGTGCAATGGGAAAACATCTTCCACACTAGGTGCCACGTTCAAAACAAGGTATGTAGTGTGATTATTGATGGTGGGAGTTGTACTAATGTTGCAAGCACAACCATGGTAGAGAAGTTAGGGCTGCCAACAATTAAGCATCCTCGGCCATATAAATTGCAATGGTTAAATGATACTGGTGAGGTAAAGGTGCATAAACAGGTGTTAGTTCCTTTTCGCATTGGAAGATATGAAGATGAAGTTTTGTGCGATGTGGTTCCGATGCAAGCTGGGCACTTGTTGTTAGGCAGACCATGGCAATTTGATCGGCAAGTTAAGCATGATGGTTTCACCAACAAGTACTCATTTGTTCACAATCAAAAGACGATCACTCTAGTTCCATTAACACCAAAACAGGTCTATGAAGACCAAGTGAGCTTACAGAGAGAAAGTGATAAAAAAATAAAGAGTGAAGAAAAATCAAGAGTGGGAGTGCAGAGAGAGAGTTCGGCCAGTGAGAGAAAAAAGGAAGAGATGGCCGAGAAAAAGGAGAGCAAAGAGAGCAAGGGAGAGAAAATTGAGAGGGCTGAAAAGAATTCACAATCAGCCAATGAGAGAAAAGTAGAGAGAAAAACAAACTTTTATGCAAGAAAGAGTGATGTGAGAAGAGCTTTGTTTTCTAAACAGCCGATGATTTTACTCATGTACAAGGAGGCGTTATTAAACACTAACGATCTTGATTCCACCTTGCATAGTTCTGTTGTTTCTCTTTTGCAGGATTTTGAGGATATCTTTCTCGAGGAAACACCGCAAGGTTTACCTCCAATCCGTGGGATTGAACATCAAATCGACTTCATACCTGGAGCTACAATCCCAAACCGACCAGCCTATAGGAGTAATCCCGAGGAGACAAAGGAACTCCAATGGCAGGTAAATGAGTTGATGGAGAAGGGACACGTGAGAGAAAGCATGAGCCCGTGCGCCGTACCAGTTTAACTTGTGCCTAAGAAAGATGGGACTTGGAGGATGTGCGTTGATTGTCGAGCCATCAACAACATCACGGTAAAGTATCGACATCCCATTCCTCGCTTGGATGACATGTTAGATGAATTGCATGGTGCTTGTGTGTTTTCTAAAATTGATCTGAAGAGTGGATATCATCAAATTCGCATGAAAGAGGGAGATGAGTGGAAAACGGCTTTCAAAACAAAACAAGGCTTGTATGAGTGGTTGGTAATGCCTTTCGGTTTAACCAATGCGCCTAGCACATTTATGCGTTTAATGAACCATGTTTTGCGAGCTTTTATTGGAAAATTTGTCGTTGTTTATTTTGATGATATCCTTATCTATAGCAGCAATTTGGATGAACATATTGAACATTTGAAACTTGTTTTAGATGTTTTGCGGAAGGAAAAGTTGTATGCTAACCTCAAGAAATGTACCTTTTGCACAGATAAGCTTGTGTTTCTTGGTTTTGTTGTTAGTGCTCAAGGTATACAGGTTGATGAAGAAAAGGTGCGAGCCATCCAGGAATGGCCGAGTCCAACTAGTGTGGGAAACGTACGGAGTTTTCATGGACTTGCTAGTTTCTACCGGCGGTTTGTGAAAGATTTCAGTACTATAGCCGCACCACTGACTAAAGTGATCAAGAAAAACGTTGGGTTTAGATGGGGAGAAGAGCAAGAAAAGGCATTTCAGCTACTCAAGGAGAAGAAGGGAGACCAATAGCATATTTCAGTGAGAAGCTGAATGGGGCAACTCTTAATTACCCAACTTATGATAAAGAGATGTATGCATTGGTTCGGGCATTAGAGACGTGGCAGCACTACCTATGGCCTAAGGAGTTCATGATTCACACTGATCATGAGTCCCTGAAACACTTGAAGGGCCAGCACAAGCTGAACAAGAGGCATGCTCGTTGGGTAGAATTCATAGAGACGTTTCCATATGTCATTCGCTACAAGCAAGGTAAGGAAAACGTCGTTGCCGATGCACTTTCTCGCAGGTATGTCTTAATCTCAACTCTTAATGCTAAACTACTGGGTTTTGAACACATTAAAGAGTTATATGCTGATGACCATGACTTTCGTACTGAGTATCAAGCTTGTGAGAGATCTGCTAGTGGTAAATACTTTAGGCATGAGGGATACTTGTTTCGGGAGAATAAATTATGTGTGCCTAATTGTTCATTAAGAGATTTGCTAGTGAGGGAATCCCATGGGGGAGGATTGATGGGACATTTTGGAGTAGTGAAAACTTTAGCTATGTTGCAGGAACACTTCTATTGGCCACATATGAAACGAGATGTTGAGAGGCTTTGTGGTAGATGTGTAACTTGTAGGCAGGCTAAATCAAGAGTGCAGCCCCATGGTTTATACACCCCTTTACCAATACCTAGTGAACCTTGGATTGATATTTCGATGGATTTTGTGTTAGGTTTGCCTAGGTCTAAACGGGGAAGAGACTCAATATTTGTGGTCGTGGATAGGTTTTCAAAGATGGCTCATTTTATTCCATGCCACAAGACAGATGATGCTTCCAATGTTGCTGATTTGTTCTTTAGGGAAATTGTGAGACTTCATGGTATGCCTAGGACAATTGTTTCTGATAGGGACACCAAGTTCTTAAGCTACTTTTGGAAGACTTTGTGGGCTAAGTTAGGGACTAAGCTATTGTTTTCAACTACTTGTCACCCTCAAACCGATGGTCAAACAGAAGTTGTGAATAGAACCTTGTCTACTTTGTTGAGGGCTGTCATTAAAAAGAACATCAAAACATGGGAGGAGTGTTTACCACATGTTGAGTTTGCTTATAATCGATCTATTCATTCTGCTACTCAATTTTCACCGTTTGAAATTGTTTATGGTTTTAATCCTTTAACTCCTTTGGATTTAATGCCATTACCTTTGTCTGAGCATGTGAATTTAGATGGCAAAAGAAAAGCTGATCTTGTTAAGCAGATACACGAGAAGGCAAGACTCAACATCGAGCGAAGGACTAAACAATATGCTGAACAAGCCAACAAAGGGCGTCACAAGCTCGTCTTCGAGCCCGGTGATTGGGTGTGGTTGCACTTACGCAAGGAACGGTTTCCGGAGCAAAGGAAATCCAAGCTATTGCCTAGAGGGGATGGTCCTTTTCAAATCCTCGAAAGGATCAATGATAATGCGTACAAGCTAGACTTGCCAGGTGAGTATGGTGTAAGTGCCTCCTTTAATGTTTCTGATCTAAGTCCTTTTGATGTAGGCGACGATTTGAGGACAAATCCTTCTCAAGAGGAGGGGAATGATGAGGACATCACTAGCACAAGCAAGAGCACATGGGAGACATATTCAGATCCAATTCAAGTTCCCATTGGTCCGGTTACGAGAGCTCGTGCGAAGAAGTTTAAAGAAACACTTATTGGGCTGATTCAAGCAACTTGGGCTCAAGCTATTGCATGGAGGCCCATTGAGGGAATTGCATGCGACAACCACACCAATAAATGCGTGATTCAAGCTATAGAAGGGATTGAGTAATTTCCATTTCAGTTACTTTCCCATTTTGAGGCGACACATGGCGAGAAGAATCAGTTTTGACCTTTTAATGTCTAGTTTCCTTTTTTCCGTTTCTGGTATTTCTATTATTGTAAGGCTTTTAAGCCATTAAGGGAACTTTCCTTATTTAGTCTAGATTTGACTTTTGTTAAATGAGTTTCCCGAAATTTCCATGGGAATTAGGGGCTGAAAATTCGCATAGGAACCCCTATATAATTGTAACGAATTTCAATCAAGAAGACAAGTAATAACATATAATTTTGAGGTTTAATTCTCTTTAGTTCCTAAACGAACTATTCGAACTTATCGGAAATTTCCGTGGCGTTCATAGACTTATCAATCAGTCCATCCATAGCTGATTGTGGCGTCCTCACATACCAAGACTTATCAATCGGTCCCTCCATAGCTGATTGTGGCGTCTGCACATACCAAGGTTCGTGCTTCTTGTTGGGCATCAGGTCGCGGTTCCATCCAAAACCGGTTAGAAATTTGATCTTGGAAACCAACTTCGGTTAGGATCGCGTCAGTTCTTGGCGTGGTTCGTATCAGATACTTGACAAAAACCAATTAATCGGGGAGAATTATAATAATTGAAAATGGAACCTAAACATTGTCCTTTCCTTTGAGAAACTTAAACTCGTGTTAACAACTCCGTGTCCTCCCGAGCCTATGAGAGATTCCACTAATGAGCAAATCCAAGCGTATGATCGCTAGAAAGATGCCAATGATCAAGCTCGCTGCTATGTTATGTCCAGCATGAATAACGTGCTGTAGGCTCAAGGATAATTTGGAAGACATGTTTGGAGGCCAGGCCTTAACAAAGTGGCAAGGGGTGCTTCAGAAATTCTTGAACTGCAAACAAAGACTAGGGGCATCTATGAAAGAGCATATGATGTTGGTTATGGGTTAAGAGCTGACATCGATGCTAAAACTCAGATGACTATGATCTTTGAGACTCTGTCAAAGGAATTCCTTTCATTTAGAGCTACATTTAATTTAAGCAATAGACATGATATGACTTTGATGGAATTGATGAAATAGTTACAGGAGTTGAAACTACTGATCAAGGGGTCTTATATTAGTGGCAAGGCTAACTTGGTGGCTGCTTCTGGTTCCAATTTCAACCTTGGGAATGTGATGAGGACATCGTTAGCACAAGCAAGAGCACTTGGGAGACATATTCAGATCCAATTCAAGTTCCCATTGGTCCGGTTACGAGAGCTCGTGCGAAGAAGTTTAAAGAAACACTTATTGGGCTGATTCAAGCAACATGGGCTCAAGCTATTGCATGGAGGCCCATTGAGGGAATTGCATGCGACAACCAGACCAACAAATGCATGATTCAAGCTCTAGAAGGGATTGAGTAATTTCCATTTCAGTTACTTTTCCGTTTTGAGGCGACACATGGCGAGAAGAATCAGCTTATTTACCTTTTAATGTCTAGTTTCCTTTTTTTCGTTTGTGTTATTTCTATTATTGTAAGGCTTTTAAGCCATTAAGGGAACTTTCCTTATTTAGTTTAGATTTGACATTTGGTAAATGATTTTCCCGAAATTCCATGGGAATTAGGAGCTAAAAAAGAAAAAAAAAAAGATCTGAAAAAAAAAAAAGTATGGAAACCTTCCTTAAATTTTTTTTCTAGATTCTTGTTATTCATCATTTAAGGAATCCGAAATTGAATTCCCTACATAGACCAAAAATTTTGCTCAAATTTCGTTCCTTTTGGGTGTGATTTCTGAAATCCTAAATTATTTGTTCCTGTTATAGTCTTGTTTCTAATCAGAGCCTCCTTGGTAATATATTTGTGAATTGTCAAGGAAATTTTGATATTGATTTGACTAGTTTTATAGGACCTGAGTGAGAATTAACGAGTGGAAAAAGGCATAGAGGCGAGAGCATTAGAGTGGACAAAAGCCGAAACTATTGAGTGTAAACACGAGTGAAATTGAGTGAACCATTTCACGAGTGAAACACGTAAGGGAGTGTGGTAAGGTCCTTTGCAAAATGTCAAACAACAACAAGAACACTATTGAGGGTACCTCGGGTGCAGCAGACCCAAAACTTCTTATGGAAGCGATGATGGGGGAGATGAGGCGATTGTTGAGGGGAGAGTTAGGACAGCTTCATGAGAGGATAGACCGGATAGAAAATGCACGTGTGGAACAGCCACAACATGTTCCTCATGCGCGTAGGCGGGAAAGGGTTCCGGTTAGAGGAGAGGTTGACGACTACTATAGGATTGATGGGGAAGAGTTTGACGAAGGAGAAGATTCAGTGGGTAGTCACCGAAGATTTGGACGGGATAGAGGAGTTAGGAACCGGGAAGATGATAGTTTGAGAGGCATAAAAATGAAGATACCATCATTTCAAGGCAAATCCAATCCAAAAGCATACCTAGAATGGGAGAAGAAAATGGAGTTCATCTTTGACTGCCACTACTATTCTGAGGCCAAGAAGGTAAAACTGGCTGTAATTGAATTTTCTGATTATGCTATTACTTGGTGGGATCAACTTGTTATAAACAGGAGACGAAATAGAGAGCGACCTATTGAGTCATGGGAAGAGATGAAGACCGTGATGAAGAAGCGGTTTGTACCAACTTACTACTACCGGGAGTTGTATGACAAACTACAAAATCTTAAGCAAGGCAACCAGAGTGTAGAGGAGTACTATAAGGAGATGGAGGTTATGATGATTCGGGCTAATATAGAGGAGGATCGGGAGGCTACAATGGCAAGGTTTTTGGCGGGCTTGAACCGAGATATTCACAATGCCGTTGAGTTACAACATTATGTGGAGTTGGAGGACATGGTGCACATGGCTATTAAAATTGAGAATCAACTTATGAGGAGGGGCAGTAACACATGTCCTAGCCAAAACCCGAGTACACCCACTTGGAAAATGAACCAATGGAAGAAGGATGAGAAGCAATCCAACCCCAAGCCAAAGATCGAGCAAAAACAAGAGGTGGCCAGCCATGGGAATCAAGGTAAATCCGATTCTTCCACTACTCGGACTCGTGATATTAAATGTTTTAAATGTCAACGCAGGGGTCATATAGCAAGCCAATGTCCGAACAAACGAGTTATGGTGATGCGGGACAATGGAGACATTGAAACTGAGGAGGATTCAGACAATGATTCTATGCCTTCATTAGAGGATGCCGACGATGAGGAGTGCGCTGTCCAAGGAGAATTGTTGGTTACAATGAGAGCTTTAAGTGTGCAAGCCAAAGAAGAAGATGAAGAGGTGCAACGGGAAAACATCTTCCACACTAGGTGCCATGTCCAAAACAAGGTATGTAGTGTGATTATTGATGGTGGGAGTTGTACTAATGTTGCTAGCACAACCATGGTAGAGAAGTTAGGGCTGCCAACAATTAAGCATCCTCGACCATATAATTGCAATGGTTAAATGATACTGGTGAGGTAAAGGTGCATAAGCAAGTGTTAGTTTCTTTTCGCATTGGAAGATATGAGGATGAAGTTTTGTGCGATGTGGTTCCGATGCAAGCTGGGCACTTGTTATTAGGCAGACCATGGCAATTGATCGGCGAGTTAAGCATGATGGTTTCACCAACAAGTACTCATTTGTTCACAAACAAAAAACGATCACTCTTGTTCCATTAACACCAAAACAGGTCTATGAAGACCAAGTGAGCTTACAGAGAGAAAGTAATAAAAAAATGAAGAGCGAAGAAAAATCAAGAGTGGGAGTGCAGAGAGAGAGTTCGGCCAGTGAGAGAAAAAAAGAAGAGATGGCCGAGAAAAAGGAGAGCAAAGAGAGCAAGGGAGAGAAAATTGAGAGGGCTGAAAAGAATTCACAATCAGCCAATGAGAGAAAAGTAGAGAGAAAAACAAACTTTTATGCAAGAAAGAGTGATGTGAGAAGAGCTTTGTTTTCTAATCAGCCGATGATTTTACTCATGTACAAGGTGGCATTATTAAACACTAACGATTTTGATTCCACCTTGCATAGTTCTGTTGTTTCTCTTTTGCAGGAATATGAGGATATCTTTCCCGAGGAAACACCGCAAGGTTTACCTCCAATCCGCAGGATTGAACATCAAATTGACTTCATACCTGGAGCTACAATCCCAAACTGACCAGCCTATAGGAGTAATCCCGAGGAGACAAAGGAACTCCAACGGCAGGTAAGTGAGTTGATGGAGAAAGGACACGTGAGAGAAAGCATGAGCCCGTGCGCCGTACCAGTTTTACTTGTGCCTAAGAAAGATGGGACTTGGAGGATGTGCGTTGATTGTCGAGCCATCAACAACATCACGGTAAAGTATTGACATCCCATTCCTCGCTTGGATGACATGTTAGATGAATTGCATGGTGCTTGTGTGTTTTCTAAAATTGATCTGAAGAGTGGATATCATCAAATTCGCATGAAAGAGGGAGATGAGTGGAAAACGGCTTTCAAAACAAAATAAGGCTTGTATGAGTGGTTGTGATATGAACCCACCTAACTCCACCCCAAAAGCTAGCTCATGAGGGGAGGATTGTGAACCCATATATATAACACCCAAGACCACCCTCTCTAACCGATGTGGGACACATCATTCCCGACCCCTTTAGACTGCACGTCCTCGTGCCAACTCCGTCGTTAACCCACACAAGCGACGTTCTCGTGCTAACTCTGTCGTTAACCCACACGAGCGACAGGGAACCTTTGTACATGCCCTCACCGACCAGCAGAGGTTTGGCTCTGATACCATATGACATGAACCCACCTAACTCCACCCCAAAAGCTAGCTCATGAGGGGAGGATTGTGAACCCATATATATAACACCCAAGACCACCCTCTCTAACTGATGTGGGACACATCATGTGGGACACATCAGGTTGGTAATGCATTTCAGTTTAACCAATGCACCTAGCACATTTATGCGTTTATTGAACCATGTTTTGCGAGCTTTTATTGGAAAATTTGTTGTTGTTTATTTTGATGATATCCTTATCTATAGCAGCAATTTGGATGATCATATTAAACATTTGAAACTTGTTTTAGATGTTTTATAGAAGGAAAAGTTGTATGCTAACCTCAAGTAGTGTACCTTTTGCACAGATAAGCTTGTGTTTCTTGGTTTTGTTGTTAGTGCTCAAGGTATACAGGTTGATGAAGAAAAGGTGCGAGCCATCCAGGAGTGGCCGAGTCCAACTAGTGTGGGAAATGTACGGAGTTTTCATGGACTTGCTAGTTTCTACCGGTGGTTTGTGAAAGATTTCAGTACTATAGCCGCACCACTGACTGAAGTCATCAAGAAGAATGTTGGGTTTAGATGGGGAGAAGAGCAAGAAAAGGCATTTCAATTAATCAAGGAGAAGTTGACAAATGCTCCATTGTTATCTTTACCTAATTTTTCCAAAACTTTTGAGATTGAATGTGATGCTTCAGGTGTTGGAATTGGTGTTGTTTTAATGCAGGAAGGGAGACCAGTAGCATATTTCAGTGAGAAGCTGAATGGGGCAACTTTTAATTACCCAACTTATGATAAAGAGATGTATGCATTGGTTCGGGCATTAGAGACATGGCAGCACTACCTATGGCCTAAGGAGTTTGTGATTCACACCGATCATGAGTCCCTGAAACACTTGAAGGGCCAACACAAGCTGAACAAGAGGCATGCTCGTTGGGTAGAATTCATAGAGACGTTTCCGTATGTCATTCGCTACAAGCAAGGTAAGGAAAACGTCGTTGCCGATGCACTTTCTCGCAGGTATGTCTTAATCTCAACTCTTAATGCTAAACTACTGGGTTTTGAACACATTAAAGAGTTATATGCTGATGACCGTGACTTTAGTACTGAGTATCAAGCTTGTAAGAGATTTGCTAGTGGTAAGTACTTTAGGCATGAGGGATACTTGTTTCGGGAGAATAAATTATGTGTGCCTAATTGTTCATTAAGAGATTTGCTAGTGAGAGAATCCCATGGGGGAGGATTGAAGGGACATTTTGGAGAATGAAGACTTTAGCTATGTTGCAAGAACACTTCTATTGGCCACATATGAAATGAGATGTTGAGAGGCTTTGTGGTAGATGTGTAACTTGTAGGCAGGCTAAATCAAGAGTGCAGCCCCATGGTTTGTACACCCCTTTACCAATACCTAGTGAACCTTGGATTGATATTTCGATGGATTTTGTGTTAGGTTTGCCTAGGTCTAAACGGGGAAGAGACTCAATATTTGTGGTCGTGGATAGGTTTTCAAAGATGGCCCATTTTATTCCATGCCACAAGACAGATGATGCTTCCAATGTTGCTGATTTGTTCTTTAGGGAAATTGTGAGACTTCATGGTATGCCTAGGACAATTGTTTCTGATAGGGACACCAAGTTCTTAAGCTACTTTTGGAAGACTTTGTGGGCTAAGTTAGGGACTAAGCTATTGTTTTCAACTACTTGTCACCCTCAAACCGATGGTCAAACAGAAGTTGTGAATAGAACCTTGTCTACTTTGTTGAGGGCTGTCATTAAAAAGAACATCAAAACATGGGAGGAGTGTTTACCACATGTTGAGTTTGCTTATAATCGATCTGTTCATTCTGCTACACAATTTTCACCATTTGAAATTGTTTATGGTTTTAATCCTTTAACTCCTTTGGATTTAATGCCATTACCTTTGTCTGAGCATGTGAATTTAGATGGAAAAAGAAAAGCTAATCTTGTTAAGCAAATACACGAGAAGGCAAGACTCAACATCGAACGAAGGACTAAACAATATGTTGAACAAGCCAACAAAGGGCGTCACAAGCTCGTCTTTGAACCCGGCGATTGGGTGTGGTTGCACTTATGCAGGGAACGGTTTCTGGAACAAAGGAAATCCAAGCTGTTGCCTAGAGGGGACGGTCCTTTTCAAATCCTTGAAAGGATCAATGATAATGCATACAAGCTAGACTTGCCAGGTGAGTATGGTGTAAGTGCCTCCTTTAATGTTTCTGATCTAAGTCCTTTTGATGCAGGTGACGATTTGAGGACAAATCCCTCTCAAGAGGAGGGGAATGATGAGGACATCGTTAGCACAAGCAAGAGCACTTGGGAGACATATTCAGATCCAATTCAAGTTCCCATTGGTCCGGTTACGAGAGCTCGTGCGAAGAAGTTTAAAGAAACACTTATTGGGCTGATTCAAGCAACTTGGGCTCAAGCTATTGCATGGAGGCCCATTGAGGGAATTGCATGCGACAACCAGACCAATAAATGCGTGATTCAAGCTCTAGAGGGGATTGAGTAATTTCCATTTCAGTTACTTTCCCGTTTTGAGGCGACACATGGCGAGAAGAATCAGCTTATTTACCTTTTAATGTCTAGTTTCCTTTTTTTCGTTTGTGTTATTTCTATTATTGTAAGGCTTTTAAGCCATTAAGGGAACTTTCCTTATTTAGTTTAGATTTGACATTTGGTAAATGATTTTCCCAAAATTCCATGGGAATTAGGAGCTGAAAATTTGCATAGGAACCCCTATATATTGTAACGAATTTCATTCAATAGAATACAAGTATTAACACAATTTGAGGTTTTAATTCTCTTTGGTTCCTAAACGAACTATTCGAACTTATCAGAAATTTCCGTGGCGTTCATAGACTTATCAATCAGTCCATCCATAGCTGATTGTGGCGTCCTCACATACCAAGGTTCGTGCTTCTTGTTGGGCATCGGGTCGCGGTTCCATCCAAAACCGGTTAGAAATTTTGATCTTGGAAACCAATCTTGGTTAGGGTCGCGTCAGCTCTTGGCGTGGTTCGTATCAGAATGGAAAGAAGCAATGGGCTAAGAACAGGAAGTCTTCTATTCCTGTTAACGGTAAGAAGAAGAAGAAGAAGAAGATCTGAAGAAGCTAAAGTGCTTCTTCTACGGGAAGGTCGAGTACACAAAGAAGAATTATAAGGACTTCCTTTTCTGATGAGGTAGGTGTGATCTTTTGTATTTAAAAACTTGTTTGGTTGAGGAATCTAGTGACATTTAAGTCATAGATTCTGGAACAACTAATCATGTTTGTGTTTCTCTATAGGGGTTCAAAGAAACGAGAAGTCTGTTTCGTAAAAACTTCACGCTTCAAATGGGTGATGGATCCTTGCTCTTAGCTGAAGCAGTCGGAGATGTCCAACTGTATTTTGATAATTATAGGTATTTAATTTTACGAGATTGTTTTTATGTTCCTAAATTTAAAAGGAATTTAATTTTTATAGCTTGTTTATTTAAAGACTCCTATTTGGTTTATATTAATATAAAAGTGGTAATTCGTAAAAATAAATCTTTTATCTATTCCGGATGGATGCAAAATAATCTATATTTATCAAACCTAAGATGGACTTATTGCTTAATGCTGAGATGAATAATAATAACTCTAAAAAACTTAAAACTTCTCACTCTAATAAGGCTTATCTTTAGTATTTACTACTTGGTCATATTAACCTGAATATGATTTAAAGGTTGATAAGGGATGGACCTTTAAGTCACTGGTGAAATCTGTACCACAATGTGAATCTTGTTTGGAGGGTGAAATAAGCAAAAGACCATTTGGGTCTAAGGGCAATAGGGCTGAAGGGGTTCTGGAACTTGCGAATAATGATGTTTGCGGAATCGATGAACATCCAAGCACGAAAAGGGTATGAGTATTTCGTCACTTTTTTTGACGATTAATCAAGGTACGGTTATGCATATCTAATGCACCACAAAAACAAAACTTATGACAAGTTTAGGGAGTTTCAGGCTGAAGTGGAAAAGCAATTGAGTAGACCCATAGAGGCACTTCGATCTGATCGAGGTAGTGAATACCTTTCTAATGAGTTCTAAGGACACTTATTAGAGAATAGGATTTTATCCCATTTGACTGAGCTAGGCACTCCATAGCAAATGACATGGCTGAAAGAAGAAATGGGACTTTGTTGGACATGGTCAGGTCCATGATGAGTTATTCATCATTGCCTTTGTCCTTTTGGGGATATACACTACAAACCGTATATAATCTTTTGAACAATGTGCCTTCAAAATTGGTTCATAAAACTCCTCATGAGTTGGACGAGTAAGAGGACTTCCTTAAACCATATTTGCACATGGGGATGTCCAGCTTATGTTCTATTTAGGGATGCAAATAAGTTGAAAGCACGCTCAAAAGTTTATGCATTTATAAGATATCCAAAATGGACTAATGGGGTTGTTTCTATACCCAAAGGAAAATAAAGTTGTGGTTTCAAATAATGTAACTTTCCTTGAGGAAAGTTACATGGACGACTTTAAGCTTTGAAGCAAAGTGGTGGTTGAGGAGTTGAGGAGTGATTCGATCACTCCAGGGGTTTCGAATGAAACCATTCCAATTAGTGTAGAAAAACCAAAAGAACCCGAACAACAACCTAAGGGGCTTTGGCGTAATAGGAGAATCAGGCGTCAACCCGAGAGGTATATGTTTAATGATGATGCCTACTTGGCTGAACCGGATGAACATGACATGGATCCTTACACTTATGCAGAGGCTATGGAGGATGTTGATTTGAAATTTTGGACATAGGCCATGAACGCAGAGATGAAGTCTATGGAGACTAATCGGGTCTGGGAACTTATCAATCTTCTCGAAGGAGTAAAACCTATAGGGTGTAAGTGGATCTACAAGAGGAAAAAAGGAGTGGATGGAAAGGTAGAAACCTTTAAGGCTAGACTGGTAGCTAAGGGATACAAGCAAAAGGAAGGAATTGATAACAAGGAAACCTTTTCACCTGTAGCCATGCTTAAATCCATCTGCATTCTCTTGTCCATAGCTGCTGCTTTCGACTACGAGATTTAGCAGATGGATGTCAAGATGGTTTTTATAAATGGCTATCTTAATGAGTTCATTTATAGGGAACAACTAGACGGGTTCAAGGCCAAGGTCATGAGGGTAAAGTTTAAAAGCTACTAAAGTTAATATATAGACTTACATAGGCTTCCTGTTTTTGGAGTATAAGATTTGATCAAGTGATCAAGACTTATAGGTTTGCATAAAATGTGGACGAACCATGTGTGTACAAACACATTAAGGATGGGAATGTGGTTTTTCTACTACTCTATGCAGATGACATTTCGCTAATTGGCAATGATGTTAGGGCGTTGTCATCGGTCAAATTATGGTTGACCAAGCAGTTTGACATGAAGGACTTAGGTGAGCCAAATTTTGTTCTCGGTATTGATACGAACCCCGCCAAGAACTGACGCGACCCTAACCAAAATTGGTTCCAAGATCAAAATTTCTAACCGGTTTTGAATGGAACCGCGACCCGATGCCTAACAAGAAGCACGAACCTTGGTATGTGAGGACGCCACAATCAGCTATGGATGGACTGATTGATAAGTCTATGAACGCCACAAATTTTTTCGATAAGTTCGAATAGTTCGTTTAGGAACCAAAGAGAATTAAACCTCAAATTGTGTGTTAAAACTTATCCTCCATTGAATGAAATTCGTTACATTATATAGTGGTTCCCCGATGCGAATTTTAGCTCCTAATTGCCCATGGAATTTCGGGCAAATCAATTACCAAAACGTCTAATCTAAGCAAATAAGGAAAGTTCCCTTAATGGCTTAAAAACCTTACAATAATAGAAATAAAACAAACGCAAAAAGGAAACTAGACATTAAAAGGTAAATAGCTGATTCTTCTCGCCACATGTCGCCTCAAAATGGAAAAGTAACTGAAATGGAAATTACTCGATCCCTTCTAGAGCTTGAATCACGCATTTGTTGGTCTGGATGTCACATGTAATTCCCTCAATGGGCCTCCATGCAATAGCTTGAGCCCAAGTTGCTTGAATCAGCCCAATAAGCGTTTCTTTGAACTTCTTCGCATGAGCTCTTGTAACCGGACCAATGGGAACTTATATTGGATCTGAATATGTCTCATCCCACGTGCTCTTGCTTGTGCTAACGATGTCCTCATCATTCCCCTCCCCTTGAGAGGGATTTGTCCTCAAATCATCGCCTGCATGAAAAGGACTTAGGTCAGAAACATTAAAGGAGGCACTTACACCATACTCACCTGGCAAGTCTAGCTTGTATGCATTATCATTGATCCTTTCAAGAATTTGAAAAGGACCATCCCCTCTAGGCAGCAGCTTGGATTTCCTTTGTTCCAGAAACCATTCCTTGCGTAAGTGCAACCACACCCAATCGCCGGGCTCGAAGACGAGCTTGTGACGCCCTTTGTTGGCTTGTTCAGCATATTGTTTAGTCCTTCGCTCGATGTTGAGTCTTGCCTTCTCGTGTATCGGCTTAACAAGGTCAGCTTTTCTTTTTCCATCTAAATTCACACGCTTAGACAAAGGTAATGGCATTAAATCCAAAGGAGTTAAAGGATTAAAACCACAAACAATTTCAAACGATGAAAATTGAGTAGCAGAATGAACAGATCGATTATAAGCAAACTCAACATGTGGTAAACACTCCTCCCATGTTTTGATGTTCTTTTTAATGACAGCCCGCAACAAAGTAGACAAGGTTCTATTCACAACTTCTATTTGACCAACGGTTTGAGGGTGACAAGTAGTCGAACACAATAGCTTAGTCCATAACTTAGCCCACAAAGTCTTCCAAAAGTAGCTTAAGAACTTGGTGTCCCTATCAGAAACAAGTGTCCTGGGCATACCATGAAGTCTCACAATTTCCCTAAAGAACAAATCAGCAACATTGGAAGCATCATCTGTCTTGTGGCATGGAATAAAATGGGCCATCTTGGAAAACCTATTCACGACCACAAATATTGAGTCTCTTCCCCGTTTAGACCTAGGCAAACCTAACACAAAATCCATCGAAATATCAATCTAGGGTTCACTAGGTATTGGTAAAGGGGTGTACAAACCATGGGGCTGCACTCTTGATTTAGCATGCCTACAAGTTACACATCTACCACAAAGCCTCTCAACATCTTGTTTCATATGTGGCCAATAGAAGTGCTCCTGCATCACCGCCAAAGTCTTCATTACTCCAAAATGTCCCATCAATCCTCCCCCATGGGATTCTTTCACTAGCAAATCTCTTAATGAACAATTAGGCACACACAATTTATTCTCCTGAAACAAGTATCCCTCATGCCTAAAGTACTTACCACTAGCAAATCTCTCACAAGCTTGATACTCAGTACTAAAGTCACGGTCATCAGCATATAATTCTTTAATATGTTCAAAACCTAGTAGTTTAGCATTAAGAGTTGAGATTAAGACATACCTGCAAGAAAGTGCATCGGCAACAACATTTTCCTTACCTTGCTTGTAGCGAATGACATACGAAAACGTCTCTATGAATTCCACCCAACGAGCATGCCTCTTGTTCAGCTTGTGTTGGCCCTTCAAGTGTTTCAGGGACTCATGATCAGTGTGAATCACAAACTCCTTAGGCCATAGGTAGTGCTGCCACGTCTCTAATACCCGAACTAATGCATACATCTCTTTATCATAAGTTGGGTAATTAAGAGTTGCCCCATTCAGCTTTTCACTAAAATATGCTACTGGTCTCCCTTCCTGCATTAAAACAGCACCAATTCCAACACTTGAAGCATCACATTCAATCTCAAAAGTTTTGGAAAAATTAGGTAAAGATAACAATGGAGCATTAGTCAACTTCTCCTTGATTAACTGAAATGCCTTTTCTTGCTCTTCTCCCCATCTAAACCCAATGTTCTTCTTGATCACTTCAGTTAGTGGTGTGGCTATAGTACTGAAATCTTTCACAAATCGCCGATAGAAACTAGCAAGTCCATGAAAACTCTGTACGTTTCCCACACTAGTTGGACTCGGCCACTCCTAGATGGGTCGCACCTTTTGTTCATCAACCTGTATACCTTGAGCACTAACAACAAAACCAAGAAACACAAGCTTATCTGTGCAAAAGGTACACTTCTTGAGGTTAGCATACAACTTCTCCTTTCTAAGCACATCCAAAACAGATTTTAAATGTACTACATGTTGGTCCATGTCTTTGCTATAAATGAGTATATCATCAAAATACACAACAACAAACCTGCCAATAAATGCATGTAATACATGATTCATTAAACGCATAAATGTACTTGGAGCATTAGTTAAACCAAATGGCATTACTAACCACTCATACAGTCCATATTTTGTCTTAAAGGCAGTTTTCCATTCATCACCCTTTTTCATGCGTATTTGATGGTATCCACTTTTCAAATCAATTTTTGAGAACACAGAAGCACCATGCAGTTCATCCAACATATCATCTAAATGAGGAATAGGATGGTGATACTTTACCGTGATATTGTTAATGGTTTTGCAATCTGATAAGAACCTCGCCAATATACTGATGAAACCCGTTATCAATAAGAAGGAACCAAGACCGTTTCTACTCAGATTTGGATGGAAGTCACCGCGACCCGTTGCTTATATCGAAGCAAGAACCTTGGTATATCGAAGACGCCACAATCAAGGATGGAAGCTTGATTGATAAGTCAGGTTTGAACGCCCGGATTGATCCGATGAGTTCGTGTAGTTCGTCAAAGAACCAAAGAAAGAATTTTCTCTCTCAGAAAAATAAACATTCATTATTTTCACTCCCTTTCTCTCTCTTTTTCTCATTCTCTCCTTTTTGTTCACTCTCCTTTTGTAACCAAACTTGATCTTCATGAACCTGTTTTGGTGTCATTGGCACAAGAGTGAATGTTCTCTGGTTGTGCACAAGAGAATATTTATTGGTGTAGCCATCATGTTTGACCCGACGATCAAATTGCCATGGTCGACCTAGTAACAAGTGTCCGGCTTCCATTGGAACTACATCGCACAAAACTTCATCTTCGTATCTACCAATGCGAAATGAAATTAATGCCTGTTTAGTTACCTTCACTTCACCACTATTATTCAACCATTGCAACTTGTAAGGTCGAGGATGTTTGGTCGTTGGCAGCCCTAATTTGTCAACCATAGTACTGCTAGCAACGTTCGTACAACTCCCTCCATCTATTATCACACTACATACCTTGTTCTGCACGTGGCACCTAGTATGAAAAATGTTCTCACGTTGCTCTTCTTCTTCCTCTTTGGCTTGCACACTAAGGGCTCGTCGAGTGACCAACAATTCACCTTGGACAGCACACTCCTCCTCATCCACATCCTCCAATGGTGGCATGGAGTCCTCGTCTGATTCGTCATTCGTAACAACCTCTCCGTCGTCCCGTAACACCATCACCCTTTTGTTCGGACATTGGCTTGAGATGTGACCCCTGCCTTGGCATTTGAAACATTTAATATCACGGTTTCGAGAAGTGGATGAATCATATTTACCTTGGTTTGAAGGGCTAGCCGTGGCTGGTTTTGGCTCAAACTTTGGCCTAGCAACCGATTTCTCTTCTCTCTTCCCATAATTCGGCTTCCATGAAGAAGGTGCCGAACTAACATTCGCACGTGAGCTACCCCTCCTCTTGAGCTGCTGCTCTACTGTGATGGCCATGTGCAACATGTCTTCTAACTCTACATAGTGTTGCATCTCCACCCTATCTTGAATATCCAGATTTAGTCCTTGCAAAAATCTTGCCATGGTTGCTTCTCGATCTTCTTCAACATTGGCTTGTATCATGGCTATTTCCATCTCTTGATAATATTCCTCCACACTCCTGTTTCCTTGTCTAAGTCCTTGCAACTTTTTGTACAAATCCCGATAGTAATGGCTGGGTACAAATCGCTTTCTCATCACTGTTTTCATCTCCTCCCATGTCTCAATCGGGTGTTCTCGGTTCCGTCGCCTATTCATTACCAACTGATCCCACCATACAACCGCATAATCAGAGAACTCAATTGCAGCAAGCTTAACTTTCTTTAACTCTGAATAGTTATGGCAATCAAACACTAGCTCCACTTTCTTCTCCCACTCTAGGTATGCTCCGGGGTCATTTTTCCCTTGGAATGGCGGAATCTTCATTTTAATACCTCCCATATTATTGTCTTCCCGGTTCCTAGCTTCTCTATTCCCATTTCCACGCCTAAATCTGCCCCTATTTATCGATGGTTCCTCCAATTCTTCTAATTCATCTTCCTCCGAAAGATCACATCCACCCCTCCGCCTATTTTGCATGTTTTGTGGCTGCCTATTGCGTGTTCTGGCATCAACCTCATCTAATCTCTCATGAATGGGCTCTAGAGCTCGCGTCAACAACCGTTCCATTTGCCTCATTAAAGCTTGCAACTGAAGATTGGGAACATTTTGTTGTGGAAGATCATCTTCAGCTTCTCTTTGGTCACTCCGTTCACTCGTGTTGTGGAAGATTGGTCACTCCGTTCACTCGTGTTTCACTCGAATGATTGGCTTTTACCCTCGAATGTTCTCACCACTCTTGCCTTTTTTTTTTTTTTTTTAACTCACTTATTCTCTCTTTCAGTTCTTTCGGAATTACACAAACAACAATAAAATCTATCCGGCAACAAATTCAGCAACACGTTTTGATACCCAGTTCTAAATGAAGCAAATTTTTTTTTTTTTTTTTTTAACTATGAGGTGAGATCAAATTTGGACACCTGGACACTCAAACAATGGAAAGGAAACAAAAAAAAATTTAACAAGGGTTTCCAGACTTGATTTTTCTATCTAATAGAGTGAAACACCTGGACACCTGGACACTCAAAATTTTTTTTTTTTTGGATCCTCTTGATTTTTCTTTTCTTTTTTCTTTCTTTTCATTTTTCTTTTCTTTTCTTTTCTTCTTGTGAAATTCGGTGAGAACAAGGATAATAAACCAAAAAAAAACACAAAATAGGAAACTACCACCTAAACTTGAAACCCAAGATACTAGTTACCCAAAACCAAACTAACCAACTTTTTTTTTTTTTTTGAACGGAATAGAACCTAAGTAATAAATTAGAATTTCAAAAACAAATAAGGATAGACAAACCTGAGGCTAGAACCGAGGCTCTGATACCAAATGATAAGAACCTCGCCAATATACTGACGAAACCCATTATCAATAAGAAGGAACCAAGACCGTTTCTACTCAGATTTGGATGGAAGTCACCGCGACCCGTTGCTTATATCGAAGCAAGAACCTTGGTATATCGAAGACGCCACAATCAAGGATGGAAGCTTGATAGATAAGTCAGGTTTGAACGCCCGGATTGATCCGATGAGTTCGTGTAGTTCGTCAAAGAACCAAAGAAAGAATTTTATACCGACCAGAGAGGGAAAAAAGATAGAGGGGCCGAGAAAAAGGAGAAAAAAGGAGAGAACATTGAGAGAGCCAGTACAAAAGAAGATTTGGCCAATGAGGTAAAATTAGAGAGAAAAACAAACTTTTATGCAAGAGAGAGTGATGTGAGAAGAGCTTTGTTTTCTAATCAGCCGATGATTTTACTCATGTACAAGGAGGCGTTATTAAACACTAACGATCTTGATTCCACCTTGCATAGTTCTGTTGTTTCTCTTTTGCAGGAGTATGAGGATATCTTTCCCGAGGAAACACCGCAAGGTTTACCTCCAATCCGCGGGATTGAACATCAAATCGACTTCATACCTGGAGCTACAATTCCAAACCGACCAGCCTATAGAAGCAATCCCGAGGAGACAAAGGAACTCCAACGGCAAGTAAGTGAGTTGATGGAGAAGGGACACGTGAGAGAAAGCATGAGCCCATGCGTCGTACCAGTTTTACTTGTGCCTAAGAAAGATGGGACTTGGAGGATGTGCGTTGATTGTCGAGCCATCAACAACATCACAGGTAAAATATCGACATCCCATTCCTCGCTTGGATGACATGTTAGATGAATTGCATGGTGCTTGTGTATTTTCTAAAATTGATCTGAAGAGTGGATATCATCAAATTCGCATGAAAGAGGGAGACGAGTGGAAGACAGCTTTCAAAACAAAACAAGGTTTGTATGAGTGGTTGGTAATGCCTTTCGGTTTAACCAATGCCCCTAGCACATTTATGCGTTTAATGAACCATGTTTTGCGAGCTTTCATTGGAAAATTTGTTGTTGTTTATTTTGATGATATCCTGATCTATAGCACCAATTTGGATGACCATATTGAACATTTGAAACTTGTTTTAGATGTTTTACGGAAGGAAAAGTTGTATGCTAATCTTAAGAAGTGTACCTTTTGCACGGATAAGCTTGTTTTTCTTGGTTTTGTTGTTAGTGCTCAAGGTATACAGGTCGATGAAGAAAAGGTTAGGGCTATCCAAGAATGGCCAAGTCCCACAAGCGTTGGAGAAGTACGGAGTTTTCATGGACTTGCTAGCTTTTACCGGCGGTTTGTAAGGGATTTCAGTACTTTGGCTGCACCACTCACAGAAGTAATAAAAAAGAATGTTGGGTTTAAGTGGGGAGAAGAACAAGAGAAGGCGTTTCAGCTTATTAAGCATAAGCTTACTCATGCTCCTTTACTTGCTTTACCTGATTTTTCTAAAACATTTGAAATTGAATGTGATGCTTCTGGTGTAGGTATAGGTGCCGTGCTGATGCAAGAAGGACGACCAATTGCGTATTTCAGTGAAAAATTGAGTGGGTCAACACTAAATTACCCTACTTATGACAAGGAGTTGTACGCGTTGGTTCGAGCACTAAAGACTTGGCAACACTACCTATGGCCCAAGGAATTCGTGATTCACACTGATCACGAGTCATTGAAACATCTGAAGGGACAACAAAAGTTGAACAAGAGGCATGCCCGCTGGGTGGAATTCATCGAGACATTTCCTTATGTCATTCGATACAAGCAAGGTAAGGAGAATGTTGTTGCGGATGCGCTTTCTCGCAGGTACGCATTACTTTCTATCCTTGACGCTAAACTGCTTGGTTTTGAGCATATTAAGGATTTATACCCTTTAGACCAAGATTTTAGTGAGGATTATCGAGCTTGTGAGAAAAACGCAATGGGTAAATTTTATAGGCATGATGGATTTTTGTTTCGGGAGAATAAGCTTTGTGTGCCTAATTGTTCTTTGAGAGATTTGTTAGTAAGGGAATCCCATGGTGGCGGATTGATGGGGCATTTTAGGAATTGCTAAAACTTTAGTTGTTTTGCAGGAACACTTCTTTTGGCCACACATGAAAAGGGATGTTGAAAGAATATGTAGTAAATGTGTCACGTGTAGGCAAGCTAAATCAAGAGCACAACCCCATGGTTTATACACACCTTTGCCAATTCCTAGTGAGCCTTGGACTGATATTTCAATGGACTTTGTGTTAGGTTTACCTAGGACCAAACGTGGGAAGGATAGTGTGTTTGTGGTTGTAGATCGGTTTTCTAAGATGGCACATTTTATTCCCTGTCATAAAACTGATGATGCATCGCATGTTGCTGAATTGTTCTTTAGGGAGATTGTGAGAATACATGGCATGCCTAGGACAATTGTTTCAGATAGAGATGCTAAGTTCTTGAGCTACTTTTGGAAGACTTTGTGGAGTAAGTTAGGTACTAAGCTGTTGTTTTCTACTACTTGCCACCCACAAACTGATGGTCAAACTGAGGTAGTAAATAGGACTTTGTCAACCTTATTAAGAGCAATCATCAGTAAGAACATTAAATCATGGGAAGACTGTTTACCGCATGTTGAGTTTGCATATAATCGCTCTGTCCATTATGCTACTAAGTATTCACCTTTTGAAATTGTTTATGGTCTTAATCCTTAATCACCACTGGATTTATCACCACTACCTGTTTCTGAGTGTGTTAATTTAGATGGCAAAAGGAAGGCTGACTTTGTTAAACAGATTCATGAGAAAGCAAGACTCAACATTGAGCGAAGAACGGAACAATATGCAAAGCAAGCCAATAAGGGGCGACACAAGCTGATTTTTGAACCTGGAGACTGGGTGTGGTTGCACTTTAGAAAGGAGCGTTTTCCAGAACAAAGAAAGTCAAAGTTGTTACCACGGGGAGATGGTCCATTTCAAGTCCTTGAAAGAATTAATGACAATGCTTACAAGTTGGATTTGCAAGGTGAGTATAATGTAAGTGCTACCTTCAATGTTTCTGATTTGAGTCCTTTTGATGCAGAGTCTGATTTGAGGACAAATCCTTTTCAAGAGGAGGGGAATGATGGAGACTAAGGGAGCTCAAATGCATGGAAGGTGGTTGACCCAATACCTATTGGACCAGTCACAAGAGCCCGAGCTAAGAAATTCAAGGAAGCACTAAATGGGCTGATTCATGAAATCTGGAATCAAGAAAATTTGTGCAAACCCCATTGGCCCAGGCCCACGCCAACCACAACGGTGCGTCAATTTGATCCAAGTTCTAGAAGAATCCGGATGAGTCAAGCCTGATTGAAATCAGCTCAAATTTTGCAAGATCAAGTCAATGGAAGACTTTCGGAAACCTTCTCATTTTGGCACACGCGGCTAATCATTTATGCAAATTGTTGACGAGGATTAATTGCACTTTCCGTTTATTGTTGGGCGTGTAAATGGCTGAAAATCAGCCATTAAAGACTTTCCTTTCTTCTGGTTTTTATTTTAGGCTTAGTAATTATGTTTGAATTTGTCAACTTTTCTTTTTTTGGGCAACACTTTGTAATTTTGGCCTATAAATAGGCGTTCCCAAGGTTAATGGATCGATGAATGTTTATTTTTCTGAGAGAGAAAATTCTTTCTTTGGTTCTTTGACGAACTACACGAACTCATCGGATCAATCCGGGCGTTCAAACCTGACTTATCAATCAAGCTTCCATCCTTGATTGTGGCGTCTTCGATATACCAAGGTTCTTGCTTCGATATAAGCAACGGGTCGCGGTGACTTCCATCCAAATCTGAGTAGAAACGGTCTTGGTTCCTTCTTATTGATAACGGGTTTCGTCAGTATATTGGCGAGGTTCTTATCACAATCTACACACATCCTCCATGTCCCATCCTTCTTAGGCACGAGTAAGACTGGAACGGCGCATGGGCTCATACTTTCTCTCACGTACCCCTTTTTCATCAACTCATTGACCTGCCTTTGAAGCTCTTTTTTATCCTTGGGGTTGCTTCTATAAGCTGGTCGGTTTGGAATGGAAGCGCCAGGTACAAAATCAATCTGATGTTTAATTCCCCGTATTGGCGGCAAACCATCAGGCACCTCATCCGAAAATACATCCTCGAATTCCTGCAACAGAGAAACAACAGAACTAGGCAATGCAAGGTCAAGTTCGTTAGTGTTTAAAAGTGCCTCTTTGTACAAATAGTACAATCATTGGCTGATTTGAAAATAAGGCCCTTTTAATTTCACTGCCTCTTGCATAGAAGTTTGTTTTTTTCTCTGCTTTTCTCTCATTGGCTAATTGTGAATTCTTTTCAGCCCTCTCAATTTTCTCTCCCTTGCTCTCTTTGTTCTCCTTTTTCTCGGCCATCTCTTCCTTTTTTCTCTCACTGGCCAAACTCTCTCTCTGCACTCCCACTCTTGATTTTTCTCCGCTCTTCATTTTTTTATCACTTTCTCTCTGTAAGCTCACTTGGTCTTCATAGACATGTTTTGGTGTTAACGGAACAAGAGTGATCACTTTTTGATTGTGAACAAATGAGTACTTGTTGGTGAAACCATCATATTTAACTCGCCGATCAAATTGCCATAGTCTGCCTAATAACAAGTGCCCAGCTTACATCGAAACCACATCGCACAAAACTTCATCTTCATATCTTCCAATGCGAAAAGAAACTAACACTTGCTTATGCACCTTTACCTCACCATTATCATTTAACCATTACAATTTATATGGTCGAGGATGCTTAATTGTTGGCAGCCCTAACTTCTCTACCATGGTTGTGCTAGCAACATTAGTACAACTCCCACCATCAATAATCACACTACATACCTTGTTTTGGACGTGGCACCTAGTGTGGAAGATGTTTTCCCCGTTGCACCTCTTCATCTTCTTCTTTGGCTTGCACACTTAAAGCTCTCCTTGTAACCAACAATTCTCCTTGGATAGCGCACTCCTCATTGTTGGCATCCTCTAATGAAGGCATACAATCGATGTCCGAATCCTCATCGGTTTCAATCTCTCCATTGTCCCACATCACCATAGCTCATTTGTTCGGACATTCGCTTGCTATGTGACCCCTGCCTTGACATTTACAACATTTAATATCACGATTCCGATTAGTGGAAGAATCAGATTTACCTTGATTCCCATGGCTGGCCACCTCTTGTTTTTGCTCAATCTTTGGCTTGGTGTTGGGTTGCTTCTCACCCTTCTTCCATTGGTTCATTTTCCAAGCGGATGTACTTGGGTTTTGGCTAGGACGTGTGTTACTGCCCCTCCTCATAAGTTTGATTCTCAATTTTAATAGCCATGTGCATCATGTCCTCCAACTCCACATAATGTTGTAACTCAACGGCATTGTGAATATCTCGGTTCAAGCCCGCCAAAAACCTTGCCATTGTAGCCTCCCGATCCTCCTCTATATTTGCCGGATCATCATAACCTCCATCTCCTTATAGTACTCCTCTACACTCCTGATACGAACCACGCCAAGAGCTGACGCGATCCTAACCGAAGTTGGTTTCCAGATCAAATTTCTAACCGGTTTTGGATGGAACCGCGACCTGATGCCCACAAGACGCACGACCTTGGTATGTGCGGACGCCACATCAGCTATGGATGACCGATTGATAAGTCTTGGTATGTTAGGAGGACGCCCAATCAGTATGGATGGACTGATTGATAAGTCTATGAACGCCAGGAAATTTCCGATAAGTTTGAATAGTTCGTTTAGGAACTAAAGAGAATTAAACCTCAAATTATGTGTTATTACTTGTCTCCCATTGATAAGTCTAGACAAATAAGGAAAGTTCCCTTAATGGCTTAAAAACCTTACAATAATAGAAATACCAGAAACGGAAAAAAAGGAAACTAGACATTAAAAGGGTCAAAACTGATTCTTCTCGCCATGTGTCGCCTCAAATGGGAAGTAACTGAAATGGAAATTACTCATCCCTTCTATAGCTTGATCACGCATTTATTGGTCTGGTTGTCGCATGCCAAACTTCCCTCAATGGGCCTCCATGCAATAGCTTGAGCCCAAGTTGCTTGAATCAGCCCCATAAGTGGTTTCTTTAAACTTCTTCGCACGAGCTCTCGTAACCGGACCCAATTGGAACTTGAATTGGATCTGATAAGTCTCCACGTGCTCTTGCTTGTGCTAACAATGTTCTCATTTTCCCCTCTTCTTGAGAAGGATTTGTCCTCAAATCGTCGCCTGCATCAAAGGACTTA